>CM021100.1:779136676-779236215 GCA_007115665.2 Sequoiadendron giganteum | reverse complement strand
GGTTATGTGTGTGTTAAGGCACTAACCGAATGTTATTCGGTCATGTAGGGACCCGCACACTCAAAGGGACACGTCCCATGAGCGGACGTGTCTCCATTTGTGGAGACATGTCCTCTCATGAGACGCGTCTCTTAGAGGCAGGTCTCCATACGTACTTATGGTGGTTCCTCATTGATATGCAAAACATCAAAATTTATTAATGTTCTGCAATCAGCACATTCAGCATAAAGAAAAGAAATCTGGAAATTGTTTTTGACTTAGAATTCTCACACACAGAATTTCAGACCTTAGTGTTTCCTTAGATTTATTAGGATCCTATTTGATAAAGATTTGATTACATTTACAGAACCAGGGAAACATGGTATCTTGTTAAGAATATGAATATTGATCTGTTGGAAGCAAGTATTTTTATTGGAGGGTGAATCCTGTGTGACATGAGAAATTATTTTTATATTAATTACCATTTGAGACTTAATCATGGCATATCTGACCAAGATAATATCTGCATACATATTAAAAGGAATGGTCCTGTTCATCATACATAAAGCATAATATCATTCTTCTAGTTGATGGAAATTTGACCTCCCTTTGATGGATATATATGTAGTTTCCATTTTCTTAAATTTACAATTTCATTGTGGGGAATCATTCTTATGAAATGGAACTATCATTTTCTTATAAATTGTGACATCCCTTACCTGTCCAGTTCTAAAGTTGTTTGAAGTTTAGGGGATTTGGGTCTTTACCTCCCACCCGATGGCCTTCTGCAATAGGGTAACCTTGAATTAATACCTGCATTCACCATATGCACACATGTTGACATATCTATATGTTAGCCTTAATATCTAGTATCCAAATTTGACACAATCATAAGTGCAATCAGGAAAACATAAGAGGAGTGCCATAGGTGGATCCACCCTGAAGCCCTCATGCCAAGCTCAAGAGGTTGTTCACCACAATCCTCCTTTCCCAGCAGCTTCGTACCTGCTTTCTCCACTCATGGCAACACTGCGGAAGACACTCGTCCTATTGGGAGAAGGGAACCATAAAGTTCGAAGTAGCCTAGGGCCTACCACCCCTCCATGGCCCCACCTGTGCCCTTGGATTGGGTGGAACCTTAGGTGGGATGCCCACCCCTCCATGGCCCATCCATGCCTTGGGTTCCCGGGGCGGAATCTTAAGTGGGGACTTTAGGCACCACTTCACTCATGTTTCACCCTTCCCAATAGGATTATAAGCACAAAGAAGACAATCTTTACACAGTCACATATATATATATATATATATGCATTTATTATTGAGTCATCTATATTCATCCATTATGCTTTGAGAGTGTTTAACATAAGCATATAACCAAATGAGCTATATCATGGTAATGTATCAAAAGGCAGAAGTAAATGCAGCAACATTAATATATCCATGTCAGTTCTTATCACATCCTTTTCTATCCATGATGTATGAGGCCAATGATAATGCAGTCTATGAAATAAAAGATCCAGCATCAATGCAGCCTTAGTATTACGGAATTTATCATCAAGTTAAATAGCAATGCAATGAGACTAGAACCAGATTGTTTATTTGTCTTTATTTAAGGGATTGAAGAAACTATCATTTATAATGCTACACCTATGGCTGATCGAAGGGCACACTATCCTACTCAGTCGATTGGAGAATGCTCACATAATATAATGCAGAGTTTTATCTAAACATGATCATTTTTACCCCCAGGTCAACGGCTCAGGGTGTATCGATTTCAGAATTTAATTACAGCAAAGACGAACTGGGCAGATTACTGAGTATGACTAAAGAATATGTCTAAATTGTAAAGATTGAATTGAGACATTGATCAAACAGAATTTCTGCAAGTATCACTATGTTGAATTTATGAAAGACTGAATATTAAAGCTATGTGAAGAATTTCACCTTGGTTCGCTGTCTGATCACCCGCGCTCTGTTCTCCTTCCTTTCCCATTTGCTGACTGTTCTCCCATCATCGATCTAGAGCCTCCCTCATTTCTATCTTTATGGAGAGGAGGGCGTGTCTTTTTAATGGGACGTAGCTTTTGGATGAATCGCACCTCTAGTGAAAAGGTGCGATTTGAGAGATGTTAAGATTAGTTAAACTTATGTTATCTGTGACTTATGTTTAGTGACATTAAATATATAACCTTTAATGTATGCTCTTGGTAAATAAAACGTATGATATATATGTACAAAATATATGTAATAAAAATATATTTATGCATTTAAAAATGTCATTCTTTTGGGGGTTATAACACAAATTGCTTGGGTGATAACTTTGATTATATTTTTTATGCTTGAGCAATTATGTATAATATATAAGAATCAGAAGCATAAATGATGACTTCAGTTTTTTTGAGAGAATAAATGATTTCTTTATTTTATTATACTGTGGCACATGATTATTTTACTCTGTTGTTTATTATGGAAATGTTTGTTTTCCACTTGAAACTATCAAATTTTATAGAAAATATGTGTTTTGCGTACTGTTTGATATGAACCTTTATCAAATGCCTAACTTTTTCTTTACCTTTCTGTTGAGTAAATTCAATTTCTATCTATTGCTGAATGCAGGTCCTGGTTCAACTAGGTGATATATTAGATCGAGGAGAAGATGAAATAGCTATTATGTCACTAATAAGATCATTAACCATGCAAGCTGAAATCTATGGTGGGGCTGTCTTTCAGGTTTCATTTTTCAGTCTCTATTTCCATAACTGTGAAAAGCAAGCCAAGTATTTGTTTTAGTATCAGTGTGAAACTAGTGAATACTAAATAGTTAACAACATATGTTCTTTTTAGGTCAACATATTTGCTCTCTGGTGCATTAAATTTTGCAAGTATTACAGCCAGCTTCTTGTTTCCTAGAAGTGTAAATTTGGTACTAAAATAATTAATAATCTCCCTTTTGAGTTAATCCTTTTTCTGTGGAATGAAACTCACCAACATCAGATGCTTGTTAACCTTTCGAGCATCAGGACACATAAAAGTAGATAACAGACAGAACGGAAGCCTTTTATTAAGAATTTCAGTCTGTAGCAGCAATTATTAATTTCTAACCTTGGCCTCCTAACCAGGCATGGTTAAATACTACCATTTATGAGATTTATTACATATCACTTAACATTAAAATAAATTTCACTTCATAAAAGTAACTTATCATATTTGGAGGGTTATATTCTAGCACCCACCATAACACTAAAACAAAACTCTAGATTATTGTTTTCCCTTAATACAAAATATTATACCGAATTTAATAACTCAAGTCAAAACTTGATAGAGACTCCATATGGGCACACTTCCATCTGCTGATATACCCGAGTTACAGGTAATAGCCCCACTGCTCACCAGTTTCTAGGTAAGTGACCTGGATACACATAGTGTCCTCAAGCTCAAAGTGAAAACTTTTTCACTGATTATCTGCTTCAAGAGATCTGGAACTTTTATGTTTGCTCTGTCAGGTTGCCATAACCCTCATAAAGGAAGAGCTTGGAAAACATAAAATTCTAGTGATGCCTTCGAATTTTAAAATATAACCCGATACAAAATTCCCTTGAGCAACCTTCCACATTGAAGAACCCTCTCAGTTCAGCCTGTGTAGAGGCTCTTCAAGCAATTACTCAAATCAGAATATTTCTAGTACCACCTTGTTCATCACTAATGTTACATTCTCAGTTGTTCACTACAATTGAACACCTTGCAGGTACAAACACTTTTTCTCTTGTTGTGCCAATCACAATTTTGAGTTTTGCATTTTGAAGAGTATTATTTGTATTGCTCTAAATATTTTTTTGTTATTATTATACATCAATATGTAATGACAGAATCCCCTTTGTCATGTGACCACCGACATTCTATTGTAAATAGCAAAGTACTTGTAGTTTTTATGAAATTTCAAAGGAATAACTCTAAAACATAGATGCAGGTCTCAGCATATTTTTTCTCTTTAATTGATCCTGAGAACTAGCATATCTTCTCCTTAAACATTGCTATGCAGAAAATCTGTTCTTGTAGGATTTAGAATTTTTGCTTCATTTATGTGCCTAAAATAAAATTTATCTTCATTTCTTCCAACCATCTTATAAATCCACATCAATTTATGAGATCTACCTTTACAAATAAATCATCAGTGGTAAATGCAAATCTACAATTCAGAGATGTGGGGAGATCATGAATTATCATTCAACAGGCTTGTATAAAACTCAGGTATGAAAATTGTGGATAGAAATTGGCTGTTACTGTTACTAAAAAGTATGTTCTTCAATCTTCAGCGATCTTCATTTATCTACTTTGTACTGCTGTTCTGAATATATTCTCTTCCATTTAGACTGCATTGTGATTATAATTCAATATTATCCAGCTCAGAATAGTTATGATTTTTTAGCTGTTCTGTTACAGATGACCCATAACTTATATCAGGATATCCTTTAGAGGAAGCTGAAAGAGATTTATGACTAGGGAGTAAATTCAAAGAAGGTTGAAACTAAAGCTACCGGAATCTTTGGCATTGAATCCATCTTTTATGCCACAAATCATAATTCCAAGCTTCAGACTTTGGATTTACATCCACATGAAAAGACTGCTATAGACACAAGAGCTTGAACTAAACAACAGAATGTTTCTCCACAGAAATCAGAAAACTACATGCTTAAACATTGAAAAAGAGAATGATAGAAATTGTAAATTCCCTCAAACAAGTACTTTATTTCAAGCAAGAATGACATCACGTGAAAAGCTGCTTTGCAGTTTGAGATGCTTTATACTGATGAAAATTATTATCTCAAAATGCATTGTTTGGTCTAGGCTTTACTTATAGAGATGCAATCCAAAACTCAAGTCTATCCAAAATATCTTATGACCTTTGCAATGGCCATTCCATATTTATTACACTCGTCAATAATGTCAGATGCTTTGTTGCAATTGGTCTTGAAGTTAAGTGTTTTGCATACTGCAGTTCTAGAGACTGCACTGATTTGAGGAACAATTCCATTTGAAAAGGCTATCTGCATCATGATGGTTTAAGTACAATTTTGTTAATTGATAAGGCTATTTATTGAGTACACAAACTCTTACTCATTCATGATCTATGTAGCTGGGTTCCCTGAGTGTGGGCTCCATACCTGACCAAACAGGTCTGAGGCCAAGTCCAGGCACTTGTACTTCCCAGGCTGCCAGGCGCAATGCCCTGGGTGAACCCAGTCAAACCTAGAGGGACCCGTGGCCTGCTGGGCATAAGAAACCAAATTAATGCAGAAGCAACCAAAATTTGACAATTAAAATTCTAATTTGACTTAAAATGACTCAAAGCCTTCATTTCATAAACACAAAACACAGAAACATCGAGTATCATTCCAACTTCCCATGGGCCATTTTTCATTCATTAAGCTTGCTGGTTTTTTTTCAGTAGTGAAGGATAGCAAATGCATAAAGTGTGTTTGCCTAGTGGAGGTACTACATGGTGGTTTTGTAGGAGACAATCAATCATTGGACACCACAATAGGTGATAGGCATTTTTTACAACCTGGGATAGGCTTTTTCTTCACAATTAAACTATGAGCATGATAATGATATGTATACCAAGTATGCCATGCCTCCTGTCTCGACAAGTATTGTAACTTATAAACCATGAACTGCAGTATATATCTTCCTTTAACCTGTTTTTGTGTTAATGTGCAGCAGAAATGTTACAGTGCAGACCGTAGGATCCGTTTCTTGGGAGGTTGAAGGCTGTGAATTCATGGAAGAGCTTGCCTCTTTGCTTCTTGCAATTGAGCTTGCAACCATTGACATTTTGATTTCTTTGAAATTCAGAGATGCCTCCACTGTATGCCATGCTACTAAGGACATTTTGCTATAATACACGGCTTTTGGGTGGTTGTAGTCTCCACCCTAACCATTTTGGAGAATTTCTAGTGTTTAACAGATGTTGGCAATGGCTTGTCTTAGACAAATAACCCTGAATAATATTGAACTGTTTCTGCAAAATCCATGCTTTACTACACGGGTAGTTATTCAAATCCAATGTTATGTGCAAGTAGGGCCAACAGTGCATCACATAACAAGCAAACATTTAAGGAATTTCTGTCTCAAACACATGCTAGGGCCAGCTACTGGTTACAGGGCACTTCTTTGTGCAATTAGCACAACTTGGTAACGCTTCCTCATGGACCCCTAGTTATTGCCATTTATGATTGATTTCTTTTTGACATATAAAATATCATAATGCATATATTATTAATTGAGTCATAACCAATTAAGTTCATTTCAATTCCTCAAGTTATTTAACCTTTAAGCTGTTCATTAAAATTTTAAAAACCACAAAATATAAAGACAATTAAAGACAAAATACAACCTAAATGCAAGTCGAATTTCATTACCACGGACCATAAATGAGTACAAGCTTCATTTCACCAAATTATATTACAAGAGTTTAAATGACTTTTATCTTAAGATTGTCAAAGAAGAAGTACATTTTGTTAAGTATATGTATGCTGAGTATGCATCTATACATCATGACTGTGTATGATACAATCAGAGACATCATTGCTCGCTGATTTGAAATCATCAAATATATTGTACAAACAAGTATTCGTGAATACATTAGAAGGTCAAGACTACTTCTCAAGGTGGATGGTAAATGCATCTCATACTACATGTCCCCTTCAGCATTCGACATAATGATACTATAGGTCTCATTGGAAGATCATCATCTGCTGGTTGCTGCCTTTTGTATTCAGGATCTCTGCTACTGCAAGGTGTGGGGAAAGAGGGCATTATGTGAGTGCTTTATTGCCCAACCAAAGGCTATTGTACCATTCCTCACACTAACCCTATAAAAGTTAGGGCCCTCCCTTCACATAGAGATTCAACCAAGCAAGCCATCAGAGAGAACTCCTCAGGAACATGCCACAAATGTGGTCGCATAAAAATGAAACATATGGCATTCAAGAACCCATGTTTTCACAAATTACATAGAAGAATACTGAAATGCAACTGCCTTGAGGTAAGAAGGCCAAATGGCATACTTAAATTTTGCATTCCAATATATACCAGGCAGAGTTCCTTCTGTGAAATGTTGAAACCCACCTTTGTAGTTGAAGGTCTCTCTGGTAATTCACTGATGATTCAGCTATGCTCTTTCTCTTAGAACTCTCAATCTCTATCAGCCCCTTATCCCTGTTTCCTCCTTCACCATCGACTCCCAATCTCTCCTTACTATTGATTTTTTTGTTCACTTGCTGCTCCAACCTCTGAAATTTCACAGCTCAAACACTTTGCAACCTCTGCTAAAACTTAGGCAGCTTGTACTTTTCACAGCGCAGCCCCCTCCAATTCTCATGGTGCATCCACATCCTCCTCTTTCTAAGACAAAGAGAAAAAACACTAAGTTACCGAGTTCGCCCTTGGGAAGCCTGGGTTTGATTCGGGTTTGATTTGGGTCTGTTTCATCCAAATTCGCTGTGGGTTCAGAAAATTGCCTGTGGGTTCGGCCAGGGTTTGGAACCTTGACTGTGGGTCTGACCAGGGTTCGAACCCAGTCAGAATTTCATGCCCAGGCGGACTTTCAAACGCCTTTTTGCATTTTTTATTATTTTTTTGAGTCTTTGTTGACTTTTAAAGAGTTTTCTTTTCCTTCTAACCCTAATATGTGCCTCTAAAACATGAAATTCTGCCAGACCCGGGATGAATGCTAATTTCTAAAAATAAATACAATAATGTTGAACAAAGTTTCTGGCCTTCACTCCAAACTACATGTAACTGCTTTCTTGAGAACCAACCTATAAAAGAAAAGAAAATCTAGGTTAATGCTTTTGCCAAAGGGTTACAATGAAGTCCCATTCTTAGGTCAGCAGGATAGAAACTAAACCTTTGAGAGCAGACCCTGATTTGTCATAAAATCAGAATTTTTATGAAATATTAAATGATTTTTAAATTTTTAAATTGAAACATTTGAAAACATGCCAGCTTCTGGTCCATCATACGTAAGTCTCCTAACCTTCCATCCAGAACTTTGAAGTTAAACAATGTTCTTAACTATTAGCAAAATATTGAGCAGATTTCAAAATAATCTCCAAATAAGTAAGAAGAAGAAATAATTCATCATACCAGGATGTGCATTAAACTTGACCTGACAAAGGGTTTGTCAGAAGTTATCAAACTGAACTTCTTGGATTGTGACCCGCAACAAAATGTATGCAATGAAAGTCTTTCATTAGATCCAGAATATTCTTTAAGTCTGAGCATATCACTAAGACACATTAAAAATAAATAAAAAAGCATTTAAACACAATGGAAATTTAGAAAGAGAATCCAAATCAGCTGATCCTAGCCAACAGAAAGCCAACATGGAGAAGTGACAAATCAATTTAATAAAAAGGACAAATAACAGACATATTATTACAAATGTGGTGGGTTATAAATTTTTGAGAGATTTCTTTTCATGGGGTGAAAGATTACTTAGATGAAGAAATTGTTAAAAAAAGGAACATTTAGGGAGGAATGGTTGGGAAAGAAACTTCTAGATGAAGTGGACTATGTATGAATACTTCCATGTATGCAGATGGACTGTTGCAGAAATTAATTTATGGATCTATTACTGTCTTTGGAATTTAAGGAAAGAAGGTAACAAGAATGCATGGAACAATAACCCCAGATCCAATAAACTAGAGTAAGCCAACCACAACTGTCTACACAAAGGAAGACTGAATTTACATAATCTCATTATGTAGGGTTATCTTGCACAGAATCAAGGGTAAAGATGGAGATCTCTCCTAGTTAACCTCCATTGTAGAAGAGGAGGAATATAGAAGGATGAAATGTTTTCGAGGATGATTATGATACTAGTATACATAGCTTTGAATAATTTGACTATTAATATGGTGGTGTATTCTAAACTTAATTACTGCTGCAAATATGTATATATTTCTGATTTTTATATGTTTTTGTATTACTGAACCCAAAACGAACCCAAACACCAAATTTTTTTTTTCCCGAACTGACCAACCGGGTTCTCGAACCCGAACCCGAACCCAAAACCAAACCGGTAACTTAGAAAAAACATATAAAATAACCCAAACTATGCAAGAAAAATGAGAATATGCATAGATATTTAAGAAGCTATGATAGCTAATCCAAACAACAAATCTCTCTAAAAATGACAAAAGGTGTATAGTTTTAAGTTTTAGTAATCTGATCCATGTAAAAAAATGACATTGAAGCACTATGATTCCCCCCTCCAAAATGGCCTTCATGCCTAGCCAATGCCTTCAAATTGGAGTTGAGAAATCAAAATGATATGTATGTTTCCTCAAGCTCTTCAAAATCTACACATTAGGGAAGAGTTGCAATGATTCTTTAAAATAAAATGTCCATTCGATCATCAAATTTGATCCAAGAGGATCTACCAACAATGGTTTTTGCCATAACACCAAGACCATTGCCATAACACCAAGACCATTCTCATGACTTGCAATAACTATGGTAACATGGATTGCAACAATTATGGTATCATGAATTGCAATAATTGTGTTAACACTTACATGGTTTGCGGTACACTAGTGGACATTCTAGATGCCCATGGTAGCACCGATATTATCCATCTATCTTTTGCCTATGCTACACACACTCCAATAGTGGCATAGAGCACTCTACACAATATCAACCTTTGTGGTAGCCATACTTTTTTCAAACCTTCTACGGCTTCTACCATGGCTTCGGTATAGTCCAACACACCTCCAAGTCAAATTACAAAGGTTAATTCACATTGCACATCACTATGTTGTTCCAAGCATTACACTTTGGATATCAGACAATGAAGTTCTTGTGGTAATCCAAGTGGTGCCCTTGAGGCACGTGCTATGTGAAGTCATTCGCCAACACATTGCACACCTTCCAACCGCATCGCCCAATTGTCGGGAGATGATGAATCACACATGGAAATGGTTCAACTTCCATAATGATTGTCTCTCTCTATTGTTGCACTATTTTGTCTCACAAAGCTTCCACACATGCATATAACTCATCTAGATCCACATTAGAGAATTGTGCACCAAGTTTCACCCTAGGGCCCAAATCAATGGTATCTGTGAGGTTCTTCTTATTCTTGCATAACTAATTGAACATGATTGGAGTAGCTAAGCCTCGACATCAAACCTTAAGATCCGTTAGACTATCTATCGAGTTGTTTCACAATGGCCAAACTAGCAATTTTTTTGTTTGGCCAGTTTATAGGAGTTCTTAAATGGGTGGTGTTGTGACCTATTTCACACATCGCCCCATCGCAAATGGGGACCCCCAAGTTTGGTTCCGCCCTCTGCGCAACGTCTTTGAGAGTCTTGAATTTGGATAAAATTTTGAAAGTCAGTCTGGCTAAGTTGAGATTTTGAACTCGTTTTTGGGCCTTAACGTCATAGAAGTGCTTAGAAGACCCGGTGGACGAAGATCGCCATTGCTTTCGGTCGTTTCTGACACTTCCTATTTTTTAGGGAATCTGCTTTTTTGCTTTTTGCTTTTTTGATTTTTGGCATTTTTAGGCCATTCTGGAGTCCCTATTTTTTAGGGATGCTTTTTGCTTTTTCTATTTTTGGAAAGTTTCTATTTTGGGAAAAAGTTTCTATTTTTGGAACCCACAGAGCAGAAAATCAATGTGTCTTCGGAAAACAAGAAAATCAAGGCAAAATGTAAAAAAGTTTGAAAATTGGCAGGAATTTTTGAAAAATGTCTAAGTCTGAGAATGGCGCCATCAAGAGAGGAATGGCATGGAAAAGTCAAGGTCCGCCCTACCTTTGGCATGCCAAAGGTAGGCACTGGCGAGGAATTCATCAAGTCCGCCATGGCATGAGGAAGCCAAGGTCCGCCCAAGATGATAGGAAAGGATGGCACAAAGAGGCTGAAGTCCGCCCATGGCATGAAGGTTGCCAAGTCCGCCCTTGGCACAAGAAACTCAAAGTCCGCCCAGCAAGGTAGGAAGTGCGCCATGTGGAAAGTGGCATGGAGAAGTCAAAGTCCGCCCCTAGAGAAAAAACGGCATAAAACTCATGAAGTCCGCCCCTAGCCATAGAGAGAAAATGGCATAAAATTCATGAAGTCCGCCCAGCCTTAGAGAGGAAATGGCATGAAAAACATGAAAGTCCGCCCCCAAGAAGTGTGGAGAAGGGTAAAACATGAAGGGGTGCGCTCCAAGGTGTTTGGAAAGGGGTAAAATTGCAAGATAATTCATTGAAAATTGAATTAAATGATGGAAACAAGTGAAATTTTCCGTTGGACAAGGCACAAATAAAATTCGCCATGGCAAGGAAAATCTAAGACCAATGGATGATAAAATACGCCATAGGCAAGGAATTATAAGACATTCGCCCAACTCTTGAAGAGAAAATTATCCTAAGGCATGAAAAACGGAGAAATGTCTAGAAGAAGAAGAGGTTTTGGCCGGCATAAAAATCACGCCCCAGCACAACGGAGTGAAATTTTTTGGCACAAAATGAAGAGTGCTTGGCAGAGCAAACATGAAGTCCGCCCCTCTCAGCTTGGAAAATTCCTAAAGCGCTAGTAAAAAAATGGCAAAGTGGCAGAGGTCTCCAGGTTCGCCCAACCCAGAAGATGAATCATTCGGCTAAAATAAAAATGTCCAGAGGTCAGAACTCCGCCTAGAGAATTAAAATTTGGCAGATGAGCTATTGAGCACATTTTGGCTAGGCAGACAATTTAAAAAGAGATATTTTGCCTCTGACGAACGAAATTAGCCATGTATCAAGATTGAACGGGTTGGAATTTAATATTTTAATATTTTTAATTATTTCCCTGACACTTAGGGAATTTTAATTAAAAATTCAAAATCCGGAGATTATTTGGAAGATTAAACTAGTCTGCCTTAGATAAGTTTAAACTTTGCCACGTTCGGAGGATTTAAAACGCGTTGGAAAAATAATTTTTGGACAATTAATTTAATATATTTTCCAACACTTAGTCAATTTTCCTTGAGAAAATTCGAAAATCTCAGCAGAGATGGCACAGAGACGAAAGTTAGAAACTTGCCTCGATAACTGAAAGTGAAATTAGAAGTTTGCTAATCCGAGGAGAAAACGTTTCTAAAAATTGGAAGAAAATCAAAAGAAAGAAAGCAATGCCTTGAGGAAAATCGCACTTCTCAGCCATAAAATGAGTTTCAGCAACTCATTTCTTCACAAATTCCGGCTGAGAAGCAACTATCTCTCTCGAATCTTCAGGAAAACATTCTCGAAGGAGAAGTTTGTGAGAATAACATCATTGTGAGAATCGAGATAGCATTCTCTTATTGAAAGGCGTGATTTTTGAGAAGTAATTTATTTCTTGGCTGAAATCGTACTTCCAGCATAGTGGCGCACTTCTTCTGGCAGATTTCTTTGAATTTTTAAATTCATTTGCAGCCACAACGTGATCTTTGAGGTTTGGAAGTTAATCGACAAACGCATTTGCGCTGTGTTTCTATCTTCTACTTCGTTTCCGGCACAAATTTCATTCATGATAGGCGAATTTAATTACTTTCAGCTTGCTTTTTGACAGAAATTTTAATTTAATAAGGCTGAAAGTGCAATTTTGTCTAGGCTATACCCCGAAACTCATTAATTCTTAAATGATATTGTATTAATGTTAAGTATCTTGTGCTTGCAGGCTGCCGATCGATCAAAGCGAAATATCCAGGCAGGCACAGATGAAGTTTGCAAGTAAAGGATCGCAGCCAGAGACCAGAATAAAGTCTAAGTGGAAAAATGTCTCAGACACTGATCTTGGCCACATCGATCTCGTGGAATTTAAAAAGAGGATATATGGACACAACGGACCCTTACCAACGCCTGCAGCTAGAAGGATAGTGAGAAATGGCATATTTCAAGCTGCCGGATTCCAGCCTGCACTTTGCTGTGCTGAACTGATGGTGGAGTGTGCACTTCACTATGATGCTGAGTCAAGGCGGATTGTGGCGCCTGATGGGAGAGTGTTGGCACATCTGACAGAGGTGGCCATTCAGGAAGCCTTCGGCATTCCGGCATATCCTAAAACTGTCTACAAGACCAAGGAAGATGCTCAGAAGCTATATGACAAAAATCCTGATCTTTGTGCCGCCAACCTTAACAAATCTTGGCTGGACAAGCCTAGACCGTCCTTTAAGAAGATGCCCAAGAAGTTGATGCGCACGGACTTCAAGGAGGACTATGGAGATATTATTATCTTGCTGAACAGAGTGGCAGGCAGTCCCTCGGGAGCACCCTTTGAGCCGTGGATGTATTACTTCATTGAGGACCTCACAGAAGGTGTCAAAATGTTCAACTGGGCTAGGATGATAAGCAATAATCTTCACCACCAGCTTATCAATCTAGAGAAGACCAAAACATTTTATATGGGTTCTTACGTCGTCTATATGTTGGCCAGAACTTACAGATATGCAGGCTTGATCTGCAAAGGCACGGTTGGCAGTAAGGAGAACGAGCTAAAACCTTATGACTGTTACCCACAACTCCAGCTGAGGGAGAAGGCGCATTTTAGACGAGCCCACGACGCGTTCCTGATGTACATCACCAGGATACTCCAGGGAGGGACGCATCAGCGGCTGACACATGAAGCCAAAAGCCTAATCGGTAAATACGGGTCTTGGTTTATCCAGTATCCAAGATTTACGTATATCAGAATTCAAGGATTCACTGGAAGCCCGTACCGTCTGCCCATCTTCCCCACGAATAAGATGGTCCTGCTCGAAGTGTTGAGGCAGTTAGAAGATTTTCAGGGTCTTCAAAGAGCAAAGCAAAAGGCGGCAGTTACTTTTCCCTTCTTTATAGGGAACATGCTGGAGTCGTGTCCGTCATCACAGGCAGCTGACAGTGCCAGAATCGAGATACAGCATTACCCTTTCTCTCCATATCCGGCCAGAAATCACTACGACCCCCATCACCACATCAAAATGGTGGATGGAAGGAGGTACAAGCATAGGGTCGAACTGGAGGACTATTGGGCAAATGCTGCGGATGAATTTGAGGTCAGACGGAGGATGTGGTCCAGATTACCTCTCAGCTTAATCAGGGCAACAGAATTTTGTCACGTGCCAGATCAGTTGGAGGAGGACGAGAATCAGACGCAACCGCGCTTCGATGAGAATTCAGCTTTGCCCGCTGTCCAGTGGTCAGAAGCAGAGCATGCTGACTTGAACGTCTTGATGAGGCCTGTCATCAAGTTTACTCAGTGGTGGGTTGATCAACGAGTTCAAGAATTAAGGCGCCAGAAGATAACCCTGACCTATGATATGCTAAGCGAGGCAGAGTCTTATTCTTCCAATGCGGGAGCATCACAGGACCTCCCAGTGATAGAGGCCACCACATCTAGGAAAAGAAAAGAAATAGCTGCAGGCAAAGAGCCGGTCCAGAAACAGGTAAAGATGAAACCTTCTCAATCGGCCGCCTCCAGAAATATTGAGGAGATACTGGCTACCGCCGATGCTTCACTGGCAGATATGAGGGATCCTTCTCCGATTCCTGAAAACAACGCGGAGCTTCAGCCAGATGAGGATGCGCCACCTTCTCCCACGGGCACCGAAATATTGGAGTCGGATGACGACAATGTGGGCACCCAAGATGAGGATTTTCAGGAAGGGATGATTTCAGCCCTTAGGGGAATTGTAGACGTTCCTGATAGAGAAGGCGTGCCGGAAGAAGACGGTGTTGAGCAGCTTACGATACCGGATTGGCTGAAGGAGAGGCTAAAGGTACAAGTGCCGGCAGATGAACCAGAAGAGGATGATACGGCAGACTTTTTGGCCAGACTGTCTCAAACCGTGCCCAAAAAGTCGGCAAAGAAATTCTCCAGCATACATAGAGACGAGGCCGGCAACAGGACAGTGCAAATCGCCGTGCCTACAGTGGACAAGCCACGGGAGGATATGGCTCCACAGGATTACGCCATCACGACCATTGACTTGGGTCCAACCACTAAGGGCCAAGAAATGGAAGATTTGGACAATTCTGTGTCCACCATCAAATCAAGGTTAGCGAAGGAGGTAGCCAGAAGGAAGGAGTGCCAATTAGAGATTGAGCGCTTAAGGGAATATATTCAGCACTTGATCAAGCCACTTGATCAGGACACTACGGCAGCTCCTCTACTTCTGAACTCTTCGCAGGAGGCCATTAAAGAGATGGAAGAAAACAGGCTCACGGTTCAAGAGGCCAAAGAATGGATAGCCGTAAAGGGGGCTGAAGCTGAGACATTTGTGGAGCGGCTAACTTTGGTTTATGGCCAGGCCACTGCCTTGCTTTCTAGGTTCGCTTCTTTGACAGAAGTATGGGACAGCCTTCCAGACGTGCAGGACAGAATAATCCCTTGCCTTAGGATTCTGAAAGGAGTTCCTAAGCAAGAATTGATAGAGGGAGGCGTCATCGCAGCGGGAGCAGCCTATGACTTCCACACTTGGTATTGGACCTTGACGGCACGAGGTGAAGTCTTGGAGAGGGTTAAGATTGACGGCATCAGACTGGAGGAACAGGTCAAGGAAGTTCAGGCCAAAATCCTCAACATAATTGCCGATGTCCTGGATAAAGAGGCACTGCGAGAGAATGACCTGCAGTTGGAAGTTTTGAAGAAAAGTGTCCAGGAAAATATCTTCTACATCACTGGGCCCATCTTGAGGCAGGACTGGGCCAAATTGGCGAACTTCTTGAGCATCAGAGAGTCCTTTGAGAAGATTGAACCAGAGTGGGAGGAGACCTTCGCCAGATGCGCCGAGAGCATGGATGGGCTTGAATTCAGAATCGGCATGCTTCCGCAGGTTACCATGGACGAGGTTGCCTCGATTGTGTCCAGATTCGGCGAATACACGGCAGCTCGAGAGGATCGGGATACAGTCCCTTGAAAATAGCTCCTATTGCCAACTCATTGCTGTTCATTGCCAGTTAACTGAAGTTATTTTGGGAAACCCTAATTAGGGTTTCGTTTGTTAAATCTTGACCGTCGGCTCATTTTTAATCTGAGCCATTTATTCCATTTATGAAACTCTATATAAACTCATTGGCCCTCATTTGTAATGTGTGAAGTGAGTAATAAAAGATTGTTGCGACGAAACTATTTCCGTTTATAAAAGCTCTTGTGCATGATTTGCTAAGAACAACTTTTATTTTCAAGTAGTATGCAAGGTTGAATATTTCTCCTTCAACACTTAGAGTAGAATTAGAATAGCATTTCATTACATGTTGGTTAGATGAGTGATAGATTTGATCGCAGTGGCGGATAAAATTTTGCTCATACTTTTGTCGAGTGGATGATTTGCATTTGACGTGTAAAGTTAGTCTGAGCCATTAAATCGTGGATGCTTAACTTCTGTTTGTTTCAATTACCGATTCAAATATGAAAATTCTTATCACTTCCGTTGAAGATTGCACCTGCTTCGCGTAGTTGTCCAAAGGTGGCGAAACGAAGTGTGGTTACCCATTTTGTCTACTCACTGCTGTCTCTTGAATTCTTAGGCGTAGTTTAGATCTCTAAACCCTTATCCTTTTTTTATTTTTTTTGGAAAATCTGAAGATACCCACCGAAAGAGCCTTCAAGGATAAAACCGTCTAAGTTTTCAACCCGCAAAAGAGAATTTCATGTAAGTCCCCTTGTGATTACCAGCAATCACAACGCCCACTGGCCTTATCCACATGTCAAGACCTGACCAAAGAAACCTTGGAGTTATTGTATTGCCTACTGGATTTTTGCAAGCACTTTTCAAGAGAGGATAAGAGTGTCCTTTGGGCATTTTTATTCTGTGTTCGGTGGCGTACTCAAAACACACACCAACAGGTGGTTACATTGACTTCGTCATCGAGTAAAGCTTTTTGTGGTTGAGTCCCCATAGGTTTTTAGTAAATCTAGGGATTCTTGTGTTTGAGGGAAAGATTAATGTTGATACAATAAATAACTGGTTGGGTCAATTAGAATATTGTTTCTCCATAATGAGTTTTTTGGCAAAGAGAAGATCAACATTGCACTTTGAAAGTCTCATCACTTGTCAAGAATTGGTGGCAAGTCCACATGCTTTGGGAAGAAGACTAGGTATGAGAAAAATATGAGCCTACTTGGAAACATTTCTTGGAAGCCTTCAAGGATGAATACTATCTTCAAGATGTCTATGATGATCGCTACATGTAGTAGTCACAATTGCAACAAGGACTTGACTGGTTAGTCCAAGCCTACTTTGATGCTATCCATGAATTCTATGCAAGATTGAGCCCATTCAAGTTAGAGCATTGTTGAGTTCTCAAGTATCGAAGTGGCCTATGACCATCCATTCAATCTAGATTGAATTTGGCTAAAGTCAAGATTATGGGAGAAGCCTATTACTTTGTTGCAACCATTGATGATGTGTTGAAGTGAAAGAGCAAGTAGGAAACAATCTCCTTGCCTGAGAAATGCCACCTTTAAACAAGAGCAAATAGTCCAAGATAGCTAAATTGTTTGACAAAAATAAATCCAACAACTACTCCAACATAGAGTACCATGCTCAAAATACTTTGCTTACATAGGGAGAAACAAAGGATGATGGAGTGAAGACCTCAAATGTAGTTATTGACATGGATCCAGTGTTCTTGTCAACAATGCACAAGCAACCCACATGGTGCTAGATGTTGAAGTAGAGTGACTATTTCATTCACAAATGTCAGTGCAATGATACTGCTAGACTTTTTGATCCATGGCAGTAGCATGAAGAACCTCATTTTTGTAGCAACCTTTAAGCAACCAAATCGTCCAACCATGCTTCATCAACAACCTTACAAATTGGGATGGCTTAGCTCTTGTGGCACCCAAGGTATAGAAATTACTCTCCATTGTTGCTTTTTGTATGCTATTCATCCTTTTAAGGAGCTAGTTTGTGATGTGGTGCCAATGGAGGTTTGTAGTATACTCCTTTGACATCTATACATGCATAGTCACAAGTGTTTATATGACACCGATCCTTGTAACACAATTGTATGAGTGGGTAGTAAGAGATACAAGATTCCCGATTTTATCCCATGCTTAACACATGTTGTGCTATCTCCAAATAAGAAATAAATAAATAAATTATCTTAATGTCCACAGATGACCAAAAGTAGGTCAATGGGACTTGAGAAAAAACAATATACAATAGAAAGTTCTAGGAAGAGAAACATAGAAAGGTCCCAATTAGGGGAAGGACAAAAGTAAGATATACAAAACAATAGGAGACCACCAAAACAAGTTGTTAGGAAATAGGTACAAATAGCCAATAAAGGGGAACAAGAACCCCAAAGAACAAAGAGCACCTGCAAAAGAAAATTGGAGATCATCAAGTATCATTGTTTGGACTAGAAATGGTGAAGTTGCTAGTGCCATCGTTGATCATTGTGAAGGGACCGATACAAGATCTGATAATGCTCATTGGGTAGTGCCAAGGGTCAGGAGGGGGGGCAATAGTCCCACTAGGATCACATCTAACATCCAAAGGTGAAGTAACCCTTGTAGTAGTGAAAGAATTCATAATATATTTTTGCCTCTATGATTGGGGAGGTGGCTAGAGAGGAATAGATCTACGCTGACAAGAAGAAGTTGTGTTGTCAAGAAGAAACAAGACCATGATAATGAGGGTTAACATGTAGAGGAAAAAGTTGTGAGAGACATTTCATATGTCTATGCATGCCTATAAGATAAGTGGTAGTATCCAAAGGCCATTTAGGGTTGCATCTTTTGGATGTGTTGAAAGGAGGTGATCAAGTTGGGGGCTCTAGAATCCTGAAAAAATGCATGTAGGGATCTATGCCAAAGGGTGATGGTCTCCTGAATATAAAGAGCCAAACATTGTTGGTTTGAAAATCTAAAGAAAGTAGAGAGATTGTTGCCCAAGTCCTTGTAGAGGTAGTAGTATCGCCTTTGGATCTCATAGTAAATTGGGCATTTGTAGATGAAATGATCCTTAGCGTCAAACTTTTGGAGGGAGCAAAGACAGTAGATCATGTTAGGGTGTAGAATATGATGATTTGTCTTGACCTATAGTTGATGGGAACACACTCTCATTTGGCCAAGGAGAAACCTCAAGCCATGTGACCAATAATGTTGGAGATAGTGAAGGCAGCATAGTATACCATCTTCGACCTGTAGGAAATGTTCAATATAAAAATAAAGCTTTGGGTTAAGTGGCACAAGAGGGGAGGTCCAAGTGAATTGGATGTACTACTTGTAGATGTTCCTTCTAGTAGCTCTGGGGATGGTTTTCTCCAAAGAAGAGGAGCCGAGGAGGAGTGTCTAAGGACTGCATGAAAGGAGGTAGTTTGTCAATATAGATGCCAACAAAAAGGAAGATTGAGCTAGTATTGAAGTATTGTGCCATACAATTGTGCATATGTAGCTATTTTGCATTTCATTGCCCACTAACACATGACTTGTAGCAAAAAAGATAGATCAATCTAGATACCATGTTTACATATTACTATTCTATGTTAATGTACATAGTCATTTGTGCGAGTCAGCTCCACAACAAGCCAAATGGCTCATTGAGCAACAACCAAAAGTCAAGGTTCCATGCTTGCTTTCTACAATTTATGCAATTGAGACTATTGCTTTACAAGGAGGGGTGATTGATCTAGTAGGATCTACCAACAATGGTTCCTGTGGTAACACCAAGACCATTCTCGTGGCTTGTGGTAATTGTAGTAACATTTCCATGGTTTGTAGTACATTAGAGCACCATCTAGATGCTTATGGTAGCAATAAGATCATTCATCATCTTTTGCCAATGTTACACACATTTAGATAGTGGTGCAGGGCACATTGCACGAGATTGGACTTTGTGGTAACCATGCTAATGCCAAACCTTGTGTGTTTTCTCCCATGGCTTTAGTAGGGTCCAACATACCTCTAGTAAAAATTGCAAATGCTAACTCACAACGTATGTCACTACATTGTTCCGAATGTTACATTTTAGACATTGGACAATGTTGGCACCATCGTAATCTAGGTGGCACGTTGCACACCTTCCACCGACATCAAAGATGATGAGTCTCACATGGAAATGGTTCAAATTCCATGGAAACAGTTCAACTTCCATAATGACTCTTAGCTTTCATGGCATGTAATCTATTTATACAAATTTGTACCATTAGTAGGAGATATGAATCAGATTAGAAGATAGTAGTCATACATCTTTCTTGAGAGTATGCCATGTATAGGATGAATAGATAAATAACAATACATTTACTGTTTCATCTCTCTCTCTCTCTCTCTCTCTCTCTCTCTCTCTCTCTCTCCTTGCACTATTTTGTCTCACAAAGCTTCCACACACATATATAACTCATTTAGATCCTCATCTAGAGAATTGTCCATTGGGTTTCACCTTCGGCCCTAGATCAAAATGCCTAGACCAAGATGTAGCAAACATATAGGTTAAAAAATTTAAAGGAATTTTCACAAATCAACCATAGCATTATAACAATGCTTATACATAAGTACATCCAACTCCAAATTCTTTATCTCGAACATATTCATATCTACAACACAAACATATTTAAACAAATTTATAACTCTCTCTCTCTCTCTCTATATATATATAGAAACATAGGAAAAAGGGGGAGATGGATAGTAGACCTAAAAATGGGATGTGTGGGACCTATGTGAAAAGCAAAAGGGAATGTCCACCTAATCACAAATCCACCTTTTCCATGTTCATTAGGAAGAGGGATAGTGCCACAAATGATTAGAATTGACTTGCAACCCTCAAGGTGAGTCAACCCTAGGTTTGGACACTATGCTGCCTCGACTTACTTATGACAGAAATGACTAAACAACAGTTTTGGGAGAAGAATAGAAGTGCATTAACAATCAAACCTATGAGATCTAACACTTGGAACACCAAGTATTATGATAATACTATCAGAAACAACCATTAACCAACAGATCTAAGAAGGTTAGGATGGTATGTACTCGGCTCCAAAAGTGGTTTTTAGGCTCTGTAGCAGGACAGGTTCGCCCAAGGGCGAATGGGTCCTTGCATCCCCTTCTGGAAAATCAAAAGCTGATCCTGTAGCCCTTCGTCTGCACTCTGCTCCCTTACCTACAAATCTTCAATCTTGACTTTAGATCTGTAGCAAAAACTGAAAATTATGGTTTGTTTGTATGGGGGTTTGCCTCGGTCAAACCCTGAATTTGGTAATTAAACCTTGACAGAAAGATGAGAATCTGATAAATAACAATGTGTGCAAGCCCTAACCTTAAGTACATTTAAGGTGTTAAAAGCTAAAATGCAAAGAAACCTTATTCAAGTGTGTTAGAATAAGATCCCTAAATGAACATGAAAAATGAAAAAGACCTAGTTAGGGAGAAGTCAAAACACCCTAATAGATTTGAAATCTGATTATACCTTGGTTTAGGTAGCTAGTAGAATGAAGATTGAAGATGAAAACACTTAGGAAACAAGTCATTAGGTTAGGGAGAATGGCTAGGTGCATGTCCCAAAACCTAGAATCCATCATGATCCACCATTGGCATCAACCTTCAACTCATGAACAATGCTTGATCTTCCTTGGCAAAATGAGCTTGAAGACCTACAAAAACAAATGAAATGCTGCTCCAAGATACAACCTTGCTTGCTTGAATGTTCTCTCCTTGCTCTTGAGTGCTAATCTTGTGAATATCTTCTCAATCTCTTGTCAACCTAGTTTGAAATGGTGAAAAGACTAGGTTTTATAGGCTTCTCTAATTTCTTGAATATTAGATCCCGATAGCCGACCTTTGCAACTTGAATTTTGAACATTAAAATGCCGCCAAAAACATATTTTAAATTGGGTTTTGGCACCTAAAGGCGACCCATTCACCGGTCCTAACCTAAATTGTGAACTCATTTATTTCGGGGCCTTTAATTTATTAATTGCATTTGTTCAATGCGTGTTGTGGTGTCAGAAAATGATAAAAATAGGCCTAGGGATGCATAATAAAGGGAATTAGGTGCCTGTTTTGAAGGGTAAAAATGCATAAATGGTGAGGTCACTAAAATAGGTCCAAATTAAGTGTGAAATTGTACTTTCACTTTGAAAGGAGTACAATTTTCTACAATATATATTATATATCTAGACACACACACACGCACTGACATTATTTGATATATACATGTAAGTAGGCATATTCATGTATTTTCATATCACTGGCCAAAGTACTTATGCAGATGAGGATGCAAAACATCACTTATGCAAGCATGATTTTCATGTAAGACGTATAGCACTGAGACTCAGTCTATATACTCACTCAATTCTTGCAAGTACACTTATTCATGTAATAGTTAAACCTAGGTTTATAACAAGAACTATTATTCTAATCTGAGATCTATTCATGTAATTGATTATGTTAAAATCTACGAGTCTGCTCTAAGCAATAACTGACAAGTTTACTATATCTTGGAAGTAAAATTAATCAATATTGACAATATCTGCATTACAACAAGAAGGTCAGGGTTACTATCTCTGAAATTTAAAAAATAGAACAACACAAATCAAGTCAACTAGAACTAAACAGACATCAAGTGACAATATTTTAAATTAGTCAAAGTAAACATCTGCCATTCATCAAATGACATGTCAGAAACAAAGTGGCATGGTTTGTGACTATCCTTGGAATACTCTATCCTTTTTGCTCTGTTCTGCTGGGTGCTCCTTGTCACATGATAACCTCTTTCTGTTCCTGAGCACACACGCACACAGTTGATATAGAAGAAGAATATCAGAAACATTGTAGAAACCAATAAGACAGTGATCATAATCAACAATTAATCAATAACGCAAACATTCCATAAAGCTGTTAAGTAATTAAATTAACTACATTAATCATAGTCATCATGATTGATCTAAATGAAAACATCATGTCATATCCACTAATTAATTCGATAATAATTGAATATCAAATAAGTTTTAGAATGGGAGGCACTACAACAACATTTAGGATCCTACAGGAAATGTCCATTTGCAATATCATATGTAAAACATTCATAGAATAATCCAAAAAAAAATGCTGGCAAAAGAGCATATGCCAAAAGTGTGAGGAAAAAGGGAAAATGCCAAAAATGCTTGTACACAAAGAGAATCATTATATTAGTGAGGAAAGAGGAATGCAGAAGGTTCATATGTATGTTTCCAGAGGTAGATGATTGTACTGGATAATAAAAAATACAAACTCGAATAGCATTAATAGCTTAAGAACATCAGGGTTAATTTCCTTCCAATTTTGAGTACAATTTGGACATGAAAGGTACTGGAAAGTAGGCAATTTCTGATGCAAACCAGCAAGCTATCAGGTATAAATTTGGCTTTTCAACAGGCCACTGTTGTGCTGGAAATATATGTGGGTGTATACACGCACACCATTCTTATGACCTTTGATTCCTTGGGTTTTGGTAGTGCTCTCTCCTTAGTGAACATCATGCTGTTAAATGTACTTGTACATATTGCAAATGAAACTTTGAGTAGGTCCTTTTAGCACACCAGATGATTCCAATAACTCTTGTGTCTTTTGGTTGAGGGGGTACACAAACCAGTTCAATTCTTTGTCCTTTCAAGTGCTTTATCAATGTTTTGAAATTCTCTACCTGGGGCAACTTGTCTTTTGTTTTAAGAGAATTTATATTTTGTCTTTAGTAGGCTGATACCCTCTTATTTTGTCCTCTTTATGTTTATTGTTTGCCTTAGTGTGAGTTAGCATGTCTTTATTGACTTGATTGATGAGATCAAAATAAATGATATGTGAGACACTGAGATTTTATGGGAGTTACCTCATACTTGTTAATGTTGAAAACAGAGGCTGTAAAATGAAGTTTTCGAATCAGTCATTGAGGATTTGATTGATGAATTTAAGGAATTTTGAAAGCTTAATATGTTTCACCAACTTCAAAAAAAAAAAAAAAGAGTCTCAGAGACAATTGTAAACAGGAATCTACTCACAAAATTGCA
The DNA here is from genome assembly GCA_007115665.2 of Sequoiadendron giganteum. NCBI lineage: Eukaryota > Viridiplantae > Streptophyta > Pinopsida > Cupressales > Cupressaceae > Sequoiadendron > Sequoiadendron giganteum. The sequence goes on along the minus strand of CM021100.1, from coordinate 779,212,255 downwards.
ACAGCCTTAACATGGCAGCAAAAGGATCATTTGACCTCTAGTCTAAATCTCTGAGGCACTTCTGCAAACTGAAAGTAATCTTTAAAGATAGAAGTACCTGGAAATGTGAAGTTTGTGCTCAAAGCCTCAAACTTAAGAATCCTTTGGATTTACAACTCAAGATTTAATGTTTTCTGAGCACGGTTTTTTAAATGACCCAAGAGCCTCAAATTATTGAAGAGAATGTGCAGGTATAACCTATTTCACATTTTACTTACAGCATTTGTTTACGATATTTTCAGTTAGCCTCTTGTGCGTTTCTGAATGTTTGAGCTCTAAAAATTAATAAAAGTGGGAATGTTACCTGTAGTATAGCGGTCTTAACCAGACATTTTGTCTTTTCCATTATGGAGTTGAAACAAAATGAATGAGAGGCAAGATTTTTTTTTTAAAGGTTAAATTCATATTTGAAAACATTTTATTGCTGTAAGCAATTTCAAATAATAGTGCCATTTTTAATTTGCGCCAATATTAATGGCAGTGTAAATCATGGTTATAGCATCATTTTATGTTCATGTCAAAAAAGTTCTTTGCCTCAAATTCAGCTCATTTAGGCATAGACCAGCTGCTACTCATCTGTTTCTTTAGGGTAATTCCATTGTATTAATAAATGAGGGTTTGACTATAATCTAGTTGATGATGTTCTGGTGACACTACTTTTACAATGTTGAGGACTGTATACATTGGTATAATCATATTATCAAAAGTGATGTTGCTTTATCTTTCCTTGCAATGAAAATTCTACAAACATAATACTTTGCTTTATCTTTCCTTGCTATGAAGATTCTAAATTATTACAGAACAAGGAGGTATATTTTTTAGAAATGTTGACAATCTTTTTCTTAAGACATGCATTGAAATTTGTTTTTATTTAATATTTTCATTACAGGTGAATGGAAATCATGAAACTATGAATGTAGATGGAGATTTTCGTTATGTTGATCGTGGTGCATTTAAGGAGGCTGAAGACTTTATGGAATATTGCAATGTGCATGGTGATGATTGGGAAACAGCTTTTATTGAATGGATTAAAGTATGCGAGGAGTGGAAAGCTAAAAGAAAAGAGACTTCTAGTGGCTGGACTAATTGGAATCTGTTGAACGTAATGATAAAATTCTATCTCCGTTCTTTTTTTGTTCTTTGGGAATGTAGCCTTAAATGTTTGCATGATACTGACACTTATCAGCCATGTCTATATAGCAAAACACACAGGAAGAGCAATCAAGAGCCTCCCACCAAAAATCTTATGCCCATCCCACCTTCACACAAAACACCAATGTCAATCCCAAAAAGTAAGCCCACCTTCATGCCAATCACCAATCCAATCGTAAAAAGTAATCTTTTCCTAAAGTCAGTCAACAGTTGAATGGTCGTAAGGATACTCTCCTTGGAGGAGGCCACGGCTCTTCTCTAAGAGCCCCTTCCCAAAAAGTCCAAGTCAAAATCTCAGATCTGCTGTCTCAAATGAACCATCTCAATTTCGCAAGGAGCTACAACACTTATTCTATAATATTCTTAGAGAACCATTTTGGGGCCAAATTTCCCCATATAGGAAAGGAAAATAGTTGTTATGTTGGGTTAGACATATCCCCACAAATCTCTTTCTCCATGGAGGAAGTGGAAAATAGGCATTGGCTACCAAGTCGAAGGCCCTTATTTGCATATTTATTGGCTTTGTTCCAGGGCCCCCAAAATTCTTAGGGCATGGGTCCAAGAGAATTGGAAACCTTTTGGGTCAATGGAGATCCTAGTGATGCCCAAGGGATATTTTGTGGCTTTCTTCTCTACTAAGTATGAGAGAGGCCAAACAATGTCTTAAATATGGTCTTCTGTAATGACTTTGGTTTGTGAAAAATTAAGGTCTTCTGTAATGAGCATGGTTTGTGAAAAATTAAGGTCTTTTGTAATGAGCACGGTTTGTGAAAAAACTAAGATCGTTTGTAATGACCAAATTGCCCAAGATAACACATTTCTTTTTTCAAACTCATTACTATAAAGGCAAATTACTTCACTACTCAACATTCGAAGTTATAAAATGAACTGTCATGGTTAATTTTCTTGTAGGGGCTCCAGCTAGTAGGTAATAATGTCTAGATTGGAATCTTAAGAGTACCTTTAGTTGTTCTCAAGAGTAACAAGATTCTTGAGGCCTAATTTCCCTTCAATATTGCTTAAGGATTGAAAACTAATATCTCAAGTTGAGTGTCGTAAAATTTTAAAGACCCATCCAGTTAGTTCATGATCATAATAAGGGTTTCAGATTTATAGTAGCCATCTCAAGAGTTTACTCCCTTGTTTGCCATTGTCTATATATTTAAAACTTTTCCAACATAAAGAAGCCAAAGTTACTATTCCCATTGTGTTACAACTTCACATTGCATTTTTCATATGAAGATAAGTGTCTGATCAAACATTAGACTTACAATATCAAGAGAATTACATGTATCATAAGCTAAGTATGCTTTTTAGTCAAATGTAAGAACCCCTAGTTCTCCCTGATCCAAATTTTCAACTGCTGGTTTGATGTTTTGAAGTTTTCTTGAAAAGTTTACCAAAAAATGCATAAAATTTACAGAACATAGAAATGCTGAAGCACAATTATATTATCACATCAGAGATCATACATATCATGAAATCACATTGAAAGTACTCATACCTGGAAACAATCTTCTGATCTCGAAAGTTGATGAAACCCTCCTATAAATCCGATGAAGCACAGGTAGAACTCCCGAATGAAGCTCTTACAGGCAATGATTCAGCTGATCTTTCACAACCTCAAGATTGCTGATACATTGAAGAGTTTTCATTCTCCAATGGCTGAAGATGACTGAAGCCCTTGGTCTCCATGTCAAATTTTAAGAACACTAAAATGACAAAGTCAAGTAATCATCAAGAATGAGGTTGATTTGCTTTTGATGCTCAATATATACTTCTCCAAGAATGAGTCGATACACCTTGTGCATTTAAATCATTAATAATATGCTTTTTAATGCTTTTGTTGTTGACTTAGTAAATACCTTTAATTTTCCTCAAAATGGGCGCTCAAGTCAATAGTCTCATTAAATGCCTTTTTAATATCATTTAAACGATATAAAATTTCCTCACATTGACTTTATAATTAACTTTAATAATTGGCCCCATAAATCATAATCATTTAATTCACTTAAGTTGAGGGTCATGGCCTCATTGTTCATAAAGTGACTTTATAACTTTATAATATCCCTTTAATAATAAATTATTAATAAAGTCACCTTTATTAATAATTAAATAGCATAGCTTGCACATATATCATTATTTCACTAAGTCAACTGAATATCAGGACCAACACTGTAAATGCCCTATGTCCAGGTGCCCTGCCAAAAATAGAATCTCTGCAAATATGACTTACTATAAATAGTAAGTGTCCCAAACTGAGCCAAATAACATCTGCAAAGGCCTGAACCCGAACCCAATGATGAACTGATGAGAAGTAATGTCCCAAACGACCAAGTAACAACCTTTGAAGACCCTCTAACCAACTGCACTAGCCTATGAGGGCCAAATAATAGGCTAATCCTTTGCACTATGATGCCCACGAAAATGGGGACATTACATCAAATAAAAGGTATATTTACTTCTTTCAATGGTAAATAGATGCCACCTCCTTTCTGGAAATGTTTTCATTTTTTATTGCGAGGTACCATTCCATTTATAATATTGATCATTCATTCAAGCAATCAACTAATACAAGTTATAGACAATATAAAACATCCAACATGGTCAAAAACTCATTCTTAACAAAGATGTAAGCAATGCCTTCCCACACAATCCTTTATAGCAGCAATAAGCTAAATCATGCATTATCCATACAATTTATACTAATAAAAGATTTTAATATCATTAATAGTCAGTCACAAAGATTGAATCAATTTGTTTCATGTGAAGGACAAGTGCTAAATAGATCTTGACTACCCACTCTATACTAGGTCCTATGCCAGTTGTTTTGTTGGGATTCAAATCCATTTTCCTTTTGCACGAATCCTTTCTCATATTCATGCCTTAATCCTTCACCTAGATGATAATCGATCAAAGAGATCTTACATGGGTCAGCTTGCATGAATTGTGCCTTGTGCTTAACCAAAGAAAATCCAAAGCTGGCTGAAGTTGTTCCCTTTTCAGGTTTTGGGTTTTCAGTTGTTCGTATGCTGTCATAAAACTTCTACCGCTACCGAGCTTTGCTTCTCTCCCCTTCGGAATCCATCAAAATTGCCTAATTATTGAAGTTTCGGGTTTCGGTCATCGGCCTTAACTCTTAACCTTTATCATTTTCTTGGTTCTTTCCTCCTTTCCACTAATCTTCGAAGCTCTGATAGAATCCTACAAATTCTATCCAAGTCTTGAAATTTCGAGCTTCGAAGATCGACCATCATATTTAATCCTTACCATCCTCTTTGTCATGTGGTATGAGTTATTCCCAAACCTCGACCCCCGATGTCATAGTCTTCGGTCTTCGGCAATCGGGTTTCCTTCCTAAAGTTTGACTTATTTTTCGATAAGGTTTAGTTCTTCTCCTTGATCCATGATCCATTTCCCCTACCCATTGTTGAATGTGATGTCCCCTCGCTAGACAGTTCTCGAGAACAGTGTGTTAGCCCTTTATTGGACCCTTGTGGGCTAGCCAGTTTGGTTAGAAGGTCAGTGATATTTTCTGGAGAGTTTGATCGTTCTGGTTTTCAGAGCCTAGTGATTGGTTCACAGCAGGCGTTGGCATTTTAGGAGTTCACAGCTTCTGACGGCACAGGAATATTCTGAGTTTTGAGCGAGTTATGGAATTTTAAGTGATTAAGCTAATTATTTAACTTAATGCCTTTTTATTAAAGTCACATCGACTTTAATATATTTTATATCACTTAAAATGTTCAAAAAGGAGATTTAATATTTTAATGACTTAAAATATTAAAAGTGCGCTCAAGTATTAAGTTTTGACTATTGAAAAGACTTAATAAAATATTAAAAGATTTAAATGATTGCAAAATGGCGTATCTTCTTGGAAATGCATGCCATTTAGGTATAAAACAATCTTTGGCAATAAAAAGTCATCTTTTTTGACAATTTCACTTTGCCTTGTGCTATTTTCCCTGTGCATTCTCCTGTGACCAGGGTTTGAACAATTTGTCCATTGAGGAACGATAACTCTTCAGTGTTGAGTGCTTTTGAGGCTGTGAAAGATCAGTTGAATCAGTACAGTTGAGAGCTTCATACAGAGGTTCTACAGATATAGACAGAGATTATATATATTCAGATTTCTTGTTGTTTGCAAATAAATGAGGGTTTCTTCTTGGTGGCGCATCCTCCTTCAGAGTCAGAGGCTTCTAGCAGAGATTCTTTGCATTCTTTCCTTGGCCGTACGGCCTACCTTGGATATTGTGCCTTTAGAAAGGCGTGTGAAGGGTTAGGCTGAAACGCCTCCCTTTTGTGTGATTTTTGTCTTCTATCATTGGCGTCTAGCTGTTTCAGAGGATTGTATCCAGTTTCGAGGCAGGAGAAATCACATCTGGAGATTTGGCGTGCTTATAAGCTTGATTTCACCATTTCCGGCTATCAAACTGGCAAATTCTTTAATTAAATAACCTGGAGATATTTCGGTATGTTTATCAGTCTTAATCTATTTGTTGAAGTTAAATAATATCTTCTATACTTTCTTTTTGAAGAAATTAGTGCAAATTCACATTTTATGAGCATTTATGATGTGCGCCCCTTCTTTTCCGTCTATCAAGAATTCTCTAAAAAACTAAATAACACCTAAAGACTTAAGAAAATTGGGGTTTTGAGTTGAGAGCCAGTAGGGCTCATCACAGTGGTATCAGAGCATTAATCCTGCCAGCTTGTGGGAAAAACATTTCTATGTGGCCACACTAGAATAGGTTTGACAGGTACTACGCATGCAGGGGTCCCAGAAATCAGCGAAATACTTTTGAACCATTTCAGGCCCCTCCATTGGACGAACAGGAAGAAGATTTTGATTTTGATAATATGGCTGAAAGGAATGATGATGCTCGTCTTAATGACGAAGACAGGGATGCTAGAGAAGTACTGAGGGGAATGGTGGCTGGTCAAGAACAGGTGGCAAACATCCTTCAGCAACTTAGCACCAATGTGCAAAACTTGACAGTTCAGAGGAGGCCGAATATTGATCAAGATCAGGAAGGTAGCATTCATGGAGAGCATCACAGGAATATAGCTCCAGCACGCACCTTTGAGAGAGCCACACGCCCTACTTTTGTCAGAAATGACGCTGAGGAGGAAGAGGAGGTGGAAGAAGGTGGTGAGGGAAACTTTGCTGACAACATCCTAGCTATGCATGATGAATGGGATGCAATGCCTCCACGAGTTAAGGATCACCTTAACTTTGATCGTTTTATGAGTCAGAAAAGAGAACACACCAGGAACAGGAATGACAGGAGGCCTAGATACAAACATAATGATCTACGACAGGCTACCAATAAGCTTACCTTAGCGAACTATGATGGCAGTGGCAGAGTTACAGCACGTGCCTGGGTGAGTAAATTGGATACATTTCTGACACTACGTCCTATGCCAGAGGAAGATGCTATTAGATTTGCAGCCCTACACCTTGATGGCGTGGCACATGACTGGTGGATTCATGGCATGGCTACTCTTCACCATGACCAGATTACCTCATACCAGGAGTTTACTGATAGATTGGTAGAGAGGTTTGATAAACGTGATCCTGAATTGTTCTTCAGGGATCTAGCACAGTTAAAACAATTGGGTAGCTTGGAATCGTACATTGGAGAGTTCCAAAGACTATCTGTAATGGTGATAGGCATTTCAAAGAGAAGGCTGATCATATTGTTTATTGAGGGGCTTTTCGAGCCCATGAAAGGTTGGATAAAGGCATTTGATCCACCTACCTTACAGGAGACCATGAGGAAAGCTCGCAGTATGGAGCTCACTACACCTCGTAAGCAATTTGGCACCAAACCTTCTTCCTCCTACACTGAGAACAAATCTGATCCAAAGAAGGCTGATAATACTGATCAAAAGAAAAGATTTGCAGCTCCATTAGATCGGGATACAATGAATGATCTACGTAGAAGGAAGCTCTGTTTTTACTGTAAAGGTCCATATGACTTCAATCATGATTGTCCCCTCAAGCCTAAAGGGCAAAACAGGAACATGGAATGGTTTTATGAGGGAGAAACATTGACTGATTTTTCTGATCAGCAAGCTGCTATCTATGACACAGATGAAGAAAAGTCAGAAAATGAGGCAGAGATTGAGGTAGAAAGTGAGCTACAGGAGGCTCATATGTCCAGCATGCAGAGAGAGGGTTCTTTCAGGCTCCGTGGGGTCTTAGCGGGTCAAAGAGTCATATCTCTTTTGGACACAGGTGCAACCCACAATTTTATTGATTCACGGTTGGTGGAGAAAAGGGGAATTCAAATGCAGCAGTTTGAAGACATTCGTGTGAAGGTTGCAGATGGACACACTCTCACCTGTGAGAGGATGATTCCTGATTTACCATTGAAACTCAACAATTTTGAGTTTAAGGCAGATTTTTATGTTGTGAACATGGGAGGAACGGATATAGTTCTTGGCATGAAGTGGCTTCATGCTATAGGAGAGTTCACACTTAATTTGCGTGATATGGAGATGAAATTCAAAATTGATGGCACGAATCATGCTCTTAAAGCTATCAAGGACAGCAATCTAAAAGAAATTTCACTCCGAAGAATGGAACGTTTGATTCAACATGATATGGTAGAATGGGCTGCTAAGTGCAAGTTAATGCCTTCACAGTTAGAGTAGCAAGCTTCTCCTTACCATCCGGATTTACAGGAACTCCGAATCAAACATGCAAAGGTTTTTAGTGCTATTCCACCAGGTAGACCTCCTGATAGAGTTATTGAGCACATCATTGAGTTGGATGAGGGCACGAAACCTATTATGATCACTCCTTACCGGCACCCCAAACGTTTAAAAGATGAAATTGAGAAAACCATTAAGGAACTTTTAGCTATGGGGCACATTAGGCCGAGTAAGTCACCCTTTGCTTCATCAATTGTTTTGGTGAAGAAAAAGGATGGTACACTTAGGATGTGTATTGACTACAGGATGCTTAATAGGAAGACTATTAAGAACAGGTATCCTATTCCGCGGATAGATGAGTTGATAGACGAGCTTCATGGAGCTTGCTATTTCTCAAAGATTGATTTGAGGACTGGTTACCATCAAATTAGGGTCAGAGAGCAGGATATTGAGAAAACCGCATTCAGGTGTCATTGTGGACATTATGATTTCTTGGTTATGCCATTCGGCTTAACCAATGCACCAGCTACATTTCAGTCTCCTATGAACAGGGTTTTCCATCCTCTCTTGAGGAAATTTGTTTTGGTGTTCTTCGACGACATCCTGGTTTGTAGCAAATCATGGGAGGAACACATGGTTCACTTAGATGAGGTATTGGGTATACTTGACAGGGAGTCCTTGTACGCCAAGGAGTCCAAGTGTGCTTTGGGCATGGCTGAGCTTTTGTATCTGGGTCACATTATCAGTAGAGAGGGAGTCAGCATGGATCCAGAGAAAATTCGAGCTATCATTGATTGGCCTACACCTGAGACGTTGACACAGCTTAGGGGGTTTGTAGGATTGTGTGCCTTCTATCGTCGGTTCGTTAGTGGATTCTCGCGACATGCTGCGCCACTAACTGATTTGACTAAGAAGGGAGCCTTTGTGTGGACACCTCTTGCACAAGCATGCTTTGAGAAGTTCAAACTTCTTATGACTACTTGTCCAGTATTGGCTTTGCCGGATTTCGCCAGACCATTTGAGTTACATTGTGATGCCAGTGGTGAGGGTATTGGTGCAGTTATCATGCAGGATCGACACCCTATAGCTTTTGAGAGCAGGAAGCTCAGAGGTCCTGAACGGAGTTTCAGTATCTATGATAAGGAAATGTTGGCCATCATGCATGCCATGGCCAAATTCAGGCAATACTTGATTGGTAGTAAATTCAGTGTTAAAACCGATCACAATAGTCTGAAACATTTTCTTGGACAGCGAGATTTGAACGAAAGGCAACAGAAATTGGTCAGCAAACTTCAGTCCTATGATTTTGACATTGCCTATGTCAAGGGCACTCAGAATGTGGTTGCTGATGCTTTATCTCGCCGTCCTCACTTGAACTCCATTTCACTGATTTGAGAGGACTGGAGACACATGATAGTGGCAGAATATGCTAAGAATCCTTGGGCTTTTAGCATAGTGGATGGGACAATACAGGATGACAGATACTCACTTGTGGATGATCTTATCATTTATAAAGGGAGGATATTTCTTGTCCCAGGTTCTGAGATGAGGGGCACAGTATTGAGGTCATTCCATGATTCACCGATGGCAGGACATCCCGGTTACTTTAAGACCTACAGGCAGGTACGGGAGAGATTCTCTTGGAAGGGACTCAAATCTTTTGTTCTTCAGTATGTCAGGGAATGCCTTGTTTGTCAGTAGAACAAGCAAGAACATACATACCCTGCGGGTTTACTTCAGCCGCTTCCTATTCCTGAGAGGAAGTGGGAATGCTTGTCTATGGACTTTATCACGGGCTTGCCGAAAGCTCAAGGGAAAGACAACATTTATGTGGTAGTAGATCGGTTGACGAAGTATGCACATTTCTTCTCAATCACTACTACACACACAGCTACTCAGGTGGCGGACTTGTTTTTCCGTGAGGTATTCAGATTGCATGGAATGCCTCGAAATAGTTAGTGATAGGGATAGCAGATTTTTGAGTAACTTCTGGCAGGAGTTATTCAAACTTTGCGATACAGAACTCACTTCGAGCACCAGCTACCACCCACAGACAGATGGGCAGACAGAGATAGTCAACAAATGGGTGGAGGGATACTTGAGGAACTACAGTTCAGGACAACAGAAGGAATGGGTGAAGTGGTTATACCTTTGTGAGTATTGCTATAATACCACTCATCATATGAGTATTCAGATGACACCATATCGAGCATTATATGGATATGATGCTCCGAGCTTTCTAGACTTATTGTTGAGTGACAGTAGGGTACCTAGTGCTAGTGATTTGTTGCAGGAGAATCAAGACATTATGAGAGCACTTAGGGAGAATATTCAGAAAGCTCAAAATCAGCAAAAACAATATGCTGATCAGAGGCGAGTGGAGAGATCTTTTGAGATCGACGATTTGGTGTATCTGATGCTACAGCCTTATAAGCAGTCCACCCTTCGTAAGAAGGGCGCCGAGAAACTCAAGCCACGATACTATGGACCATTTAGGGTTGTCAGACGTGTTGGTGAAGTGGCTTATGAGTTGGATCTACCAGTGAACAGTAAAGTTCACAATGTGTTCCATGTGTCGCGCCTCAAGAAGGCGTTGGGACAACACGTAATTCCTTCTATTGATTTGCCACCCCTGGATGATGAGGGGAAATTGGTTTTGATACCTGAGGCCATTCTGGACTCCAGAGAGCGTCATCTTCGGAGGCGGGTTATCAGGGAATACTTGGTTAAGTGGAGGGATCTACCGGCAGAGGATGCTACTTGGGAGAGTGACAGTATTCTTCAGCATCCGGCTTTGAGTTTGCTTGTGGACAAGCAAATTCGGGGAGGGCGGACTGTGATGTCCCCTCGCTAGACAGTTCTCAGGAACAATGTGTTAGCCCTTTATTGGACCCTTGTGGGCTAGCCAGTTTGGTTAGAGGGTAAATGATATTTTCTGGAGAGTTTGATCATTCTGGTTTTCAGAGCCCAGTGACTGGTTCACAGCAGGCGTTGGCATTTCAGGAGTTCACAGCTTCTGACGGCACAGGAATATTCTGAGTTTTGAGCGAGTTATGGAATTTTAAGTGATTAAGTTAATTATTTAACTTAATGCCTTTTTATTAAAGTCACATCGACTTTAATATATTTTATATCACTTAAAATGTTCAAAAAGGAGATTTAATATTTTAATGACTTAAAATATTAAAAGTGCCCTCAAGTATTAAGTTTTGACTATTGAAAAGACTTAATAAAATATTAAAAGATTTAAATGATTGCAAAATGGCGTATCTTCTTGGAAATGCGTGCCATTTAGGTATAAAGCAATCTTTGGCAATAAAAAGTCATCTTTTTTGACAATTTCACTTTGCCTTGTGCTATTTTCCCTATGCATTCTCCTGTGACCAGGGTTTGAACAATTTGTCCATTGAGGAACGATAACTCTTCAGTGTTGAGTGCTTTTGAGGCTGTGAAAGATCAGCTGAATCAGTACAGTTGAGAGCTTCATACAGAGGTTCTACAGATACAGACAGAGATTATATATATTTAGATTTCTTGTTGTTTGCAAATAAATGAGGGTTTCTTCTTGGTGGCGCATCCTCCTTCAGAGTCAGAGGCTTCCAGCAGAGATTCTTTGCATTCTTTCCTTGGCCGTACGGCCTACCTTGGATATTGTGCCTTTAGAAAGGCGTGTGAAGGGTTAGGCTGAAACGCCTCCCTTTTGTGTGATTTTTGTCTTCTATCATTGGCGTCTAGCTGTTTCAGAGGATTGTATCCAGTTTCGAGGCAGGAGAAATCACATCTGGAGATTTGGCGTGCTTATAAGCTTGATTTCACCATTTCCGGCTGTCAAACTGGCAAATTCTTTAATTAAATAATTTGGAGATATTTCGGTATGTTTATCAATCTTAATCTATTTGTTGAAGTTAAATAATATCTTCTATACTTTCTTTTTGAAGAAATTAGTGCAAATTCACATTTTATGAGCATTTATGATGTGCGCCCCTTCTCTTCTGTCTATCAAGAATTCTCTAAAAAACTAAATAACACCTAAAGACTTAAGAAAATTGGGGTTTTGAGTTGAGAGCCAGCAGGGCTCATCACATTGAAATTGCTTGAATCTTTTGGGTGTTGGGTCTTTTGGCATTTCAACTATTCCCTTTTTCCTCTTTGAGTATAAGGTATGGTGTAGGCTTGAAGGCTGTTTCCCGACAGCCTAAGTAATGATTTTCTTGGCGGAGTTTTGCGATTGCTCCTCCTTGTTTTGGGGCCCAATTGTTTAACGATAAGTGTCAAACCTAAGGTCCAATGGTTGACGAGGTTGATCCATTTTGTGGTTGCAATAATTTTAATGTTTTTCTCCCAAACAGATCTTCAGAGCAAAGCCTGATATGCTGACAGGTCTCCTAGAATGCGTTTTTTGACGATGGATTGCTCCCACCAACTTGCATTAATGGCGACACTTCTCCTAGCTACCTGCATTCAATGTTAGGGATTTTTGATGATCTTATGTGTCCGTTTTGGAGGGATTTCTTCTTGGCCCTTGATCTTTTGCAACTATAGTGATCATTTTGAGGGTTTTCTCATTTGTGATTATTTCTAGGGAAGGAGTGATCATTTTCAACATTGGATGGTACGAAAAGAGCAAATATTTTCTGCAGGTGAGTATTTAGAAGGGTAATCATCAAAATATTGAGCATAGATCAGTGGTGTTGTAAGCAGGGAATGTTTCAAACTGTCATAGAGTATTGTAATCATCATTGTTTTCAGTTTTATGTCTCTAGTTACAAGTATTCTAACTTAGAAAATTTATCAAACTTGACAAGCACATTTGCTGCTGCGAATGTAATCACTATTAGAGAAATTTGACAGGATTCTAAGTTTATTGTACCAATTGGAATAACTCTTCTATGTGTTTGCATATGAGTTTGAGTAATGTTGTTGGATTACCTAAGTAGATGAATCTGAAAGTTAATGTATGATGCTTTGAAAAGTAGATCACTTCAGTCTTGAAGTTGTTCCTTGCTCTTTCTTCTTTTTCACTTGACTCTGTAGCCCGGGGATAGGCACCGATCTCTCGTGTGATTCCAGTCATCATTTTCAAACATCAAATATAAAATCCATTATAGTCTAGTTCCAATCAATCTGCGTGTTCATGATTTCATTGTTTACAGGGAAAAAGGAAAATATATCCAGTGAATCATGGAACTCACTTCATCTTGCAAACTTGTCCAAGGTGTCCTATCAGCTATACAAGGGGTTGAAGATAGCTAATCTGTTTGGTCCGGTGACAACTTTTGGGGCTAACCAAATAGGATGGGTTTAGCTATCGTCCATTATCATTTGTTTATTTTCTGACTTGAATACCTATTTTGGTATACCCTTAGGAACACCCTCCTGAGTTTACGCTGAGCTTGAAGTGCAGAAGATATAACCCACTCTTGTTGAGTTAGCTTAAGATCCTCCACAAGTCTATTGATGAACTATTCTACCCACATGATGACAACCTTGGCCTTGTGAGTACTATATGTTCTAGGAAATGGAGTAGTTATTTTAAGACCTAACATGTTTAACAACATATGATTTCCTTTTTTTGGATGCAGTAGAGTGCATGCTCACAGTTTCTTTCCTATGCTGAAGATCTCTATTAGTCACCTTAAAGATAGCCATGCCTTCAAACATGAGTACAACCAGTCTCAGTACAATGAAACAAGTTACTACTCATACATTAAGAAACTACTGGTCAAATTACCTGATAGTCCTTTGATTTAGCATGACAAATTGTCAAATTCATGTATTCACAAATATCCAATGTTCCCTAGGGCTGCAAGACATCACAAAACTTCAGTTGTTCTATAAAGGCCACTACCACAAGCTAACCAACCATTTACATTCTCGAGTAGATAATTTCTTGTGTTTCAAAGCATTATTTAAATCGTACAGTATGCTGTTATGTCAACTATAAAAATGCGTATTATGGTGAACAGGCTAAATCTTACATCTTTTAAGCAATAGCTAATGCTTTTATCAGTAGCTGCTAATGTTCATGGATAAAATACATTAATATTTTTATAAACCCATGTGTGCCTTGGGTTCCTTGCTGTGGAAGGTGTCTAAAATCTTAACAAAATCTTCCAACAGTCATGTTATGAAAAATAAAATCTTCTAACAATCATGTTGTGGGAAAGAAAATCTTCCAACATTTGTAGACTGTAGTTTTCTCTGTTCACTCTTTCCATTTCACCCAATCTCCTTAAGTTGATTCATTCTACTTGATAACCACATGATATTTCATCTTCTACAGTTCATAACTGTATCATCTAGACTCCTCCTGATGTCATTCTTTAAACTGTAGAAAGGTCTTTAAAGTCCAAGGTAGCAGAAGAGTTCGGCAGTTCTGCCTTGATATATCTAGCAAGTTTGTAATATCCATTGTAGTTCAGCAACTGTCATGTAGACAATCCACCTTCCGAAGATCATAGCTTCCCCATATGGCCTTTGTTTGAACTTATTTTTGATTCACAATTAAATTTATTACAAAAATCCATATAAAGAAAGCTCTTTGGAAAACTACCACCTAGCAGTTGTGCAACTACCATGACAGTTTTGTTTCTGTCATGTCAATTTTGAGTCTGTAATAGTGGTTTTTCCATTCCATAGGTGGCGGTTTTGTCACTGTCAAGTTTAGTGGAAAATGAAGCATTTAGAATTAACAAGGAATATTCCCATGCCTTTGGCATTCTAGTTTTCCTTCTGAGAACTAATAAATTTTTCCAACAACATCTATATATTCTCAAGTCTGTTTACACCATTGTCTTAGTAGCTATGAGAGATGGAAAAACACAGCTAGTAGCTTGCTTTCTACTTCCAGGAGCACACGATACTGTTCTATTGTCTTAGTGCTTTCATAGTGTGTTTTCCAAAGCATATTTCTTTGGTTAAGTACATATTGTGACAGATGCACAACATTGCCCTCTTAAAGGCAACCTACTAAGGGTTTTGCACTTCAAATTTGCATGTTCCATCTTGTTTTGCTATAGAAATTGTTGGCAAGCTGGGTTGTTTATACATTGGTCTCTAATTGATTTTTGAGTAAGTAAATGGTAGTTTGCTAATGCTTAAACTCTATTCCATTTTCAGCTTGCATGTTAGTTTCTCCTTTGCTTTTATTGTGTTTACAACTAAGGATTTGAGAGGTTTGAGTATTTCTTGTCCATAGGAATGACTTCAAACTTGCCAACATCCTTATACCATCTTCTAGGGTGTGCTTGTCTTTCATTTTCCTCTCATTCCAAAATTATTCCTATGTCAAACAAGATCAAAGGAGCTTTGAGTGCCACCTCCACATAATGGTTATCTTAGAATCTTTTAGTTTTTGTGTTCTCAAGAATGTTTACTTGTCTTACACCCACTTACATTGTCGCATGTGAATTGTTTGATAGGATTCCTTTATCCCTCTTTCATCCAATTATGTTGCTTTTGAAAAAGCGAATTGTCATTTTCTACTTTTTGGCAATCTAAGATTATCTTGGTGCTATAGTGTTCGCTCATCACTCCCTTTCACTATCTACATTGGTGTCTCATGTTTGTGCTCACTTGTCTTCTCACCTTTACACACAGTCCATAGCCAACAAGATTCCAATTCATTTTCTTTTGTTTGAATAAGCTTTCTGCAACTTTACAAAGTCAGACAACTTAAATCCCTGTCTAATCATGCTTTCCAAATAAGACATTTGAAACTTCCATTCACCAAACAAATACCAATAACTCAAGTTTTTATACCTTTCATATCTAAGTATATTGTTATTTTCCAACACTGCTAATGAATGTGACTCCATCGTTTTGGAATCAACAAGTTTGTATAGTCCCTTCTCACAAATACCAATTGCAATCACCTTCTCATTGTGGAGAGTTTTGACCATAAATTTGGTGCCTTGAAGTTGATAGGAAGAGTAATATTCTTAGTTATTTTGTTGAAAGAAAGAAGATTTTTGTTCATGTTAGGAACATTTTGAACATTCTTGAATGCATAGATAATTTTGTTCAATGTGACATGAAAATCACCACATCCTTAAACAAAAATGACTTCATCCATCTCCTCAAGTGACATATTCTCTTCTACCCTTATCCCTAGTAAAAGTATTTCATTAAAAGAAACAAGATTCTTGTTCATGTCAAGAAATTAGTGAACATTCTTGAATTTATAGACAACAATGTTCAATGTGACATGAACATCACCACATCCTTCAACAAAATGAGTCCACCCATCTCCTAAAGTGATAAATTCTCTTCTATTCTTATCCCTGGTAAAAGATACTTATCAATCTTTGTGGCATGTATAGTGTTTTGATGCACTTGAATCTAAGTATTCGGTTGTTGACTCCATGGGTTGTTCATGTGATGTGACAAATGTGAATCCATCTTTCACCTCTGCCTCATTCACTCCATGCTCCTCACTTTCAGCAACATTTGTATGCTTTGACCTCTTTTGGTTACTCTTTCTCATAGGTCAATTCCTTAAAATGTGTCCAAGCTCATTATAGTAAAAGTATTTACCTCTTGATCTCCTAGATGTGCTTATTCACTTTCTGTAGATTTTGAAGTCAATGCTTTTGCTTAATCTTGTCTCATTTCCTTTTGCATGAGAAGTGTAGGCACCTTTTCAAAATCAAGTGTTTGTGTCTTTGCAATCAAGTATTAAAGTATTATTGATTGTATTATTTAATGGTCATCTTGCCTTTAGTTAGTCAGTAGTTTACTTTTAGTTAAACTAGTTTGCTTCTTTAGTAATTTTCCATTCTTTGCTTTTGTTAACGTTTTCCTTTTTAGAAACATCTTCTTGTATTGTTTTATTTAAGGAGCTTTCATCTCCTTTGTAAATAATCGAATATTAATTATCATTTCATAGTATCAAAGCATAGGCTCTTTTTTGGCGAATTTTTTGAGTAATAAAAATTTGTGCTGTTTATTGAAGATTTTTTTGAAATTTTTAGTTCTTTTTTTTAATTTTTTAAAATAAAAATTGAGGGCTTTCAAAGAAAAAAAATTTAAATAGCCTTTTGTGAAGAAGTTTTTCGTGGGCAATTTTTATCAGAAATCGTGGATTTCTTTCAAAGATTTTCGAAGGTTTTTTGTTTCGCGTCTCATATTTTATGGAAAAATGCGGGATTTTGTTGTAGTAAAAATTGCTTGCTCTTTTTATTTTTAATTTTCTGATAATCGTGTTTGAAACAAAGGGATTTTTATATAGATTTTTGTGTTTTTCTTTTGGAAGATTCATAGGTTTTTGCAGGGCGTCGTTTTTTCTACTGTTTTGGCCGCGTGACTTGAAGCTACACGTTTTCTTTTCCACAGGTGTTTTTAACTCATTTCTGGATGCGATTTCTGCATTCTTGGACGCAATTTTTGGCATGATTTCAGCATGGATTTTTTCACATTTTTGGGGTTAGTTTTATGATCAAAAATTCAATAAGCAGAAATGCAGCACATAAGACAATGAACACAACAAGATACCTTGGGAAAACCCTCCTTGAGGGAGAAAAATCCAGCAAATATATCACTTATATATTGAAGTAATAAGAGCAAAAATCTGCTTATAACTCAGGCACAACACAATGCCGAATTTGATACAAAGAATAATAGCACCTTTCCTAGATGCGAAGATACAAAATGAATATATTTCTCCTTGAAATATATGTGCTGTAACAATATGATGATCTGCTGCTCAAGTGCGAACTTCTTCTAGGAATGCGAATTATGATGAATGAACTTGATGATCAAATGAGAGATCATCACCTTGTATTTATACAAAACAAAGTGACTCTTCATGAGGTCGGCCTCATTAAGAATTTACAATAATTAAATAGGTCGGCCACCATAAAGAAGTCGGCCCAAATAAATAATAAATATTATTTCTTTAGTGAAGTGCCTCTTCACTTATATCGATCAACAATAAATTTAATAGCCGATAGGCTATATTGAATTTATTCCTTCAAAGTCGTGGCTGGAAGGATGAGGCCCAAAGCTGTTCTAACATCAACATCTGGGTTCTTCCGCACGTGTTTTGAGCGATTTTTTCCTTGCGACTTTGTTATCTAGTTCGTGGTCTTTTAACTTGTGTTTGGGCAGATTTGTTGACAGCATTTCCTAAAGGTTTTTGATAGACGTGACTAGGGTTTTCACGATTTCTGCAGTTGCCAATGTTTTGAAAATCGTGGCTTAGAAGTACAACACCTAGGGTTTCAGACTTGGGCATTTCAATTTTTTTGGGGATTTTTGCCAAACTTTTACCTTGTTTTTTGAAAATGGGAGGGATGGAATTTATGCATTTCGAGTAGGCATCTACCTCTTTTGCATTAATGGCCAAAAGACCAGTAGATCGTGTCAAATCATCTACTTGGGTACATTGATTTTGGAGCGTCTCGGCATTTTACAAACAGGAGAGATTGGTTCACGAATTATATGGCTTTCTCCGATTTTCGTCATCTTTGGTGGTGGCGAAGAGTATACTCTTGTCGGCAAGGGAAACATCCAGATCACATCTGGTGGAAGACATTTAATGTTTCTCAATGTATGCTATGTACCAGGCATGGAACTTACTTTGCTCTTTGTTAGTGAAATTATGCATCATAGTCCGAAGTTGGACATCATTTTCAGTTCTCACAAGTGTCGAATTGTTGATAGAGAGACCAAGAAAATTGTGGCAATTGGGCTCAAGGATCATGATTTGTATCGGTTGCTTGATGCTGGAGATCCTCTGGAGCAGGCACTGGTTGCAAGGAGTTCATCCATTAGCACTCTTTGGCATCATCAGTATGGGGATCTCAATATTGCCTACCTCTTTCAACTAGCTTGAGAGAATTTGGTAGAAGACTTACCTGAGATTCGGCAGCAGACACATGGTGTTTGTGGAGCTTGCCAAGAAGGGAAGTAGCATCGTACTCCATTTTCAGATGGAAAGTCTTGGAGAGCATCCAAGGTCCTATAGCTGGTTCATGCAGACGTTTGTGGACCAATGAATACTGTATCGGTCACTGGTGCCATATATTTCCTTCTGTTTGTTGATGATTTTAGTAGAAAAATGTGGGTGCATTTTCTCAAAGCAAAGTCACAACTCACAAGTATTTAATGAATTTCAAAAGTTTAAAGCATTAGTTGAAAAAGAGTCTGGATGTCAAATCACCACTCTTAGGACATATAATGGGGGTGAGTTTTGTTCCAACCAATTCACAGACTTCTGTACAAAACATAGCATTAAACGCCAGCTTACCACACCCTATACCCTTCAGTAGAATGTTGTTGTTGAGCAGAGGAATCGTACCATCACAAAAATGGCTCGATGTATATTGGAGAACAAGAGTGTTCCCAAGAAATTTTGGGCCGAGGTAGTGTATACTATAGTATACCTTCTTAACCGATCTCCCACACAGGCCGTTAAGAAGATGGCCCCTGAGGAAGCATGGTCTAGGAGGAAACCAAAAATCACCCACCTCAAGATTTTTGGTTCAACTGCGTATGTTTGGATTCCAGATGCCAAAAGAACCAAATTGGATTCCAAGAGCTAGAAAATGATGCTAACAGGATACAGTGACACCCACAAGGCCTATCGGTTGATTGATGTAGCTACTAACCATTTGACATTCACTAGGGATGTTGTGTTTGATGAGGAAGGTGGGCCCTTTTTGCTCCCTTCTCCCATCAAGAGTTTTGACGATCAGCCTTTGAAGACCAAGGATTTGGGAGCTAAGCTGTCAGTAGCTCCACTTGAAGGGAGGGATTTTGATGCTTCACACATTGTAGAATCTCCTAGACCAGATCCTCTACTAGCAGGGAGGGACACTGATGATTCTATCATTGTGGAATCTCCTCGGCAAAATTTTGTCTCAACAAATTTTCCTCAGAATAATATGGATGGTATTATTCCAGGTAGCCCAAGTCATGATGATGCTCATTTTGATTTGGAAGATGAATCCTCTCCCCCTCGTCCTAAGTGGTGGACGGAGCTCATTGGTGATGTTCATGATGATGAGCTCGTTGAGGGACGATCGTCCAAAGGCAAGAGCAAAACGAACACAGTAAACTTAGCTCTTATGGCCAACATTTAGAGTATTTATGAGCCCCAACAGTATTCGGAGGCCAAGGGTAAACCTGAATGGGAAAAGGATATGGATTCTGAGCATCATAGTCTTTTGAAGAACAACACATGGGTTCTGTCAGATCTTCCACCAAGGAAGAAACCCACTAGCTGCAAATGGGTCTACAAGGTCAAATACAAGGCTCGGTTGGTGGCTAAGGGGTTCTCGTAGAGAGAAGGTATAGATTATGAGGAAACCTTTGCTCGCACAACAAAGATGAGCACCACCCGTCTTGTCCTAGCCATGGCAGCACAATTTGGTTGGAAGGTCCATTAGATGGATGTGAAGAGTGCCTTCCTCAATGGAGATTTGGAGGAAGAAGTATACATGATGCAACCTCTTGGTTTTAAGGTTGCAGGACAAGAGCATAAGGTATGTAGATTACGAAAGGCTCTTTATGGCCTCAAGTAGGCACCTAGGGCATGGTACCTGAAGTTTGATAAGTACCTGGTTGCATAGGGGTTTCACAGGAGTCCCTCAGATGCAAATTTGTATGTCAAGAACAATGGCAGTGATATCATCCTTCTTGTCATCTATGTGGATGATATCATCATTACTGGTAATAGGTTACATCTGATTGAATAGATCAAGTCAAATTTGTGTTAGGCATTTGAGATGACGGACTTGGGTCTCCTACACTATTGTCTTGGTGTAGAAGTTTGGTAGATAGGTCGTAGTATCTTCATTTCTCAGTCGAAGTATGCAAGGAGTTTGCTTGAAAAATTTATGATGGAAGATTGCAAAATCTCATCCACTCCTATGGAGAAGGGGCTGAAACTTTCAGCCAAATCAGACTCACGAGTGGTAAATGAGTCTGCGTTCAGGCAACTTGTGGGTAGCCTCATCTATCTTACTGCCACTAGACTTGATCTCAATTGTGTTGTGAGTTACATTTCTCGTTTCATGACTGCTCCTAAGGCGAAACACTGGGTTGCCGTGAAGCGAGTAGTGTTATATGTCAAAGGGACACTTGACTTTGGCATTTTGTATAGCAAATGCAAAGATCCTAGACTGGTTGGCTTTACAGATTCAGATTGGGCAGGTTCAGTGGATGACAGGAAGTCCACTTCTGAGTATGTTTTCAATCTTGGTATAGGTGTAGTCACATGGACAAGTAAGAAGTAGCAGGTAGTTGCTCTTTCCTCAACCGAAGCAGAGTATCGAGGAATAGGTAAGGCAACATGCGAGGAAGTATGGGTTCGAAGGATTCTTGCTGACATGCAGATGTCTCAAGCAGGGCCTTCACCCCTGTTCTGTGATAATCAAGGGGTTCTCAAACTTGCTAAGAATCCAGTCTTCCACGAGCGAACCAAGCATGTTAAGCTTCATTGTCACTTCATCAAACAACTTGTTGAAGATGGCTCTGTAATGTTGCAGTATGTTCCAATTGAGGATCAGACTGCGGACATTCTCACCAAGTCTCTCGATCCAGGTAAATTTGTAAAATTTTGGGATAAGCTTGGGGTAGTTAGTAGAATGACCATTAAGGGAGGGTATTAAAGTATTATTGTATTATTTAATGGTCATCTTGCCTTTAGTTAGTCAGTAGTTTACTTTCAGTTAAATTAGTCTGCTTCTTTAGTAACTTTTCGTTCTTTGCTTTTGTTAATGTCTGTTTCTTTTTAGAAACATCTTCCTGTAGTGTATTATTTAAGGAGCTTTCATCTCCTTTGTAAATAATTGAATATTAATTATCGTTTCATCAAGTGTAAGGATTCAAGAAATAAATCATATGATAATGGTAAGCTCCATCAATCAAAGCTACTATGTCTTCATCCACTGAATTTTAGGTGAATGATAGTTGATCACTTAGATCCTTTCGACACAAGAAGTATTCTGAGATGGATCTGCCCCTTTTACAACTGAGAAGAAAATAGTAGATTCTTTAAATACAAGGCCTTACCAGCATCCAATGTATGGTAATCAATGCATCTATGACAGACAACTTCAGATGCATTGAAGCTTCCTTGAGCCTCTTTTCATAATACTCAGAGTCATGATCTGGTCTTTCCTCCTTAGACACAATCTGATCAAGGTCATGATACTCACAATGGTCGGTATCTTATGACTCCATAGGCTGTAATTCTTTCCAGTCAGTTTCTGAAAGTCGGGCAAAAGAAGTGTCCAGATTCCTACCAGTTTAGAACACAACACCACACCCCAGGTTTATTAAAACAATTAAATTGGGAGACTCATTACTGTTGGAGAACAACAAATTTACAGAGAACTTTATATGGTTGCTACATACAATGCAGCAAAATTTCAGGGAGAACTGCATACTAAACAAGAAGTTATTAAATTAGTTTGCTCCACAGCCCAATATGAAGAAGTATTTAATCTAATTTTAAAGTTTAAATTTTATAAGCTTTAATTTTTATTTTTTTATCCCTAAATTAAAGTTTAAACTTTAATAAACTCTATTAAATATTTCAACTGTAAAATGCCATTGGTAGGCTGCTAGCTGCAAGGAAGATCTGTTGCAACCCCTTTAATCTCTGAGATGATTAACAATCTCACTTATTAAACTCCTTGCCCACCACCACTGCCTCTTGCTATAGGCTGCTGCATGCTGGTCTTCTCACACTGCTTTAAACCTTCAAAATGTCCAGCCACTGACTGTCCATGCACCAACTACACATTACTCCTCAGGGCCGCCACTTGTTGCTAGTGCTACCCATCCTCATACAGATCCTAGGAAACCGATTTCTACATCCACATAGCTGCTGCCATTTGTATCCTTTGCAGTACTGCGGCTCCCCACAAAGTGTATTGACTTTCACAATTCCAATTATTTGTTTTATTTGTTATGTTTGCTCATTTAATCTGGAACATGGAGACATTTTTTACTGCTGAAACACCTCTCGCACATAGAAAAGATACAAAGATAAAGCCAAAAGAACTCCGACTGGAAAGATACAGGCACACAAAAGTAACTGAATAGTTCTGATACCATATTAGAGAAATTAGAAGAGAAATACTTTCAACATTACAAAGGCTGAAACAAGTGATGCATTCTCATTGTATTTGTATATATTAAATAGACTTACAAAGGGAATCCAAGTTGTCTATTTGCAAAACAACTTACACAAGCAAACTGCTACACCCTTAATCCTATGGTATGCATAGGGTATGAGTAGTTGGCTTGTGGCTATCTTAACTCTTAATTAAGTTATATGGTCATTATTATAGTCTTATTTAGATAATTAAGTCATCCTAGGTGTTATATATAGGTATCTAAGTTGGCTTGGGTGGTGGCCATGACATAATTAGGTATACATAGGAGCTAATGGTTAGTTTATGATCATCATATTGTGAATTGTCTTCTCATTGCAGATATTTGGAGGATTTTCCTCTTGAAGTGGCTTATTATTCTCAAGTATTATCAATCATTTGCAGCTTATTTCCTATTATACTTTTCTTTTGTGCAAGCTACTTCATTACAAGTGGTATTAGAGTATGATCTTGGCACTTGGGGGCAAGAATTAAGGTGATTTTTTTTGACTCAAGGTCAAATTGTGAAGTGCATATCTCTCTCAATTTGGTGAATTTTTGGAAGGGTTTTCAAGACCTTATTGGAGCTACTCTAGTCCAGATTTGAGGTCATTTGGAGCATATTTGAGGAAGTTATTGTGAAATTAGGTTTTTCACCAAATTTTCTCTCTAGGCTGCAAATCACTAAATTTGTTGGATATTTTTTTAGAAAAGTGAGATCTAGGTTGAAGTAAGTTATAGTAGAAATTTTAGATCATTTCGATTTGTTTTGTGTGATTTATTGGAAAACCATTTTTCCTCGTGATGGTGGGGCTTGCCACAAGAGGAAAAAAGAATCCTATCACACTTAGAAATCTCTAGACAAGGATGATATAGTAATTGAGGAGATTAATCTTAGTGATATTGAATCTATAAGGAAAGAAAACATCAATGATCAACATGAAATTTCATCATTGAGGCTGGAGATGAAAGGTGAGCTTGCTAAATTATCAAATGAAGAGTCTCTTTTGTGTTCTATAGAATTGAGGGGAGTGTAAAACAATAATAATCACTAAAAACTGATATTACTAATAACAAGAACCGACTTTACAATGATATTCAAATTAATAAATTAAATATAATATTGAGAGCAATACCTCATAGCTAAAACATCATAATAGTTAGATCTATAGTTCATAGCATCATTAACATTTAAATTCAAAATAACGTAACATCATTAATGATTATTCCAAGGCATACTCCTATAGCCAATCATATTAGGAATTCACTTGAAATGTTTGCAAACCGCAATCTCAAGGATGGTTGTCCTTCTATTGTGAGAGCTTGGGTGGATCCTCATCCATCCATCTCGGGGTGGCATACTTGAGAAGACCCTCAAGCCCAGGAGCTCTCATCTGCCTCCCGGCCCACGAACATGGCAGGATCTTAGGTCCACTCCATTCCTTAGTCCACCTTGGAGGTGCTCCATCCTTCTTAAGCCTAGGAGCACTCATTCACCTCTTGACCCACAAGCATGGCAGGAGCTCCATTCCATCCATCTTGGGGTGGCGTGCTTGATAAGATGCATGCAGGCTGCCTTCCTCAACAAGCCCAAAAGCACTCATATGCCTCCCATCTATCAAGCAATGCAAGCCACCTTATTTTTCTTAAGGTTGCGATTTTTTCTTGGCGGGGACATGAAAGCCGGGATGGATCTGGGTTCATCCAAGGTTCCTAGGGAACTCTGTAAAAGGTTAAAGTAATCATGTCCACTGACTCGACCTATCAGCATGCAAGCTGTCATGATCATCTGCAAAATGTAACATAGTGATCAAAATATCATGTAATATACAACTATCATCAACACGAGTCTCTACTTCCAAAGAAATTCGTCAAGTTCTTCTAATGAGTACCAAAAAGATTTGGCACAACAGAGTACAAATTGGCATTAATAAATGAGAGATCCAATGAGACTATTTATAACATCACATTGAAGCATACAAAGTCATGACTTTATAAGTCAAGTTCAAGTGAAAATTTAGTTTCTTAATCTTTAATCAATAACATGCGAATTGGGCCAACCTATCTGGTAATGATCAAATATATTCAAGCAGGTCTGATTATGTTTGTCAAAGACGTTTTTCAGATTTCTTCTCTTGATGTCGAATGTGCTGATTGCAGAACATTAATAGATTTCGATGTTTGCATATCAAGGAAGGAACCACTATAAGTATGTGGGGAGACCCGCCCCCAAGGGATGCGTCTCTTTGGGCGTGCAGGTTCCCTTTACAACCGACTGTCATTCGGTTAACATACTTTAACACACATACCCCCTCACACATGGCGGATATGTATTATGTGAATTCCGATTTTATTCAATGTGAATTTCTAACATCTTATTTATTACGAATTTATATATAAATATATATGCTCATAAATTCGATTTCCAGAAATTTATATTAAGGATAATTCTTTGATCATATATAAATAATGAAGATGCTTTCAGCATTCGTTATTTATATCTGACCGAAGCTATCATCCATTAACGCTCCCTCTTAGCTAGGGAAGATATTTCAAATCAAATAAGTAGAGATATCACCTTAATACGTGATATCTAAGACATGGTATGACTTCTCAATATTGTCAAGTCACATGACATTCTTCATAACATATCTTTATTATTCAACACTCCCTCTTTAACTAGGAAGGATAACTTCCAAATGTGATATTACCTAACTCATGATATTAGAAGATATGGTATGCTTATGAAAGTGTCAAGTCACATGACATTCTCCATAACACATCTCCATTATTCAACTCTCCCTCTTTAACTAGGGAGGATAACTTCCAAAAGTGATATCACCTAACTCGTGATATCAGAAGATATGGTATGGTTTTGAAAGTGTCAAGTCATATGACATTCTTCATAACACATCTTCATTATTATGGTATGTGCACTAACATCAAGTCACATGATGTCTACCATAATTCATGGCATATCCACGGATATAAATATCCACCATGATTATCTCTTAAGGATCACAATGATCTTCAGATATCAAGCCTCATGATATCCATCAAGGTGTCCAAGAGATACTATCATGACATGTCCACAGATATCAAGTCACATGATATCCATCATGATAGTTTATCATTGTATAGTCGTCACTTTACAATGTCAAATACAAGTGTTTATTATCAGAAAGATCGTCACCTTTTGATAATGTACACAGGGGGAGTAGGCCCATAAAGTCATGGAGTCACACGCATGACAAAAGAGTTTACACATTAAACATCTTTATATATTAGTACAACTTATAAACAAATTTGAATTTCAAACATAATATCAAATTACATACCAAGTTTTCTTCCCGAAGAATTCAACCTTAACTCTGGAGAGAAGTTGTTGAGTATGTCCGCTGTTTAAACATTTGAACTAATATACTCCAACTGGATCACTTTCCTTTCCACCATATCTCTTACATAAAGATAGGGGATCTAAATTTGCTTAGATCAAGGAGTCCCACAAGCAATTTACGAAGCCAAACTGCTTCTCTTGCCCCCATAGAGGTTGCATTGTAATCAGCTTCTGTCGAGCTTTGTGCTACAAAAGACTGTTTTCTGAACTGGCTTTAGAGAATTCACTAGGACCTTCCATTTGTTGCTTGAGTGCTCTATCAACTGAGCTACTGGCCCCTTGTGGCTAGCCCATTATCAGACCGGGTGTGGCTTATATCCAACACCCCCCCTTTAAGCCATACTGCGGGTGTTCGGGCTCTTCTGTAGTTAGATCCTAGGACCTGTCGTCATGGAGTCTCTCAACATGACGCCTCATCTCAGTCTCAGAGATGAACAAGGGCTTTCACCTCATATCTCTCTATCTCAGAGAATTATGCATTACAACAAGTGAAGATGTGACTCCCTCTGAAGCTTGAAGTATTTGCATCAACCTCCTGACCTCCTTGACCAAAGATGTTTACAATACTTTAGAGAAATGGATTCCAACGCACATCTCTATAGAGATTCAGGGTTGTCCTTTTCAACCTCATCCCAGATCCTTCTATTATAAATAGGTTTGCAGAGGTACCAATGTTAAATCCAGGTTGATTGACTTGAGCAATTCTGATCTCAACTACTGAAGAGGTACTTCAAGGATTTAGAATCTGGCCTTGCAATACTACAACCCTTACTTATTCTCAGTGAGTCATAGAACTCCCTCTGAAGGTTAATTCTTCCTCTTTGAAAAAATGTCTTCAACCATTCATTCAGTCACATGGCTGCAAGCAATGTTTCCTACAGGATGCATCAAGCTCTTCTTGAAAGCAATCTCTTACACTTCTTGATCCGTCCTGAAAACATTAAGAAGAGATTACTCAGAGTTCAAAACTATCCAAAGAAATCTCATACAAAGTTTACTATCTCAGGTTATAGCAATAACTCGCAATGAATAGTTTGAACCTTCAAGGATCTTAAATTAGTGAACACAAATCAAGAGAGAAAAACATAATCTCTTTTACTAATCACACAAGATCCAAATAAATGATATAACATAAATTCAACAAAGAATACTTATCTCTTTTAAGTATTCCGATGGATGCAAATACAGGACACAATGTGGAACGTTGCACTTGCACTTAGATCAGTCCACAACCTTCCTTCTACAGGTTCACGGCTTGATCACAAGCCCATGTCACAGAATTTGTAGTGGTAGCTGGCTAAATTTGAATATGGTCTTTGACCTTTCAAATTTATCAATGCACTCCTTTTCCAGCTGCGACCCACTTAGAATTTCTATACAGGTGCAACAAGCTCTATGATGTTTAGATGATGAAACAACAAAGATGAACCCCTGTGCATCCTACAATGATGGATTTCACGACGGCAACAAGAACAACACTTTTTTATCCGTCCTTAACATCACCTGTTCCAGGAGAAAAAAAACCATATCACCATACTTGTGAAAGCTCACTGTCATCACCCTGTCAGTGTACTAGAAGGCTTCCTCCACACCATCGCCATGATGGACATCAATGTCAATATCAGGAACTCGAGCATGGTATTACATAGTAGTCAAAATAATAGGTGTTTTCCATGTGACCTGGGAGCCAAAAGCACCCACCCAACATGAACAATCTTTCACAGGCAATTTGACGTTGTTAAACTATCCAGGTATGATAGAGGAAATACATCCTTCCTCAATAGCAACACCACTTTCTGCTTCCTCTTCTCCTTTAGCCCTCAAATGCTTTGATGCAACGACATTCACATTCGCATTGACCTCTGCCATTTTTATAGCTTTTCTTTCTTTGACTAACTTGCAGTTGCAGGCAAGTTTTACTCTCAGATGATGATGCAGAGTCCGTCCTGTTAGCCGCTCCAAACTCGTCTGCGTCGTGGGCCAAGTAAGGGAATTCGACTGGGTACTCCGCGTAGGAATCCGATGTCCTGCTAACTCGGTTTTGTCCTAATCTTGGAGTTGGATGTCCCGGAACGAACTTAGGAACAGTCTCGCAAGCCGCTCCCTTAAAGAAATGCACCAGGACACCGGAGTGAAGATAACGATCCTACTCCAGCTGTGCAAATAAAGAATCACAAATGGTACCCGACATATGTCAAACGACAACTTCAACCTCCTGTGCTAATGAGAATTGATGTTCAAAAAACGACTATTCCAAGGATGATTAATCCCCGTTACACGTCTAAACACGCCGAAAGTTGTCAGTAATCCTGATATCGGGATGTCACACGATTCTCCTGTACCCGTTTTTGATGAAGAACGATTTTGACAACAAGTAGTTACCTTTATAACTTGCCCCGCACATTTATACAGGTGCTCAAGAAAGATGACGCTCCAGGTATGAATCCGTCAATACAACCAAAGGTAACAACATATTCCCTTCCAGGCGCATTCTCCAGCAGTTCGAATGTAGCCGGGAGATCTCCGATGGCATGATGGCTGCGTAGCCTCCGGCTCTCGCCATCCTTATACACCACATTGCTATACTCGAGAAGGATTTGATCATTTAAGAATTTCAGACATGTGAATTTTAACCATAGCTCTGATACCATAGTAATGATCAAATATATTCAAGCAGGTCTCATTATGTTTGTCAAAGACGTTTTTCAGATTTCTTCTCTTGATGTCGAATGTGCTGATTGCAGAACATTAATAGATTTCGATGTTTGCATGTCAAGGAAGGAACCACTATAAGTATGTGGGGAGACCCACCCCCAAGGGATGCGTCTCTTTGGGCGTGCGGATTCCCTTTACAACCGACTGTCATTTGGTTAACATACTTTAACACACATACCCCCTCACACATGGCGGATAAGTATTATGCGAATTCCGATTTTATTCAATGCGAATTTCTAACATCTTATTTATTACGAATTTATATATAAATATATATGCTCATAAATTCGATTTCCAGAAATTTATATTAAGGATAATTCTTTGATCATATATAAATAATGAAGATGCTTTCAGCATTCGTTATTTATATCTGACCGAAGCTATCATCCATTAACACTATCAATAACTAATTATCCTAAATTTTTGTATTGCTCAAGGAAAGAGGGAGCATAGTCCTTTTGTAAAGGACACCAAATTCCAATGCTAAGAAGGTATATTGCCATTTTTGAATTCAACTCCATAATCCAAGGCAAGAAGGCATGCCATTATTACGAAAGGATGTTAACCTTCTGCAGCCTTTTTGCTCTTGAAAAAGGAGAGGGGGAGTGGGAAGTTGAGGCTCTTGACCAATAGGAGAGCATGTGGCTGATGAAATATTGTAGGCCTTTAGGCATTGTATTACCAATTGGGCCTTTAGGGCATTCATGTTTTCAATTGGCTAGAGGACCTTAAGGCACTCAACTGATGTAAGGGCATAAATATTCTTAACCTATTAGTTGAATGCTTTGAGGCTATCTCTCAAGTTCTTGAATATCATTGGCCTCCTAAAGTTGGTCAAGTGCTCTTCTCAGCTTCTTGAGGGATTCAAAGGACAGGTAATGGATTGAAATTGAAATTTGTGTAGTAATACAAATGCAAACAGTGATGGGAACTAAGATAAATACTTAAGTTGACTGTTGAATGAGTATCTCTTGACCACTGACATTAGTGAAGTCAATTGAGAAATCAATAAGGTGGATTTGGGTTGTTTTATTATTTGGCTAAAATTTGACAATTATATACGTTCTTTTACATAGAACATGTGACAATTGAAATTCTAGTTAGTTGATTGTCATGATTGCTTCTAGACTTATGAATTGAACTTATCAATCTCCTTAGTTGGCTATCTAGTCTTTCCTTTGGGACAAACTTTGGTATTGAGCCTTATAAGTTATTTCAATTTGTCCTTCAAGGCCAATATTTTGTATTGAGTGCCTCTTGTCCTATGGGACTAACTCTGCAACTAATCCATACTAGTTATTTTGATATTAAATGAACTATCTTAATTGGAGGATAGTCAATTAGTCAATAAGATCAATTAGTCGATGTTACAAATTATGCCTCTATGGTGATGAGTTTGAAGGGTTTTCTGGCTTCAGATATGATTTCGACATGACATACTTCACACTAGACCTTTATGTTTTCTTTCTTTGGTTCTTACTAATCCTTTGCAAGTCTCCTTATTTTTCAAGTGTGCAAATGTTTGGAATGGGGATGATTGGTAAATGGGTGTATCATGTATTATTTTTTTAAAGAACTTGCAAATTCTGTAAAGAAGGAAATATACAACAAATTTGGTCAGCATGATAAGTGCTGAACTTATTGATTTCCCTCGACACTTTTCTAATATTTAGGACACATTACAAGAGGGACAATACTTGCAATCTCTCTCTCTCCTACACACACATCTATATTTAATGCAAGGGGCATTTATAATGAATGATTTTAAGCATTTTGAAGTTTTGGATTCCAAACTCTTTTGTTTAAAAAGGAATACTTGTCATATAGTTGAATGATCGCTATGAAGAGTGATTTATTTGTTGAATCCTTTTTCAAAATTTCAGTAATTTAAAGTTCCAATATTTCAAACTAAGTTTTGAACACATCTTGATATTCAAATAATGATCGCAATGTTAGAGTGAGTTCGCAAAACTATTTAGCTGAATTGGAATTCAACATATGTTAAGGGTATTGAATATATCATTATTTGGACAAAGATAATATCCTGCAATTGCAAGACTCTATCCATAATTTTGATGGTTTTGGGTATTTTAGATACTATGAATATTGAAGCAACACTTTTGGTTATGCCTTGATGTGCTTATGTCCATTTGGATGAATAGATACGAAAAGGAACAAAGGATAGGAGCTTGCTTTTCAAACCTGGTGGTCGTTTGGCACGTGAATTGGCACGCCACGGGGTAGTGCTGAAAGTGAATGATTGGATATTCTGCCATGGTGGTCTCCTCCCACATCATGGTGAGTAATGTTATAATTTAATTAATATATTGGATTTTACACAATTAACTTTGAGAAGCATTTCAAATATTTTATGCATATGTTAGAGTATAGGATATTTTCCTTATTGATTTGAAAACTAGAAAAGAAGCAATCTTATCTACTGAACTGGAATATTTTTTTAATTTTTTAATCACATACTCTAGTGAATGAGGCCAATTTGCTTATTCTTTTTCTATAAAGATTGCCAAGATGCTCATATGCTATGAGTATCCACCTTTTGTGGATTTAGAAAAGGCAGAATGACACAAGTAAATAAATTTAGAACATTTGAAATGTTTGTTGTTTACAACTCACAAGTTCATTTCTCTTGTAAACACAATAGCCCTTTTTGTAGTAACGGCTAGCTTTTATATTCTAGCAGATTTTTTAATGATATAATTTTCTCTCTGCTGCTCTTCTATATCATGAAGTCAGTCTAATTTGTCAATGGTTCCCTTCCTTTTAATTATTCACTTTTATTTAAATAATTTATATTAGAAACTATCAAGAGAAAAGCTCTGTGAATGCCACCATACATTGCTGTTACTGGGACACTTCTATTTACAAACCACATACAATTCTTGCAGCACCCAATTGGTACCCTCAGGAACCCCCAGTAATAAAAAGAACTGTCACATCCAACAAGGACACCCCCAAGGGACATTGCCATGGTCTATCAGCAATGTTGAGTTTTTAGCTAGGATAGGAACTTCTGCATAGGTTTAGTGTGAACGTGTTGGAAAGTGGTTCAAGTTATTCCATTTTGAATTTCACTTTTAGTAGAAAACTAAAAGTCTTTTATTTAGCTAATTAAGTCTAATAAAGTGTAGATAAACACTAATGCCTTAGACTTATCTTCCAACTCATCTCTTGTAAGAGGTAAGGATGCTTTTTGGAAGATTAGATTTTTAGCTGAATAGTATAAAGATAAGAGCAAGATAGAAGAATGAAATATAAGGTGGATTTCCATGTAGTTGTGAGATATACAGTTTGTAGAGGTTTCCTTGTAAGTTTTTCTAAGGAATGAGAACCTGATTTGAAGGTGTAATTATCCGTATATTAGTTTTATGCTTCCACATTTGAAGTTTCAACAGTTGTTTGATTAATGCAATGTTAGAAGAATAATTTTGTTTGTTAAATGTTAGGACCTCATTCATCTTGCTTGAAACTTAACAAGCAAGGCTCCATTGTCATGGGTCGATTCTATGAAATCAACTTGACCAGTTTTTGGCTAAGTCTGACTGCAGTTTGGATTATGAAAGCTAGAATAACTAATATTTTTATGGGAATGATACTTATATATGACTAAATATGTTTAAAGTGTTTTGATAGGTGTACAGGGTTAGCATTTCTTCAATATGTTGGTTCTTATCTTTGCTGTACATAGTAGTACTCATCTGAGTTAATGTGTTACTGTGTTCATGAAGAAAGCACTGTTTTGAAAATTCTTTAGCATCAGTGACTTGCCATCATCCCTATATATTTTTCACATTAGGACTTGGGATTTTGTAATTACCATTTTCTGATCTAAATATAATTTTCCTTCTATTGAAAAAAAGCTTGTTTCCAAATTCATGATAATGTTGAGGGCTCACTGATTGGGAAAGTGAAATATACTCTCTCAATTTTTTTGATTTTTAAACCAAACATTTACATGTAACCAAGCACCCGTTAAGGTTAGCCCAAAACGTGCATGAAAGAACTCTAACCAAGAATGCGCCCTAAAACCACTTAAGGAGGAGGGGCGGGCATATGGTCAGAGGATCCCTAGGATCTACTGAATCAAGATTACAAGATTATACTGAAAGAGAGAGATTAAACTCAGCACCAAGAATGTGCACTCAAGATCCTTTGACAGGCGAGGTGCTAACATATGGTGGAGTACTAATGTTGAAATTGAAATGAACAAAGGCGGATAACCAACCATAAGGACTTTCCACGCTACCACCAAACATTGGGGGGAAAAGATTACAATATTAATACTTCTTCTACTGCGGCAGGCATCCACTCAACAGTGGGAATTCACCACTTGAAAGTGGGTATGAAAGAGATACAAATGTATATTCTCCACACTGGCGGTAAACCAGCCAAGGGTTAAAGTGATAAGTAAATGCAGTAAGAATAATGACTGGATTAGTACTACTAAATCTCAGCCTTACAATAAAATAAATCTACAATTTCCATGTGTTACAATGATATAATCAATGCAAACTACTGAAGAATGTTTATTACAATATATAATCTTCTCGATCACCAAAATATAAGCCAAAAATCAGAACTGAAGCAAATTTGATATGACGAACAACAAACTGAAATTCTGAACCAGCAATCAATGATAATACCAAAATTCTCATAACACCTTTAAAAATACCTCCAAATGTTTTGAAATGAATTGCAAATGCTTACTAGGAGGATGGCGCCCAAAATCAATCACTGAAACCGCATCAATGGGTCACCAATATTCAAGCACGAACTCCAAGACACTTCCAGCAATGGTACGACCTTCTAGGGAGGTCGACCTTGCATTAAATATTCAAATCTGCAAAATAAAATCTGTAACTTTGCCAAGAGGGTCGCCTTTAGCCTAGGAATAGATTGCTTCAATGCCTAGAAGCAAATTAAATTCATACAAAAAACTGTATATAAAAATCTCCTTTAGCCAAACAATAACCAGCAACTTGAAAACTGGAAATATCTCACCAAAACTCCACAATAATGCTCAATATGTACTTCTGGATGAAGCACACTCTCAATCCATCATCTAGGGAACCATAGTTTCAGGCCCGAAGAGTGGAATAGAATTGCTAAGCTTTCCCTTAGCCGGATTCTGGATTTCAAACCAGCAGCATAACTTTGCTTTCCAAAATATAACATAATCAGCTCTCTACAATGCAGCAATATATAAGTTTCAATGGGCAAATGGAACACTTTGAATTCCAAGAAGTTGAATCACTTCAACTTCCTAAGGGACGCCCTTCAACCATTCACTTTATTGTGAAATAATAAAACATTATTTCCCTTCCCTTTAGGCGTCCATTTCTATTTGCAACAATAAAGCATTTTAATAAATCATTAAATGCTCAACATGACCCCTTTAATGTCCCCTCTTTAAAACAACATGAAGTTATCACTCCTAGGCATGGGGTACAACTTAAAAACATGAAATTAACTAAGTATAACACTTAGTTCAAGGAGATAACCAAAACCAATGCCAATACTGAAACTGAAGGATTACCACAAATAGCATGATGACCTGAGCTGAACTGCAGATGATGATACTGCCAAAATTAGACTTACTAAAAATAGCCAATGCCAAAATATAGTAAATTCACTTCAACTCAACAGAAAGCCAAACTGATCGGCCACACTGAATTGCAAAAGCTTGAGTTGCTGCTAGAGTGATACTGCCATTAATATACTTACCAAAAATAGCATATTGCTATAAATAGTAAGTTTGCCAAAACCCCATCTGTATGCCAACTGAGCAATATCAAGACTTACTATAAATAGTAAGTGTTTCCAAATATCTTTTAAGCACAAACTGGGCAACCATCATGACTTACTATAAATAGTAAGTGCCCGGAAAGGATGTTAGATTCAGATGCAAATTACCTCATCCTGAAGCTCTTCAAAAACCCAGAAAGCTCCATTAGACATGCATCAGAAAAACACACATGCAAGCCCTCAAAACTGCATCTGAAACCTTCTATAAAATAGGAAACCCTAATTTCCCATTCTGTTTAGCCTACGAGTTTCCAGAAATAGGCTAAATCCAATTGTAGAGCGTAGGGCTAAATCGGGGACATTACAGAAAGAGCCTGAGTTCTTGGAAAATGGATTTTATGTTCTATTTTCCAATTGAGAATCCCTTTCTTTGGGACCATATCTTGGCCTAACATGTGGGCATCTGCTACCAAGTACAATGGAATTGTTTGACAGAGAAATGAACTGACCTTTACAATAGATGCAATGTAGTGTTTGGAGTTCTCCACTGCCACGCAGTTGTGAGTTTAGCTATAAGCCTATATACAATCTTTATGTTTTCTTAACATTATCTTTCTCTGAAGAATTCTTTCCAGAGCTGTAAATATTAATGGCACAAAAAGTGAATGTAGAGTGTAAATAAACACTATCCATAACCAAGATGGCTCTTGCATTTATTCTACACAGTTGACTAACTTTTGTTTCAGATGAGAGACAGATCTTAAGATTGTTGAGATATGACAATAGCTATGCAGCCACTATTTCTCCGGATTTTTGTAGGGAATGTTATGGATATGCTGAAGCTTAAAAATAATATGCATTGCAATGTGTTATAGGATTTTGCAAGACAAAAATCTTTAAAATTCACCTATGTTTATCATCTTATGTTTTAACCATCTGCTTTTCACTACGCCAATGAAGTGTGAGATTGATGCATTTGATAATTTTCAGTCAAGTATGGGGTTCAGAAAATGAACAAGGAAGTTGCTCAGTGGATGCGATCGGACAATAATAATGGAAAGCTAGAAAAAATCCCATTTATAGCGACCCGGGGATATGATAGTGTTGTTTGGAGTCGTTTGTATTCACAAGAAACACTTGACAAGGACAGCAGAAATTTTCAGGTCAGTTTTCCTTTGCTTTCAAGAGAGAAAATGCATTAGAATTTTGCTGATATAGGCCATACTTTTTAGTTGTGGGATTATTTGGAATAATAACTCACGTATAAAATAAAATAGAAGTTGGATTTTTCCATTTCATTGCAGATTTGTGGAATCTTAGCAGCAACTTTAGACTCAATAAATGCCAAAGGAATGGTAGTTGGTCATACTCCCCAAACAACTGGTGCAAACTGGTATGTAATAATTAGCGAAGGATTAAAAGAACCAAGTATTCAGAAATGCATTGTTTATTAGGTGTCACAATGTTAACATTGCAAATATTGTAACATATACTATATGCTATGCGACCTAGATTTTGGGACTATGAGAGGTTATAGCATGGTACTGAATTTTGTAAATGTAAATACAGTGTATGTAACAGCAGAATATGGCGCATTGATGTTGGGATGTCAAGTGGAGTTCTAGGTGCAGTTCCAGAGGTAACAGCTCCATTCTATTCCACTTTGAGACTAGGTTATATGTGGGAACAGCCATCTCTTTATATTCCCTAAGCAATTTGATCATTATATAATTAATATTATAAATTGGTTATTATTTTATTATTAGAATATTGCTTTATTATTTGAGCATTAGAATATTGCTGTATGGTGCTTTTGGTCTCTGGCATGGGTGAACATTTTTTTTTTAAAATTATGAAATATTGAGAAGAGGTTACAAATATAGCTCTGCTGAGCAACAAAGATATCAAGTCATCTTAGAAGTGTAGTCACCAAAAAGACAAAACTATCAATCCCCCTGGGGCAGCAAAATACCAAGCCTTGAATAGACAAAAAAGGAGTCGGGGAGGAGGGTGGTGACCAATTAACAATCAAGCCACAAGTTCAGACCATGTACATAAATTAGTATCAAATGGCAAAGCAAAATCTGAAGAATCCTGATATAAAACTATAGAAGAATACCAACTTTCCGAGCATGATATAAAAGTTAACCAAGTCTGGTAGGCATGATAGAGTTAATCTCTGAGTCACTGTTAGAGGAAGGGTCTGCATGGGCAACCAAATATGCAGGTGTAAGGCTTGTTCGCCAACTTCTCTCATCAGGGTCATAATTCACTAAGATTCCAATACCATGAACGGCATGGGTCTTTGAAGTCAACAAATTACATTATCTACTTGGTTACTGCCCTCCATAGGAAAGGACAACTAGCCAACTCAATTAGAGTGTTTATCAGATCAAAATGAGCAGCCTCACACTGCTAGGGGGCATGAGGGAGACCAGCAGCACATTCTCTTGGCTTGAACCATGCAGAATTCTTGGAAGGAGCCTAAACTACGACTTGTTTGATCGGCCACCCATCAATATTGTATTGCACCTTGTCATGATTATCAACCTATTCCCAAGTGTGACATTAACATTATCAAAACCAATCTGGGTAATGTCTTTAAGTTCTTTAGGAGTCTTATTAAACTGTCCACAAACTTGAAAGGCCACCGAATGGAGAGTGACTTCTCTTGAGAAGCCAATGAAGACTTGTTTATCATTAAAAAAAGTTCATGTTCTTTGCATTCTAAAGAAACCATAAGACCTCAGTAAACACTATTAACCAAAATCTAGATTGAAATTTGAAAAATTTAACCTTGCAAAACACAACTCCAAAGAGAATATCAGACCATTCAATTCTACCTCTTATGGACAGACTAACCCAGACAAGAACGAAACAATTCCACACACATGGCTTAGAGATAAAAAAACACAACTGATAGACTCACCGATACTGCAAAACAAACATTTATTAATACTAGTAAAATTACTAGCTTTTGAAAACATTAACCATCTAAAGAATGTTATCGTGGATTTTGAATACGGAGACCAATTTTATTTTTTAATCTTCGAGCCCAATAACCAATAGAATCTGTAAGCCCCATAGGAAATTAAGCTTACTCAGTAGTCTCTCTGTATATGAAAGTAAAATTAATATATATTTGGTAGAAGTTGCTAGGAACTTGCAGCTTCCCCAACCTGTGAACTTTGTTCCACCTGTCCAACTCATTATTGACCTTCAAACTGATAATAATGTTACCCTAGGTTACCAGTGTTGATGTTATAGCAGTGGGAGATATCTTTCTCTCAAATTTAAAATAATACCAAGGCAAGTCGGACTTGCTATATATAATAATTTTATGAAGAGTCACCTTGTTTCTTAAAAGAGGCCAACCCAAATGAAGAGTCACCTAGTTTTGTATAAATACAAGGTGATGATCATTCATTTGATCATCAAGTTCATTCATCATAATTCACATTCCTAGAAGAAGTTCATACTTGAGCAGCAGATCATCATCTTGTAGCAGCAGATCATCATTTTGTAGCAGCAGACCGATTTCAAGGAGAAACATATTCATTTGTATCTTTGCATCTAGGAGAGGTGCTATTATTCATTGTATCAAATTCGGCATTGTGTTGGGCCTGAGTTGTAAGCAGATTTCTGCTCTTATTCCTTCAATATATAAGAGATATATTTGCTGGGTTTTTCTCCCTCGAGTAGGAGGGTTTTCCCAGGGTATCTTATTGTGTCCATTGTCTTATGTGTTGCATTTTCTGATTGCTTTCATTTCTGATTCTAAATCTAACAACCAGTCCTGGTACAAGTTTGGTTTTGGTTTCATCTATACAAAAACATATAAAAATAAGAAATATATATTTATTTGCAGCAGTAATTCAATCCAGAATACTACATAACATCATACATTGTATAATAAAAAAAACCACTATAAAAATTAAAAATATTACAATGTCAATTACTCAAACTCAAATGTCATGATATATATTAAAATAAAAAAATAATAATGTCAAGTGTCAACAATCAGCCGTTGCTGATCAATCATCATCATATGGGTCTCCAAAAATATCATCATTACCATCCATATTAGATGGTGTAGGTACTGGTATATTAGAAGAACCACAAATAGTGCCACTGGCACTGGCATTCTCATGCTTACTAGCTGGCTCATCTTCAACATCAAGGGCAGCAAGGTGGGAAATGGAAGCATCCAAGTCAATATGCTTTGGCTTGATATTCCACTTCTTTGTGTCTCCTTCGTTGTAGCCACTTTGTTTGTATGAAAAGAGACATAAGTTTGCATGCACATACATTAAGTCCTTTGCCTTTTTTGAGTGTCATGAATCGTACTTTATTGAGTGGATGGAGTATGTGCTCCAATTCCTCTCAAATGCAGATGAACTAGTAACATATATTTTTTTTTTAGAGAGTTAAGAGTTATAAAATTAAAAAATATAAATGAAACTTAAAAGATAAAATATTTTTTTAATAAAATTTACTTGCGATAAAAATTTGATTGCAAGAGGTTGTAGGTGTGAATGATTGGCCGTGGAAGTACCACCAATTGTGAGCATCAACCTTATACTTGTCACAAAGAACATCAATACTAAAGTTGTTGGAGCGTATAAAATCTATGAACTCAATCCTAATTGCATCCTACATGTTAGGATCAATGAAGAGTCTATGAATTGTTGCCTTCTACCCTTGGCTAACTTCAACATCTCTATATGGGGTAATTCTTGTTAACACAGAAAGGAGCTCAACACTGTAATATTTGGGACTCAATGCAAAGGCAAGAAGATGTAGCAGGGTTGTTGTTATTTAGTTCCATTTCTCTTCAATAATTTTGTAATATCCTTGAATCGGGATATCTTCAAATCTGACCACAATGTTAGCCTCAAACCCAAATTCTGATATTCCAATGCAAAATCTGAATATGTAGATGGGTACAAACAGCAGATATATCACCATTCACAATAACATCTTCATTCATGGATCGAAATGGAAACAATAACAATATCAATAATGCCAAGCCAAATATGCATTCACAACATGAGTTGCTGTTTCAAAATGATTGCTGTTAAGTTACAGTAAGCCCTAGTTTCTGTACTTCTGGGGTCTGATATAAAGCGGAAGATAAGATACTCTTCCCAAAGAAAATGTGCCAGCAAGACCCTAATTCGCCTAGGAGATTCAGCAATTAATTCGACCAATAGAACTGAATATGATTTTTCCCTAAAAAATTCGCCCAGCAGATGCAAAATATAAACATTACCAAACAGTAGCAATATGGGATGTGATCACAACATGTCTAAACAGGTGTGACAACCCACACAAACCAGATTTCACAGTATAGATAAGTCTGAAAGTACTTGCAACGTGAACAATGAATGAAATATCAAACCCTAAGAGTTGCACCTAAACTTATCTCAGATCTGCATTTACAATCTGCTCCTAAATCGCTGTTGAAGTCCAATTAGGCCTCCATGATGAAGCCCTCCCATTAATGAATTGGGTTTCCGTCCAATTCACCTTCCTAGCATAAGGGTTTTTGTCCTTCTGCTGGTATGCTCCATAATGGAATAAAAACCAAATGTTGAATGATCCAAAACTGAGCAGCGACCTCATATAAATACTGAATATAGATGCCAACATAGAAGAGGTTGGCCAGAAGAAAATATAATTCAAAATATTTTCTTAGGTGCCAATACTCAAATGAGTCAGCCAGAATTGATAATTTAAATATTATTTATTAATAATTTAAATTTTAAATATGATTATTTATTCATTAATAATTTTATTTATTTATTTATTTAAAATATTAAGTTGGCCGACCCAGCCTTAAATCAGGGACATGACAAATTTTGTGTAGTTATTTGAAGAAATTTTCTTTAGGATCTTGCTCTTTTGCATTTATGATGCCTTTCATCTTCTCAATCATTGAGTCGATGCTATCATATATCTCCCAAACAAGGTCTATCCATGTTGGTCTAATGTATCATACACAATATGGGCTCAGTGAAACCGAGGAGATATTCAACATGATCCCACCAAATGTCATCTAGGATTATCCACTAAATATTTGCTGCCCTCGTAGTGGTAGATTTCCTCCATATGGACCGATTTGGGCTAATTACCATGTTAAAAAGTGCCTCCTGAACCTTCACAAGTCATCTTAAGACAATTATGCTAGAGGAAAAATGGATCTAAACAACCTACTTGAAAATCAAAATAAAAAAATTAAAATTCACTAAAATTAAAAAAATATATACTAAAGTTTTTACTAAAGCGAAACATGTTTATTCAAATAAATCTTATTGCTTCACTTACCTTCAATAGCTCCAATTTCGAGAATGTTTTCAATATGCCTTGTGACATAGTGGTTGGTGATGAACATTCGGATCTTTTTGGCCTCAACATACACTTATTTAATCCAATCAATTTTGCTGCCAATTTTTTGTCACATAAGGTTGAGGGAGTGGACAGCACAAGGTGTCCTAAATATGTGTGAATAATGCTACTCAACTAATAAACCAGCTGCTCTACAATTTATGGCGTTGTTTTTTACAGTGAACCCTAGGGACAACGTTCCCAAGTTTTCGGTGGCGCCACCATTTTTTTCCCTCGCCGCCGGAGACACGGAAACGTCCCAGCGTCCCCCGCAGCGGCCACTTAAAAGACATGGTTTAAAAAAATATTTAACACATTATTTATTTATTTTGATTTTGTACTTGTTTTGATATCATGCTACTCATTGTAATCATCTTTATGATCATATATTTTTGATATCATATAATAGAAATCTTCCATTTGCCAATTCGACAATTGTAGTATTGAGTATTCTAATTTCTAATTAGTAATTTGATATTGAAAACTTCAATGTTCAAGTATTATGTATTTACTATTTAGTATTTCAATTTGGCATTTGCAATTTTGCTATTTTACTTCTTAATAGTCTTATACATCTTTTCATAACTAGCATTTTAAGTACCATATGTATAGTATATAGTATATTACTATATACAACCCCCGCCCCCCCTCCTCTCCCCCTCTGCCGCCATCCCCCCACTGTCCCCAATTGAGGCCCCTTTGTCCCCCCGTCTCGGAAACCTGTCCCCCCGTTCCAGCGTCCCCCCGTCCCTGATGGGGGTGTAACATAGGTTTTTTATGACGTACAATGTTTCACAGCTCCACATCCCCAATGGCTTTCATGACAATGTTAGCAATAAGTGCACCATCTTTCAGTGCCTATTCACAATCCATTGCTCTAAAAAACATGGCACCTTTAGGGGACATTGCAATAACATTGATTAATGGTCGATTTCTTGCATCCTTCCATCCATCGGAAATAGACACCCCTATTTTGGCCCACAAATCCCTTATGGGCTTCAATGAATCCTCTATGAACTTCACCTCTTTTTCCAATAAGATGCTATGCACTTTCTCAAAACTTGGGCCCTTGTATCCTTTTGGAGCCTGTGAGATGCCTGCCTAAAAATGAAACACCAAATGCTTCCCAATACACCTGCTATGATTTTTATTC
The DNA here is from genome assembly GCA_007115665.2 of Sequoiadendron giganteum. Classification (NCBI taxonomy): domain Eukaryota; kingdom Viridiplantae; phylum Streptophyta; class Pinopsida; order Cupressales; family Cupressaceae; genus Sequoiadendron; species Sequoiadendron giganteum. The sequence goes on along the minus strand of CM021100.1, from coordinate 779,169,885 downwards.
AAAAAATGTAACATAGAATGCTACTGCACACAGTCAAATATCTGAAACGTCTTTGCCAAAATTACAATTAGTTAAGCAGATTTTCACATAGAGCAAATAATATTATATACTGAAATTACCAATACTTGGAAATGATCAGTCCACAAACATCAATCCACAATGCTCAAATCTAAGGAAACAATTCCGACACTTATTCAAAACAATGATCTCAAACAATACAAATTCCCAGATCATCCAATCTCTTGCTCTGAAATGTGATATAGAAATCAGAAAATCAAATGAGTGTCAAGAAATCGGCAATGATGCATTGATTCACATATCGCAAATGATGCACAACAGAGTTTATAAATCTGAATGATCTGGAATCGTAGATTACAGCAAGAGGTGCGATTTCAGAATTGAACACTCAATAGACGCTTCCCTTCAAATCTGCGATCACCCCGAGGCAAGAGACATCGATATCGTTCAAGTAGTGCTGGTGCTTCTATACTCCCGTGGGGGAAATCTTGTCGAATGCCGACTCGGTTATCCTTCCTGGAGTTGCTGATCGGGTTGATTGATGGCGCGGGTATCTCTCGTAACTCTTGATGTCGCTTGATGTCTGATCCCGATCCACTGCAATGGTGATTGCCTTCGATTCTTCTCTGATTCCCTGGCACTAATAATGCGATTGCTAGCTGTGATGGACAAGAACTGATATGAAATGCATCCAGAGCTGGAAGATTGGCTTGATCTTCACGACCTTCCTCCCAATGATCGCTTGAAAATCACAAATAGAACTTTGTAGCTCATGTTGGAATATGACGAAATTAGCAAAACACACAAATTCCTCAGGTTGAGACTACGTCCAGACCTGAGTGCGACAATGAGTGACTACGTCCTCATAGGTCGCAAGGTGGAAAGCTCCCAAATTCGTGATGATGAAGATCAACAAAGCATCCTGTATAAATACTACAGCCTCCCAATAGGTCGGCTCACAATAAAGAAATTTCAAATATTATTTGGGCACCTAACTCAATTGAGTCAGCCAGAGCAATAATAACTTAAATATTATTTATTTAATAATTTAAATTATTATTATTTATTTGAATATTTATTTAATAAATCCAGAAGTGTTAAGAAACACTATTTGTCGTTTTTAAATGGGTCCTCATCAAGTGACGGGGACATGACAGAGCCTCATTAATTGCTTTCACGATTTGTTGTCAATATGGTGAGTGAACAACATTGAAAGCCAATCCATTTGCATAGAGACATCTCGTTATGTGTTGATTGGCAATCTTTTGAGTCTCATTTTGAAATGCCATTTCCAATGGTCGCTTTGATCTCTAATGTGTAAAGGTGGTGGGTTCTTCAAGTGTGGCCAAAAATGGGTGGCTCTCTACAAGTTGAAGATTAGAAGGCAATGGAGGGGGTTTCATTCATTGAGATCCTTTCTTTAACAAAGGATGATTTGATACGTAGCTTGCTTCTTGATCTTCTTTTTTCTACTCATTAATATATACTAGGATTTGTGTTTTTGGAATGGGTACACCATTATTTCATGGGCTAACTTTGGTGCCTAGTCCAAGGATGTAGCACAAATGGCTTTTCACCTGAGTGTATGAGCTTGAATACCTAACATTACACTCACTACAAATCCAAACATAAGCCCACCACTTGGAAGTTGTATCATTTCAACATATTTCCAAAGGGAAGAGTTTGGGTCAATTTTGAAGCGAGGTCGATCCATGGAGCTAGAACTAGTTGCCATTGTAATCCCTATGATAAGAAGTTCAATAAACAACACATTTGAAGAATCAAAACAAATGAAAACAAAAAATATATATATAACTTAACTCATTTAAAAAAATTGAGCATTTGTTATAGATTCATAGAAGAATGAAAACAAAACAAGAAATAAAGAACAAAACAAGAGAGTTCATTTGTAAAAGAAATGTAGAAAAAAAAATCGAAAAACTTGAAAAAAAACCTACCTCTTTTGCTGAAATCTTCCTCTACAATCTCCTTGGCAACAAATGAGCTCTTGCAAATACATAGGAATAACAAACCTACCTCTTTGGAACCTCCACTAATGAATCGTCAACTTTATTTGTGCAATGGCAAGCAAGAATTAAAGTTCAACAAGGATGAATGATTTTTTTGTTTTGCATTCACAATAAGGGAAATGACTTTGTTTTTTCTAAAAATGCCTTGGAATCCACACTTTAGGGTTAGGGGGGCTGTTTTTGGGCATCTTGTCAAAGTCAAGGGCCAGATTAGAAGGAAACAAAGTTAATATTCTTTGGTTGGATGTGAAAAGCAACAAAATTTGCTATGGGTTTGCTCAAGTTCCTCTCATATGCACTCACAATGCTAGGATGGGACCTTGGATGATCCCTAGTGTGGACCAGATCTACACCCATATCTAGGCCGGACCAGACCCAAACCGACAGGACCTAGTGCCCAAACTAGTAACATAGGTTTTACCCAAAGAGTTGTGAACTATAGTGTATGTTTTTAATGAGCCTTATACAAATTGTATATGACCATTAGTTTCTCTCAAGGAAGGAGACCATCCTTGTTCAAAATGTTCTCAAAATTTTGAATTTCCCTAGAAGCCCACTCTTTAGTAGAGAAGCTAGTAGAGAGACTTGTGCTTGTATAGAAGATTCTAACATATAAATCTACCTTCTTATGCAACTTTTTCTAAACAAGAAATACCTTTATTGCCTTTGATATAACTTTTGACAAGTTCTCATGCCTTCCAAATAGACCTAAAAATAGGGGAACCTCTAGGCTTGATCCTCATAGGAGCAAACAAAATATACATAATAGGCAAGTAAGATCATTCAGATTTTTTTTTAAGGGGAAACTAGAACAAATTATTCTTTAGATGAACTTTTCATGGCTCATCACCAGCCAAAGAGTAAGTAGCCCAATTTATTGCTAAAAAGACCCAATGGAGAGAAAGGTTCTTGAGCCCCATGCTACCAATCTTCTTAGGCTTGTCGCACAAATCCCAAGAGACAACATGTCTCTTCCTTGACCCTCTTTCATCAGACCAAAGAAAGCTTCTGCTCAGTTTCTCAAGTTGGTTAATATGTGAAGAACAAACCAACCAGCAAGAAGAGTAATATACCATATAAAAAGATATAATTTTCTGACATACTTGAAACCTTCCTACAAGAGACCACAACTCCACATGTCTTTGAAGAATGGGCTCAACAAAAATGGTATTCTCAAATATCTAATTGCTTTATTGAGGCCACTCCATGAGTACCCCTTATACATTAGCCACCTAGGAGGAGAATTAGACCAGCATAGGATATTAGATTTTTTAATAGAGATTTTAGACGCAAATGCTAGACAATATAAAGATCGTCTATTTTCCATATTTTCGAAATTTTCTTCTTCTAGAACAGGGAATAAGGAGGTATCATTAGTAAACTGCAATTCAATTAGCATGTCATTATTTGGAAGAACAAGTCCTTTGACAGTGGGCTCAAGAAATATTTTCTTAGGATATATCAAATAGCAATTGCAGCAATAAGGAAGGAGCAAGAGGGCAACCTTTTGTAATAGACCATTGGAAGGGGAAAATTCATAACATTGGATTCCCTACAATGCATTGAATCTTTTTGTTAGTATTATACTAAGTTACCGGTTCGGGTTCGGGGACGGGTTTGGGTACGAGAACCCGGTACGTGGGTATGTGAAAATTTTTTTAGGGGTTTGGGTACGTATGGGTATGTGTGTGTGTATATATATATATATATATATATATATGTATTATATATACAAAAAAAAGAGAGAAATATACAGAATTGTAAAACTAAATCATTTCATAGTATGATACTTGATCATTGATCAATGCCAAATGCCAAAGATAAATATTAAATGTCAATTGATAGTTGTATTTGACTGATTTGAAAGCAAATTGGGTACAAAATGGCATCCTCATGTGGAATGCGTTGATGTTGATATTCTTAAACAAAATGAAAATAGAAAATTGTTTTTGTAAAACTGAAAGTAAATACTATATTAATATATTTTACAAATTTACATCTTCCTCTTTCCCATAAAAATGAGGTGCGGCATAGAGTTTTGTATGGTTTCAAAAGCCTTAAATGTGATATTATAGATGAAGACTCGTAGGAAAACTATGGAAACTTGGACTTGGAGAGTACCAATTAAATTCAATGGGAGTTTGAGGGCAATGTCTCCAATGGGGTCGAGGGGCAATGCCCCAAGTGGGGTCGAGGGGCAACGCCCCTCGTGGAGGTCTGGGGGCAATTGCCCAATGGGGTCGAGGGGCAATGCCCCAAGTGGGGTCGAGGGGCAACGCCCCTCGTGGAGGTCTGGGGGCAACGCCCCCAGTGGGGTCGAGGGGCAGCACCCCTCGCGGGGTCCGGGGGCAGCGCTCCTGTCACGGTACAGGGCGAGGTCGAGGGGCAGCGCCCCCGCCGCTAGCACCAATTTAAGGCTTTTGAAACCATACAAAACTCCATGGCGCACCTCATATTGGGCCGGATTAGGGTTAGGAGACAAAATAATAATAAAAAAAATGTTTTTTTATTTATGTTTGGGCCCACTTTATAAGTTCTGGGCCGTGGGTTCTTCGAGGTACGCCCGGGTACGTGCCTGGTACCTTCGGGTCCACGCACCAATTGACTGGGTGTGCCCTGGGTACACACAGGGTGCGTGCCCAGGGTGCACCCGCAGGCGAACCCTTACCGGGTTCGAGGCCTCCGGGTGCGAATCCGGTAACTTAGGTATTATACTATAATTTTATAAGTCCCAACTGCATGTTCTGGAGGCAACAGAACATTAAGTTTATATAGGTTTTCTGTATTCCTCTTAGTAGGCCGCATACTAGTCTCCAAGAAGATAAATATGAAAGGTGAATTCCATTCTATGTTAGAGAGGTCAAAGTTTTAAACAACACCCATCAGTTGAACAGGATGGGAAACAAAAACATTAAGTAAAATATGCAGCCAAACTCATGAAACACTATTTTTGTATACTTAAAATCGTTATTTAGCACAGATCAGTTTAAGCCTGTAGACTGGTTTAGGAATTTTTTATGTCCTCTGACTAGATTGTTTATGTGCTTGCTAATCTTGATTATTTGTATTTCTTTAACTTATCTATCTTTTTTGGCTACTAAAATAATGTTGAAAGGTTTATTTTTACAGTTTACCTATGCCTGTGAACAATCAGAAAAAATATTAATCCAATGGATGTAGTATTTTTCCTGTAATACATCTCCATGCTAAATTCTTATTTTAACAGTTTGTAATGAATTGTTTATATGTTTTGATGAACTCTTTATATGTCTATGCAATCTTTGTTATTAGAAGCAAGCCCTTTAGCATAAATCATAAATGCATAATTCCTGTATCAGAATCTTCTTTTGGTCTTTCTGCATTATTTTCCCCACTAGATTCCAGGCAAGGTTAGTTCATGGCAGACTTCTATTTGAGAGGCATGTCTTTATTAGCACCATCTGTTTTCTAACAGAAAGTTGTATTCTGTAGTGCCAAAAAGAAGAGTGACTAATTCTACTTGTACCTCTGAGAGAGTTAGAGAGGATCATCAACTTATTAAACTAGTAAGCTTTAACTATTTCTAGTTTAACAAATCTATATCAGGCCCAGCTATGTCAGCAGAATGAACCGAGAGATTTACAAGAGTAAAAATGTAAAATAGTCCAAACCAATGAAAACCCCAGGATATCATCATCCTTTCAACATTCCAGGAGATGCTTTTTTTTGTTAAGCAAGTTCAACATTCTCTAACTCTGCAAGATAATGTGGTGTATGCCTTTCTTGACATAATCAACAAAGATGAAGAATCCATCTCCTGGATATGGAGCCTTTTGTTTGGGAAGAGAAGAATAATGAGTTCATTAAATGGGTCTTGACTTCCTTCTTAACTGTTCGATCTGGTTTGAGTCTAGCTTTGATGATATTGAACAGGAGTTTGAGACCATACCTTATACCAGTTGTGTGTTGAAGCTGCATATGCTCACCATGTAGCCTCCAATACGTTGATGTAACCTAATGAAATCTATACCTAGCTCACTCTATATTTCCCAGATTGCTCTCCTTGTAATTGATATATGTATTTACAAGCTCTCTAAATTTATTTTTCTTTTAACAGGTGCTAGAAATTATAGGGGACCAAGTAAGGGTCATAAGGGCTAGTACAGACAAAATGCTCAGAGAAGACACTGTGGACTACTACAGTATTTGAGCATTCTAAATGAATTCGCCAAGGTATGCATCAAACCTATCTTTATAACTTAAAGTTTTCATTGTATATATTAGCTGTGTAAATGTAATCAAATCTTTATCAAATAGGATCCTAATAAATCTAAGGAAACACTAAGGTCTGAAATTCTGTGTGAGAATTCTAAGTCAAAAACAATTTCCAGATTTCTTCTCTTTATGCTGAATGTGCTGATTGCAGAACATTAATAAATTTGGATATTTTGCATATCAATGAGGAACCACCATAAGTACGTTCGGAGACCCGCCTCTAAGAGATGCGTCTCATTAGAGGACGTGTCTCCACAAGTGGAGACACGTCCGCTCATGGGACGTGTCCCTTTGAGCGCGGGGGTCCCTACATGACCGACTAACATTCGGTTAGTGCCTTAACACACACATAACCTTAAGTGGCGGATATATGAATTCCGATTTATTTAAATACAGAATTTTAACATCATTTATTTTATCGAATTTATCCATGCTTATAAATTCGATTTCACTTATTTTCCAGAAATGTTTATTTTGAAGAATAGCCTTGATCACACATAAATGATGATGTTGCTTTTCAGCAATCATCATTTATATCTGACCGAAGCTACCATTCATCAAGCAGCTGAATGTATATAATTTGTTTGTGGTAATTTTGATAGACATAAATTATTTTACTTTTTTTTGTAGCTTCACAATCAAGATTCTGTGCCTCGTAACTTTTTTTATTTTTAGCAACAAAAGTGTCATAAGCATGAAGTTGAAGTCCCTGATAATATTTTGTTCTTTTGGGTAGTTATCCAACAAGAATACATGCTTATATTGGAGTACATATCATAATAAGAGACCATCTTGCTTCTTCATTTGGGCAGTATTCGTAATGGAATGAATAACAGGGAAAATACTCAAGAATTTGGGCTATGATATCATAAAAAGATACCTCTTGCCTTCTGTTTTTAGAATGTTTGTAATGGAATAAGCAGCAGAGAGAGCTTTCAAGAATTTGGGCTGCAATCTGATAGAAAATGAGCTTCATATTCATGGATATTGGATAATGTAACTGCCATGCCTCGTTACTTTCCTGGCTTATACTAAAAGAAGATATATATACCCAAAGGAAGGAAAATAGTTGGAAGATTGAACTCAAATAATACTGGTCAGGGGAGTTAACATACATTGCTACCAATCTCATTACCTCATTTGTATTCTTTTAAAACTTTCTGATGTTAACTTTCATTGAATTGCTGTATTAAAAGCTGTCCTGAGGGGTTGTTGGAGTACTCTCTTGAATTTTGCTTCTTTGGCTTAATTGACAAAACTGAACACTGTTCTTAGAACGACAGTCTGAAGTTGTTTGTTTTGATCTAGAGGAGACTACCATCATTATTTTGTGATCCATTATTGTATCTATAATCATTGGGTTTCATGAAGAGTGAAACCATAAATGGATAAAGATTTACTTTGAGCATCTGATTTTTGAGACACAGCGGTTGATTTTTTTCAAGGCTAGTCTTGAATGTTTTGCAAAAAATATTTCTTCATTTATATGGAATCTTTGCACTGCATCAAAAATATCTTCAATGCTGGCTCCTCGCATAAGAATGCTTGAAACTGTTACACGTAATGTACTTTGTATACACCAATTATACTTGCAGTCATGTTGGCTAATTTATCTTACTGGGCCACTGGCAATAATGAGGAAATCTGGCTTTAAAGCTGCTTGCTCATGTGATGTGGTGACTGAAGCGTTTTAATTCAAGTCAAAGAATTTTGAAAGGGTTGGTTATATGACTAGTATATAATTCCAGACAATATGCAGGTTAATATATAATGTGGAAATTAGCTGCAAGATTGCAACTATATCTGCCAAACAAATCGATTTGTTTTTAAGTTGTAACTTATGCATTGAATATAAGATTATTGTTATAGAATAGATAATATTGGTTAATTGTTAATGATTTGATAACTATTGATTGTGGGAACACAATTTGGCAGTTTCAATTTTGTTGCAACAACTGTTAAAAATGTATTTATATGATTATATTTTATTTTTCATTGCAAATCAACCTATTTTGTAACATCATTTACATGATTAATTCAACTACCAAGAGCAATCTTCAGATGTGAACATTCATGTTTCTGTAGAATGTATTATATATTTTAAAACCATTATTCCCTTTAACCTAAACAAGAAAGGTGCTGTGAATGTGATATACAGATCCTATTGAAAAGTTTATAAAATACATTCAGTAGAGCGTTTCTTAATTTCTTGTTCAATTAGTGTTGGAAAGTTTCCGTAAGTCAAGACTGGAACGTACCAAGATAATGTAAAAATTTACGTATTGAACACTGCAGGTATATTATGTTAGACAGTACTTGCAAAAGGTCATCACCAGCAGAATTGCTCCTCGAAGAGATGCCTTCAACCACGATTTTGTGCAATACCTTTGTTTTTGCTCCAACCATCACAATGTTATCTTTTAATTCACTCCTACAAATTGAAATGTCAATGACATGAAAGGGAGGTGCTGTTGTTGAGTTGCTCTTGAGCTTCCAAAGATGATGCTCTCTTTCATTAACAAATCAAAGTTCTTCATATTAGCTTATTCATTAGATGAGAATAGCAAGTGATTGCTCTGTGCTTGAGGGAGGGGGAGCATATCCCCAAGGCTATCAAACTTCTTATGGTTGTCTGACTAGTCATTTACTCTAAATAGAGGAATTTAACTAAGTTGCCAGTTTTAGTACTGGTTCCGGTTTTGGTTTGGGTTTGGGTTCGGGTTCGGGTTCGGCGGTTCGGCTATAATTATTTTGGGGGTTTGGATTTGTTAGTACAAAAAACATGTAAAAAACATGTATATACTATGTTCCACGGCGTTTCAGGGATGGGGACGGGGGGACGCGTTTTCGGGACGTTTCTTAGGGGGCCACTTTTAGGGGACGGTAGGGGACGGCGAGATACAAAATACATATATATATATATATATATATATATATATGATTTTTTCAAAATTTATTAATATATTATAGAGAGATATGTCAATAAATTAATAATTGATAACAACAATATCAATATGTAAATAAATCGTGAGAGCACTAGTATAACAACATAATAAATGTCATTAAACTTATTATTGTAGCCTATGATCCGGGTATGTTTGTATTTCATTGGGAATCAATATAAATTAGATTTTGAAGAAAATGTCTGCTGCTGTAATCAAATCAGACTTATACCAGACCTGTCATGCAATGTATTCAGATTTGATATAGTGCAAATAAAATCAGATTTGAGGTTGAATGTTTCATATTTGTTGATGTTATGATAGGAATCATTTCTATGTTTTATGCAAATGATTTGGCATTAAAATTCAATCAAACACAAGCATAAACATTCATAAATCAGAACTCAATCACTTTGCATGCCAAATGTTTGCAAACTCAAAAAATACCTTAGAAAGGAGGACGGAATATTTAAAAAATCAAAATTTTAAATGTTTTTTTAACCCAAAAAGCTCCCTGTCTAGCCGTCCCCGGTACGACAAGGGATGTTTCAAACGTCCCCCATCCGTACCGGGGACGGGGAAATGTCCCCAAAGGGTAGGGGACGTTTCCTCCCGTTTCTTGCTAGTTGGGCTATTTCGGGGACGGCTGGGGGACGTCCCCTTTGCGTCCCCCCATCCTGGGGACGGTTGGGGACGGGGACAGTGGATTTTGGGGCAGGGGACGCATCCTCGTGTAACACAGATAATATATATATATAACTCCAGCCATCCATCGAGAAAGAAGTAGGATAAGGGCCCCAATGGGATTGATGTTCATTCAGAAATTGTTATGGGGAACGAACGAGTTGCCTTCCATCCAGTTAGAGTTGAGGACTTTCTCATCTTCTTGACTCAACTACTTTCTCGAGCTCAACAACTATAAACGTAATACAATCGGCAAGGCCTAACTTTCTTGTTCAACAGGAATATATATATATGCAGCCTAGAAGCACGAATTAGGATTAGAATATCACATAACATCATATAAACAACAAAACCACCATAAACTTGAATGCCATTTAAAAAATTGCGTATAAATATTCATTGTTCAAACTTAAATATCAATATTACAACACTTTTAATCATCATATCAATTATCTAAATCATCAATATCTAATTCACATTTGTCTTAAATTCTCTTGGAATAGATAAACATCATCAGCTGTTATAAAATTTTCAATGAAGTTGCTGTAACCATAATATCTAAGCAGCTGACATTGAAAACCTTCAAGTTGTTGTGACAATGGGAAAGGATTTATACCAACACATGAATGACACTGATCAATAGCCTACTTGCAGGAGGTCTCAAATAAATGTATCAACTTGTGTCTTGTGATGTCAGAAAAGATAGGTTGCTAGTATTGCATTAGCCAGAGATCTGCATTCAAACCTTGTGGCTTAAAGCTTTGTTTGTTGCGTGTTGTAGGCAATCAATCTAACACTGTTATTGATTTATGTTTGTTAATTTTAGAGCAATAGAGTAGCCATGAATTGCAAGTTGTAACTTGTATTAGTAAACAATGGTACTTCTTTTAGGGTTCCATTGGGTGTTGGTCAAAGTCAAAAGGAGAAAACAATTTAAAAAATGCAAAAAAAAAGAAAAAAGTTTTAACTCCACCTGGGCTGTGGGTTCTGCTTGGGTTTGAACTGGGTTCGATCGGGTTTGATCCAGATGAACCAGACCCCCAAAAAGGGAACCTTGGCAGAACCCACAATAGTACCGACCCAGAACCCAAACCTACCCCTCTGATGCACGAACTTGGTAATAGAGGAATTTAAAAATTTGAAGTCTTGTGGTTGAATTTAATACCTTTCATGCCCCCACTGCATTATTTGAGCATACTCTAGATTTTCTTAATTTCATAGCACATCATGTTAGATTTAGGATCAGAAATGAAAGCAATCAAAATATGCAACACATAAGACAATGAACACAACAAGATACCTTGGGAAAACCCTCCTACTCAAGGGAGAAAAACCCAACAAATATATCTCTTATATATGGAAGGAATAAGAGCAAAAATATGCTTACAACTCAGGCCCAACACAATGCCAAATTTGATACAATGAATAATAGCACCTCTCTTAGATGCAAAGATACAAATGAATATGTTTCTTCTTGAAATTGGTTTGCTGCTACAAAATGATGATCTTCTGCTACAAGACGATGATCTGCTGCTCAAGTATGAACTTCTTCTAGGAATGCGAATTATGATGAATGAACTTGATGATCAAATGAATGATCATCACCTTGTATTTATACAAAACTAGGTGACTCTTCATTTGGGTTGGCCTCTTTTAAGAAACAAGGTGACTCTTCATAAAATTATTATATATAGCAAGTCTGACTTGCCTTGGTATTATTTATCCGTCATTTTTAAATTTGAGAGAAAGATATCTCCCACTTCTATAACATCAACACATCAAAGTTGTGTTATTTGATGTTAATCACTTGATCTTCATTAATCTGACATTCTAGTTGCACAAAGCCAGTTAAATATAGATTATCGCATCTTGCAAAAGAAAAAATGGAATATGATTTTCTAATTTTAATATGTTTGGAGTCTTCGAGAATATCTCCAAAAATAACATCTTCCTCATTTTCGTTCAGGCATCTTACCTTGGCAACTGTGATACAACATGTGTAGCCATCCCAAGAGAAAGTGTCTATGACCATCATCTATGCCAATTTTTCTCCACTGTAAAATATCTGTTTATAATGGCATCTCTTCCTTTATATTTCATTAAATTTAATGTTCACAGTAACACTTAACCAGTAGTTCGAAAAACATTTAAACAAGTATAAGCAACTAAACTAGTGAAAAATAGTATAAGGGATCAAGCAGTTAACCAAAAAAAACATTTAAGTATTGAATTAGGTAGTCAAGTTAAAAGATCACGTAGGGTCCTCAACACATATGCAAACTTCAAAAGTATCAGCTAGCTGAAAAGCTAATTTGCATCGAGCACATCTTCATCAACAATAGCATTGTAAACTACATCTCTTTAAAGGAGGTAGAGGAAGCACTTCTTGCAATGACTCCATCTTTACTGAAGTTACTGACAATTCTAGCCGCGTTACTGCCTGAACCCCCAGCCTCAAACATGCTAAGCCAAGTTCCTTAATTTATATATTGCTTCAAAAGGCAGCTCGTGTAATATTCAGTGACAAAATTGTTCCTTTCCCTAAATGTTCCATCAAAGGTTGCCATAGCTTCTTGCTTTTTGGGTCATGCTCATTTGAAATGAAAGGGGAAAACTCATGTTTTACATTGAACGGCCTCAAACTTAAGATGATTGAATTCTACAACAAGCATCAAGAAAGTCTCACCTAAAATAGAACTCTCATTAGAAACATCATTGAATTTAGATGAGAACATTTTTTTTAATGGTGTAGGAAGAGAATACGAGATTAAATTGAGATAATATCTAAATTATGAAATTAGCCCATTTGAAGAATCCTACAAGTATTGAGTTCCTTAAAGAATGTACTTGCCATTATCACGCATGTGCACGAGCACACACACCCATTGGAAGTATGCTGCTTTTGTTCATATTGAAATCCTACAAGTATTGAGTTCCTTAAAGAATGTACTTTCCATTATCACACATGCGCAGGAGCACACTCTCACACACACATGCACAGTGAGAGACACATTATGATCCATACACAATCACACAAATCCATGTGACAAGAATCATGCATGCACTTGTGTATAGCTCCTTGTTTTGTGTCACTTGCTTAGTGCTTGGAACCATGCTATACAACTACGAAGACACTTCCCAATTTGTAAAACACTCTACATCACACACCATCTACATAGTGCCAAAGTTCATGTTGTAGGGCTTTATAAAAACAACTGTGTTAGTGCACATAGAACCATAGTTTGCGGACTTGCTACGGACACGACGGACTCGGGAGTCCGTTGGCCAGCCGAGTCAACTGGTCACGGAATTGGGAGTCGAGTCCAGGAGAGTCCTGGGTCAAGACTCCCAAGTCCAACCTCAAAACTCGGCCGAGTCTTGAGATCGAACTCAGGAGTCTCGACCCAAGACTCTCCTGTGCAGCTGGGAGTTACCGAGTCCTGAGGTTGAACTCGAGAGTCTCGACCCAAGACTCTCCTGCATGGCTGGGAGTTAAAATGGGTTAAAAACCCATGTTTTTTCACTTTTTCTTTCATTTTAACATTCAACCTTGTGAATTTTAGGTCTGCAAATTGATTTCAGGTTGAAAGAAGCCAAGAGAACGAGCTAAAAAGATCAAAATAGAGCTAGGTAAGTGATCTAACAATTCTTTTTTTTTTTTTCTTGCATTCAAAATCAAAAATCAAGAAAAATAAGGGGAAATGTTGCCAATTTTTTTCTATTTTCCTCAATAGCCTAATTCCTACTATTTCTAGCTTGGTTTTGCATTCTTTTTTTTTTGGCAAATGTTTGAAACTTTGAATTACATTTATTTGTTGAGTTTTTAGCAAACCCTTGCTAATTTTTTTTGTATGTTGAACTTGAAACAACAATGTCGTCTTCAAATCCAAAGGGAATGAGAAAAGACCCTGCATGGAAATATGGAATACCAAGAAATAAAAAAGGTGAAGTGACATGTACTGAATGCCAAAAATGGATGACAGGAGGAGTAAACAGATTAAATTACCACCTTGCAAGAATAGCTCGGCAAAATGTGGAGGGATGCCCTAGCTCAACTCCTGAGATTATTAGAGAGATGAAGGCCTTTTTTGCTGAATATGAGCTAAAAAAAGGTGAAAGACAAAAAACAAAGGATGCCCTAGCAACGACGATGAGTGGATCCCATTCTACACCATCTATGCCCCATGGTGCTACAAGTCCAAGCATCTATGCTCCACATTCATCTTTTGGTGAGAGTCCTGAGGGTGCCTTTTCTAGTGCTAGTGTTGGCCGAGGTCCTTCATCAGGACCAAATTATTTTATTCCACGTAATGTTCCACGAGCACAACCTTCACTTGAAGGTACCAATTGGAATAAGGAAAAGCTCAATGAAGCTCAGATGGATGCTGTAAACTTTTGGTACCATAATAATGTACCTTTCAATGTTGCAAACAACCCATATTGGGAAGGTTTGGTGAACGCCCTTACAGTTGCAGGAAAGGGGTTTAAGACCCCATTAGCTAGAGATTTGAGTGGGCCATTGCTAGAGGAAGTTGTAAAGAATACACAACTTGTGGTTGATGAGCAAAAGAAATTTTGGCGAAGAAAAGGTTGCAACATTTTATTTGATGGGTGGATAGATGAACAAAATAGAACTCTCCTAAACTTTTTAGTGGCCTCTAATGGTGGATTGGTGTTCCTAAAATCAATAGATGCCTCCCATGAAGTGAAAAATGTTGAGACTTTATGCAATCTATTAGATGGGGTGGTCTAGGAGGTTGGAGTTGATAATGTTGTCCAAATTATCACAGACAACTTAGTTGCATATGTAGCTGCAGGTAGGCTACTTATGGAGAGGTATCCCACAATTGCATGGTCTCTGTGTGTTGCACATTGCTTGAACTTGTTGCTAGAGGACATTGGGAAGATTTCATGGGTCAAAAGAGTGTTCGGAGATGCAAAAAGTGTTACAAAATTTATCTACAACCATACTTGGGTGCTTTCTTTGATGAGGAAATTCACAAATGGCAAGGACCTTTTGCAACCTGGAGTGACACGATTCACTAGCCACTTCCTCACATTGCAAAGCATTCTTGGTGCCATTGGTCATCTCAAACAAATGTTTGTGTCCGATGCTTGGAAGGAGTCCTCATTTTCCAATAGAGTTGAAGGGGAGAGGATTGTTTCCATAGTTTTTGATGAGACATTCATAAAAAATGGAGAGGAGTTGATGGGGGTAAGTAGCAATCACACAAAAAAAAATTATACTTGATAATCTATTTGCTGTTTTTATTTTTTGAGGGGTTAATTTTGCTATAATTTAACATTTGTTTTCATTTTTTTAGGTGACAAAACCTTTGGCAAGGGTTCTTCGTATGGTGGATGGAGATGGCATGCCAATGGGTTTCATCTATGAGGCCATGGATAGGGCCAAAGAGGCCATATCACATTACTATGGCGACAACAAAAGGAAATATGAAATCATATGGTGCATCATTGATCGAAGATGGACAAACCAACTCGACCAGCCGATTCATGCCTTTGCCTACTTCTTGAATCCGAAGTTCTACTTCTCAGACACATTTAAGGCAGATGAGGAGATCATAGAAGGTCTTGTCACATGCATTGATAGGATAGTGCCTGATCGTGAGCTAAGAGATAAGGTGCTTGATGAGTTGGAGGTGAGATTTGTTACATCTTATTTATGAATTTGCAATGTTGAGCCTTGACTATCTATGAATTTTCTATATTTGATTTACTTTTTCTTTTATCTATTCAAGGTCTACAAGGGTGTAGAGGGGAGACTCTTTTCCTCCCAACAAGCAATTGAAAGGAGAGGAAAACAACAACCAGGTAAAAACGAAATTAGAAACTTGATTCTTACATATAGATTTTTTATTTTATTCTTATTTCTTAATACTCATATTTTTTAAACATGTTTTTGTAGATCTATGGTGAGAGAACTATGGTGCTAGCACACCAAATCTTCAAAACCTAGCCATACGTGTCTTGTCGCAGCCATGCAGTGCTTCTGGGTGAACACAATTGGAGTTTATTTGAGAACATTCACACAAAGAAGAGAAACAGGTTGACTCAGTAGCGCCTCAATGATTTAGTTTTTGTTCGGTACAACCTTCGCCTTCGAACTAGAAAGGTGGAGGGTGTTTCACACGAGTCCATCAACTTGGATGACATTGATCCATATGGTGAATGGACTATTGATGAACAAAATGATGAGGCTGATGTCTTCCTTACTGATGAGGATCTTGCTGAATTAGAGAGAGCAACAACAAAAGAAGAAGAAGCAACAAGATTGGATGCCATGGAGGATGATGAAGACACATTTGAATATCATGTTTCCCCTGCTCGATCTCCTAGTCCTCGTTTGGATACTATAGCACGGGAACCTTCTAATTCTAGGCCCCCAAAATTGAGTACCATTGGGAGGGGAAAGAGGAAGATGTAGATTACATGTGGTTGTTAATGTTTTCCTCTTTTTGACATGATTATATGTAAACATTAATAAACTTATGATGTTATACATTGAAACTATGAGTATTTGATGACTATGAATGATTAAATTTCAATTATTGAGTGTTTGATGATCATATGACGTGTAATCTTTGAATTATGAGTGTTTGATAATGAAATTAGGCTCTTATGTTCTCTAAATGCACTAATTTGTTCTTGTTTTTTTTGTAAAACTACAGTTTTTTTTTTGTCGAGTCCTAGCTGAGTCTTTTCCCAAGTCCGTCTCAAGTCCCAAGTCCGAGTCATATTTTTGGGCTACCGAGTCCTCGGCGAGTCCGAGTTTGCAAACTATGCATAGAACAAACAATCCATAACTTAGAGTAGAATGTTCATAGAATCTCAAGCTTTTGCATAACAATTGTGTGCACCATCTAGAGTTGTTGAATGACACATCATCTATTAGCATATCACACAACCAAAATTCTAACCATTGGGATATGAAGTGTCATACATGGAAGCTCAATCAACTTCCATAATTGTCTTTGTCTTAATGGTTATGCAATCTATAAATGTACGCGTGACATAAATAGATAGGTAGACATTAGGTAGGCAATTAGCACATGTATAGGATAAAATACAACAATAAATCTTCCTTGAGAGCATGCCATGTACATAATGCACAAATTAATAAAACAATTTGTTCCAGATCTTGAATTCTTCTTTGTCTAAACCTTTGTCTTCATATTGATTCCACATGCATATAACACATTGAGGTCCTCATCTAGAGAATTGTCTCCTAGATCACCTAATATCTAGATTGCACACACATGTATGCATGTATGCTACATATAAGCATGTATGTATGTTCCCTATTGGAGATTATTATATTTTGTTTGAGATGACCACCAATCACAAGGAGGCTTGTACAAGGGAACTCAAACAACTTGCTTAGGTTGGATTGTGGAAGCACTTGCACCTTTACCCCGTTTCTTAAGTGTGAAGTAATTTGAACCCCATTTAAATTTGCTACCCTATCATGTCCTTGAAATTACAAACACTATACAATATAATATTATTATGATTATAATAATATGATATACCTATAAATAATATATATTTAATGAATATAAAAAAAAACATTTATATATTTACAATAAATTCAATTTATAAATATAATAGTAAAACAAGAAATATATAATATATAAAATATAAAATAATATATATGTTAAAATAAAATACAATAATAAAAATATATTAGAGGAAAATACAAAAATATAAAATTAGTAAACAAATAACAATTAGGAGAAAACAACGATTGATATATTAAGAAGATAGTAAAAAACTAACGATTAGGAGAAAACAATGATTGATATATTAAGAAGGCAATAACAAAATAAGGCAAATCATGGGGGTGAAGGGATGCAAAAGGCAACGATAGACTTTAAAAAGGCATCAGTTATAATTAGAGGGGCAATGATCATCTTAATTGCAACAATTATAACTAAAGAGTAAATGCAGTAAGTATAAGTAGCGGTGATTAAGTTAAAAGACAACAACTAGCATTGGTAAAAAAAGTCATATCCATTCATGAGGAGTCACCTCCATTCAAGCATATGATAGGAATATATATATGGGAAACCACATCATTTGTAAGGGGAATCATTGGGGAATAAATTAGAAATCTGAGCAAGAACAACGGATTGAAAGAAATAGGATATCACTAGGGATATAGTCAGATTCACACACAAATATATAGAGGACATAAATAGGAAAAAATATATTAATAGGAGATACTCAGAAATGAGAAGTCTGATATGAAAGGTTTGTAGGAAGAAGAAGATAGTCTAGGGAAGATAAATTAAGATAAACAATAAATCAATAAGGGGAGTAAGTTAGATATAATTACATATACACACATAGGATATCTATATATGTGAATTATATACAATTATGCAATAATGATGTTTGCAACAATTATTAATCCTTACTATTCATTATCCAATTGAACTAATCTGGTTGTTTCTCTTTAAGCAATATCTTTTGAATATTGAGAACAGATGGAATCTTAGGAAGATACATCATCGATTCTTAGGAAGACACACTTTGGTGAATAGAGGAAGACACTAAAGCACAACATGTCAAAGGGGAACTCGTGCAATCCAACACAACAAACAGTTATACCAAAAATATATCCATAATCAAGAGTATATCAGAAATATAATCAGATATAACCTATTTTCAAGTGTATTTTTGTCATTCATTATCTTATATTTGTATAAATATTGCCATGCATAATAGAGGAATATTTAATGTGTGATTTCTATGATAGAATACAAGATGTGTTTGACTATTTGGAATCCACCTTGTAGGAAGGGCCTAGGGTGTAAACAAAAGGGGTAAACGAGGCTAGTAGGTAGCCAACCAGAGGGCCCTACATAGAGAGCCAAGTTACCCACTTATGGCCCCCACCCAACTCCTCAAGGTGGCAAGTGTCCTCAAGGGCTAAGACATTGATGGGGAAAGAAGGTACAAGTTGCCAAGGGGGAGGGTTGTGGTATACACCCTCTTAGGCTTGGCATATGGCTTCGAGCGGACCCATCATGCCCATTCTCCCAATTATGTTTGCATTATTGATAATCCCTTAGATAAAGTGTGTTTCATTTTGTGTAAGAATTGGAACAAATTTTGATGCAAATTTGTTTATAATGAGGAGCCTATAGTGTTTTAGTCAAACATCTATCATTCCTATAAGTAACAATCTTATGGGATTGATCAATTCAATTCAAAAGATGCACAATAGTTTAGTGTTCCTATTAAATAATAGGGTTTAAATTTATAGTTTTATCCTATTATTCAATTTGTGTTCCATCCTTTAATTCAATTTGGAGGTTATTACTCTTCTTTGTTATACCTCTATGTTTGGTATTAAATTTATTTTCATATCTTGGGAAAGGTACTATTTTATCTTACAATATCAATTTATCCCAAAGTTTGAAAGGTGAGAATGATCCAAGGAATTGTGGGTTATGGGCCCATAATGTAACTTAGCATAGGCTCATGTAGCTTGATTTGTATCAAGTTTATGAATGTAAAGCTATTCAAGAAAAAGCTCAGGAGAAAAAGACCCTTATATGAAATGATCTATTCTAGATATTACATATAGGAGTAATTTTGGTCCACAAGGTAAAGTTTACTAGATGCAGTTACAAGGTGGTATGGACTTGATTGCACAAATTACTTTGTTATAGCATTTGTGTTGTTTCCTTGGGAAATATTTTGATGTATATATTGTTGTATCCCAAATTAAAAATTTTGCTACACTTAGGCATTTTGAAAAGATGAGTCAAAATCTTGTTAAATTTGTCAAAAAGGGTCAAATTTTGGGATTTGCATATCATACATGAGGGTCAAAAACTTGAAATTTTTAAAATCTGACAATTTGGGTTAGTTCAGAATGATCAAACCAACAAAACCCAGATTTCAGTTTTTCGTCCCTAAATTTTAGGAAAATTTCCATTTTTAGCAGTTTTCTAAAAATAGAAACTTTTTTTGGGTTTTTTTTGGGTTTCTCAAGAAACAGATACTGGCAAAATTTTCTAAAAATAGAAATTTTGGCCTCTAGGGTTGAGACTAATTTTGATTGGCTTAAAATACTTTCTCATCAGGCTGGTGCAGTCAAAATCATGAAAGGATCAGTTTTACCCTGGTGGGTCTATTTTTCTTTTTCAAAAGCTTTTTTTTGGAGGACCAAGGTCATCAATGGAGGTCAGTCAGCTGCCAGGTGCCAAAATCAGACATTCAAGCATCATACAAAAGTTGTCAATGACGAACATGCACGAAGAACGAGGAACATAGAAAGGAAGTCGAAAAAGTTGAAAAATGCGAAATTTTGACTAAAGTTGGTGAATCCAGGCGCCCCTGCTTAGTTTGGGCGCCTAAACTTTCATGCCTTATTTATGTTTCGACAATTGAGCTCAAGGGAGGCACGCCAAACGAGGAAGAATTTTTAAAATTGCAAAAAAGTTTCTAACACTGCTCAGTTTGGGCGCGGCGCCCAACTTTTCAGAGGGTCATATGATGAAATCAAGAGCTCACTCTCCTAAGCAAAGTTGCTCAGTTTCCTATCAGCTTCGCAGTGGATGTCTTCATCAGCTCATCAAATCACTCAACTGCCGACAAACTCAGATCAAACAGGAGCCATGATAAGAGGTGTTCAAACTTTAAAAATGAAAAATGATGAAAAATATTGTCTAGTGAATCTGGGCGCCCCTATAGAAGAAGGGCACCCAAGTTTTTAAGGTGTCAAATAAATGAATTTGCAGAAGACTCCCCCAACGTGACTTCATCAGATTTGATCAAGCTTTCCAACACAATCATTAGCACATTCATTAAAGCTGGCAATCGTTAGATATCAGAGACTGAACAGAGGAGAAAAAGTGAGTAAAATGATAGAAGTCAAGAAATGATGAAAATCTCAGAATAAAAACTAACTCTGGAGAAATTAGGCGCCTCCAGTCAAGAAGAGCGCTTGGGGTTTAGAGGCCTCAGATGTCAGTTTTCAGAAATGCAGTATCTAGGAGACCCCTTCCAGAATCTTCTTAGCTATCCAGTGAACCTGACAACCAATCAATCTGATCAATATAACGCCCGGAATCGTTAATTGATATGAAGGTCAGACGACAAGCAAAAACTTGCAGCTTAGAAAAATGGCTAACACTGGAGAAGTTGGGCACGCTTGGAGGAGAAAGGCACCCGACAATATGAAGGTTCAAATGAATTTTTCATTAGAAGTTGTCTCCAGAACAATGTTGTCAGATTCGAAGCTCCGTGATGAAACATTTAGCTCATCCGTCGGATCAATCTAGAAGTCGGGAGACATGATCAAGCGTGGGTTGAAAATTGAGTAAAAGTTGAAAATGCTATAAAAATGGTTTAAGTTTGGGTGAGATAGGCACCTCAAGCCAAGAAGGGCACCCAACCTCACTTGCCTTAGTCAAAGTTTTGTGAAATTCAAAATTTTGAATGAAGAGAAAACGTCTAAGTTCATTGCACAAACTCAGATTAGGGTTTTGAAGAATTAGGGCAAAAGAAAGTTGTTTCTCTCAAGACAAAGCTTATTTAAGGCACCTTTGTGTTTTATTTTTCATATTTTCTTGTAGGTGGCCTCCAAGGATAAATAGAGCGACAACTTCAAACCTTTCTTTTCAAGATTCAAGAACTTAAACTTGCTAGTTTTTCATGAATTTTCAGATCAACACATAAGAAAGCTTGCTTTTTCATGCCTTTTTCATCCAAAACACCAAATCTTTGAAGAAGGAGGTTATTGTTTTCAATTTTCAGCAAGTTGGGTTATACTGGTTCTATCTTTTGGATAAATTTTGAAGAATTTTCTCAAGGTTGCAACAGCTGCTTTTTATTTTGCATGTCAGAGAAAACTTATAAACATTTGACTTCTAATCTTCTGGGTCCATCTTAAACGTTCTTCTAGACTAAACCCATATCACAAATTTTTTAGAGAAGTTTCAAGTGGCTGCTTTTTCGATCAAACTTTAGGGTTTTCAAAATTTGATCAACCGAGTTCATCCAAAATGTACCTATGAACAATACCCAGATGCCAACTTTTTTTGCTTTTTTCAAATAAAATTAGGGTTTACTGCTTTTTTAGTCTACACTTAAAATTTTCAAAAACAAACGATCTGGGTTGGCTTGTCACAAAATTATAAAGAAAACCCATATCTCAAGAAAAATTTGAAAATTTTCATCTGTTTGTCGAAGAAAATTAGCAAGCTAAAAATAGAAAGTTGTGCAAAACTTGTTAGAACATAGGTGAGTTCATAGTCAATCTTTGAATTTTGCAGAATGGAGTACACTCCCACTGAGTTCAAGACTAAATCAACACTGTACCATGACTTCATTGAAATAGTTGAAATTCACTTATACCACATTAAGCCAGTGTTCAATCTGTGTGCTTTGGAAGACGCAGGCAATGTCACCATCAGTCACCTTGGCCATTCAGGTCTTCTTGTAATGGCATCCA
Source organism: Sequoiadendron giganteum (assembly GCA_007115665.2). NCBI lineage: Eukaryota > Viridiplantae > Streptophyta > Pinopsida > Cupressales > Cupressaceae > Sequoiadendron > Sequoiadendron giganteum. The sequence continues at coordinate 779,147,470 of CM021100.1, read as the reverse complement.
TCCCCTTTTCAGTTCAAAGCTTAGAATTCGTAATTGCTTGCATCAAGTATTACAATCCTGCAGCAAGGGAGATTCAATCAGTGGACGAGAGAACTATTTGCAACCTAAAGCCTAATATGATAGAAAGATGTTTCTCAATTCCACCTTGGCCTGGAAGTGTTACTATCTCTCGAGATGAATGTGAAAGTGTATGGAAAATGCATAAAGAGAAGTACAACAAGAAGGTTGCAACAAAGTGGATGAAAGAAAAGCATAAGACATTGCCAAAGAATGTTGGGAGAGGCGACTTTGAGAATGATATTGCCATAATAATTACCTTGCTCAACCAGATCACAGGCCAAGCAGATGCAACTAAGTTTCAACCTTGGATGTTTTATGTGATACCTCACATCATGAAGAAGATGAAATTCTATGACTGGCCTACATTGATCAGTGACTTCCTTCATCATCAAATAACTAAGTATTTTAATAGGCATGAATTCCACATGATTTCCTACCTAGTCTACTTGGTTGCCTTCCAAGGAAAATTCAGAGGGTTAAACACTGAGGGATCCTTAAATGTTCAGCATGTCTATAATTACTACACTCAACTGGAGTTTGTTGCATCATCACATCACTACAAAAGAGTGAATGAAGCATTCCTAATGTATACAGTGTGTGACTTGGACAATGAGCTACATGTACGCATTTCATCTATTGCCAGGGCAGCAATGTCAGAATGGGCGGATTGGTATATTAAGTTTGCTACTTCAACTTACTTAAGGGTTTATGGCTATTACAGTGCTCCTCTCATGTTGCCAAGGTATTTGTCGGATGAGGTTGTGTGTATGGAGTTTCTTAGGCAAGTATCAGATGTTCATACCCACTTGCAAAATATAAAGAAACCAACCTTCAACTTCCCTTTTGCATTAGGAATTTATAGGTGCAGGCCATCAACAGATGCCAAAATAATGGGTAACGAGTTAACTAAACTTGGTCTCAAGCCTTTCAGCAAGAGACAATCTTATGATCCCCATGGTGTCTATGCAACTCGACTTGGTCAAAACCGCACTGGAGGATTTTTGGGCCAACTGCAGAGATGAGTTCGAGGTCCGAAGGCATAGCAATAGTAGAATCACTCTTCATTAGATGAAGGATTGCTTGTCTGAGGATATTGAGGGGTTATCAGATGATGATGAAGATGTGCTTCTCCCAGCTTACACTCGAAAGCAGATTGAACAACAACCTCTTCCACAGGTTAATTAGGCTAATAAAGAATGCATCTCGGTGGAAGAAAGGACTCGTCAATTTGTTGAATACAATAAGAATTTTTTGGTACTTAAAAGGAAGAAGTCAATTCTAGTAGCAGAGCCGCCAAGGATACATTCATCTCTTCCTTCTTCTTCCAAAGCTCAGTCGAAGACGAAAGGAAAAAGTCAGGAGGTTGTAAAGGGCAATAGGTCAACAAAGAATGCAAAGAAGAGGTTAGACTTCATGGGTATAGTCATACAAGAGCAACCAATAGTTGAAAAAGAAGTCCCTCCACATGAGCCCATACCTCAAGAGGAAACAAAAGATGTGCCTTTGACACATGATCCTTTTCCATCTCCAAGGTCTTTGCCAATTCACATTGATTTAAAAGACGAGGAGGTAGAAGAAGATATTGCACTTGAGCTTCCCATGGATGTTAGTAGAGATACCACATCTTGGCTTGAGAGCTCCTTGGGAAGGAAAAGACAAAGGCCTTCATATCAAGTGAATCTTGATGATCTCAATATGTATCAGGAAGCACTCAAGAAGAAGGCAAAGAAACAAATTCATTTTGAGAGAAATCCTGATGGTGAGATGGTCATGGAGATGGCTACACCTCTTGAAGATAGAAACAGGGATGAGGTGGATATGGATGATTTTGTAATGGTCAAGGAAAATCTTGGCAAGAGTACTCGACATGCTGACATGAGTTTGTTCAAAATGGTATTAGAAAACATTCAGGAAAGAGTGCAAAAATATGGAGAAGACAAGGCAACCCTCAAGGCTGAAAACCATCAACTCCGTTTGTATATCTCAAACCTCATTCAGGGCACTTCACAAACAACACAATTTCTGCCCCAGGTTTTAGAGACACCGGCTGATCAACAACAATTAAGGCAGTTGGTTATTTGTGGGAAACAAACTCAAGAATGGATTGAAGAATTCATTATCAGAGGAAAAGAGATTCTAGCACAGATCTTTCAGCTGAGATACAATGCTCATGATTTACGTCAAGGTATCCAGGATTTTGAGCAGTTGGTAGCAAAAGTCAAGCCTATGCATGAAATCATACTTGCAGATTTAGATGTGGCATATGGCTCTATAGTTGCAAGAGAACACAAAAGACAAATTCTAGAGTTGAAAGAAGGTCACCTTTTCAAGGTTAAGACATATGAAAGAATATCTGAGGAGTTTGTTGCATACAAGCAAAGGGTTATTGATGCTCTCGAGTTCATAAGAGAGTTTTTTGTAGCAATTCCTTGTCAGTATTGCCTTGAGGATGGTTCATACATTGGGCTTGACGTAGTCCAAACATAGTTTCAGAGTGTTGTTCATGGAAGTGATGGCAATGTTGGAAGAATAAATCTAATTTCCATGATGTCGGCAAAGTTCGAGAAAGTGTCCAATGAGGGTGAAGATTTCCTGAGATCTATTGTAGATGGCGAAGAAATCTTGGAAAAGCGGCATTTTTTTATTGATAGTATTGACACTCCTACCAAGAACATAGTTGCCCGCTTTTTAGCGGATGTGATCGAGATTTAAATTAGCTTTCATCTAGAAGCTTCTTTCTAGCTTTCTTTCTATTCTTGTCATAATTATTATCTATTCTTTGAGAAAAGAAAGAAAACAATTGTAATGAGTTGACACTTTCTATTTTTGATGCTTTCTTAGGTGTTAGATGCTTATCTTCTTTAGGTTTAGAAATAAAGCTTGCATGTTGGCAAGTATTAGTTGTAAAAGCAAGGATATTTTAGGGTTCCCTACTCCTCTATTTGTGTATAAATAAGAGCAGTGTCTGCTCATTTTTCTTTAACCGTTCTTGTGATAACAAATTGCTAAGCCTATGCCTTCAAGCTTTTTATCGATTAGTTTCAGTTCACTTTGTGTTAAGAGCAAGTTTGCATGCCTATTTTAGCTATAAATCCTTGTTTAATGCATGTCTTTTGTGTCAAGCGTTAATATGGTTTGATCGCATGTTGCATGTATTTTGCTACAACTTGCTATCCCAAAATTGTAATCTCTTGTGCCTGAAGTTTGAGAAAATAAAGTCTTGAGTGTGCTTTTGTTGCCTCGATATAAAGTCTCAGATTCTATTTATTGTGTAAGGCTTATATGATCTCCTTTTCAACTTGCATTGAAATTTAGTAGATGTATGTTGGGAAAATTTTATTTATATGTCATAAAATCAATCTCGTTCATTCTAACTCTCTTTCTCCATGTTTACTTGAGAGGCTAGAAACGCCTTTAGCATAAATTAGTTGTAGTTGATAAGTTTCATTAAAGGGAAAACCTCAGTTGCAACATTTAGAGTTTTATAACCTTGTGTTCTCGCAGCTGAATCAAAAAGATAGGAAAATTAGCTTTAGTTTACTTTCTTTATGCATACTCAACAAAAGAGGGAGCTTCCCCTCCAAATTTGAAGAGCAGGTTATTGCACATAGCTGTTTGTTTCCAAACTGCATTCCAGAGGTGCGATTTGAAACACCAACATATATATATAGATTGATTGTTTGATTTCTTGATGAGTGATGATTGCTTGAAGTGATAAATGCTTATTGAATGTTAACAAATTGATCCATTCATTTCCTAAAGGAATTACCATCCTTCATAGTTACCCTTGATAACAACTTTTCTTCCAAGTTGATTTGTTATATTTATTTCCTATTGATGGTTTCTTAACCAGGAGGTGGTTCCCCCTTTTTATAATTTACTGTTGAGAGAGTCATAGTTTTCATGTTTGAAGGGTTACAACTTTTCATATTTTCACATCTTCTCTATCTTTGTGAACCTAATTACTTAAGGTTTTATCCTTAATGAGATCCTTCAATCAATCCATCATGACTTTAGATTTCAACAAAGGGAAATAAAAAGTTGTATCATTTCCTAGGATCCTCGAGGTAATGAAATAAGAGAAAACTTGTCTTAGGTAATGAATCTTGCTAATTTCCAAAGTCTTGGTTTTGTTGTTGAGAGATATTGGGAAGTAATAGTGCATAAGATCAGTAGTGAGTCAAGGCAAAGAATACTAACAGTTACTCTCCAAATACATAGGGACAAACATAACAATCATCACTTGGTTTAGAATTTCCAATCCCTATCAAAGTATCACAACTGAAACTAATACTTTGTGATTGCTTGAGGACAAGAAATCTTGGGTAGGGTGGACTGTCATGTCCCCAAAATTGCAAACACTAAACAATATAATATTATTATGATTATAATAATATAATATAGTTCTATGAATTATATATATATATATATATATATATATATATATATATATATATATATATATATATATATATATATATATAACAAATATAAAAGTAAATATATTTATATATTTACAATAAATTCAATATATAAATATAATAGTAAAAAAGGAAATATATAAAATATAAAATATAATATAATATATTAAAAGAAAATACAATAATAAAAATATATTAAAGGAAAATAAAAAATATATAAAATTAGTAAACAAATAACAATTAGGAAAAAACAACGATTGATATATTAAGAAGACAGTAATAAATTGAGGTAGATCGTAGGGGTGAATGGGTGCAAAAGGAAATGATAGACTTTAAAAAGACAACAGTTATAATTAGAGGGGCAATGATAGACTTTAAAAAGATACTAGTTATAATTAGAGGGGAAGCGATCATCTTAATTGTAATAATTATAATTAAAGAGTAAATGCATTAAGTATAAGGAGTAGCAATTAAGTTAAAAGACAAAAAATTAGCATTGGTAAACAAAGTCATATCCATTCATGAGGAGTCACCTCCAATCAGGCATATTATAGGAATATATATGGAAAACCACATCATTTGCAAGGGGAATCATTAGGGAATAAATTAAAAATTTGAGCAAGAACAACAAATTGAAAGAAATAGGATATCACTAGGGATATAGTCAAATTCACACACAAATATATAAAGGACAAAAATAGGAATGAATATATTAATAGGATATACTCGGAAATGAGAATTATGATATGAAAGGTATGCAGGAAGAAGATAGTCCAAGGAAGATAAATGATAAATCAATAAGCGAAGTAAGTTAGATATAATTGCATATACACACACATAGGATATCTATATATGTGAATTATATATGATTCTACAATAATGATGTTTGCAACAATTATTAATCCTTATTAGTCACTATCCAATTGAACTAATCTGGTTATTTCTCTTTAAGCAATATATTTTGAATATTGAGAACAAATGGAATCTTAGGAAGATACATCATTGATTCTTAGGAAGACACACTTCGGTCCGAAGACACTAAAGCACAATAGGTCAAAGGGGAACTTGTGCAATCCAGCACAACAAATAGTTATACCAAAAATATATCCATAATCAAGAGTATATTAGAAACATATACATAACCAAGAGTAAATCAGAAATAACCTATTTTTAGGTGTATTTCTTCCATTCATTATCTTATATCTATATAAATATTGCCATGCATAATAGAGGAATATTTAATGTGTGATTTCTATGATAGAATACAGGATCTGTTTGATTGTTTGGAACTCACCTTATAGGAATGGCCCGGGGTGTAAGCAAAAGGCGTAAATAAGGCTAGTGGGTAGCCAACCAGAGGGCCCTACACAAAGAGCCAAGCTACCCACTTATGGCTCCTACCCAACTCCTCAAGGTGGCAAGTGTCTTTAGGGGTTGAGATATTGATGGGGAAAGTAGGTGCAAGTCGCCAAGGGGGAGGGTTGTGGTATACACCCTCTTAGGCTTGGCATATGGATCCAGGCGAACCCATCATGTCCCTTCTCCCAATTATGTTTTCATTATTGATAATCTATGGATGTGATGCAATTGTCTAACCCTAACAAGCATATATACATATTGCATATATTGTTCATGTGGTGAATGCAAGATTTCAATCCAAGATTACTTCATTAAAGAGATATTTATTTAACAAGGTGAAACCCTCACCCTAATTTTTTGTAATTTGTGATCAATAGGTGAAATTTAGGGCAAATCAAGATAGGGGACATTACAAGGAAGCTTGTACAAGGGATCTCAAACAACTTGCTTAGGTTGGATTGTGGAAGCACTTGCAACTTTACCCCGTTTCTAAAGTGCAAAGTAATTTGAGCCCCATTTAGCTTTGCTACCCTATCTTGTGACATCATGATTATTATTGCCCCACCTATTTTCCTAGTATCAATGTGCATTTGTTCTAAATAATAGCTTGCAAATTTAAATGATTGGTATCTATAGCTAATTTCTCCTCTTGTTCATTGTATTCATAATGAAACTTGACACTAATATATTCTCTCCTATCAAACCATCATCATAATATCTCATGGATGATGAATGTCATCACTACCAATACTATTTCCCTCACATAATCTAAAATTTAACTTCTTAGTAACAATTTCCATGCCATGAGAAGGAAGGACATTAGGATGCAAGGGATCCTTTGTTTTCCCTATTTCTTATACACTCACTATTCTTGATAACACATGTAGCTAATAGATTCTTTAACTTGCTTGCAAGGATTTTTATCTTGATAGTTACCCAACATATAATATTTGAAAGGGCGACTTCACTAAAAGTTATTGGGTGATTTATCCTCTATATGCTAACAGTGTTTGCAAATTAACCACATCATGTCAATAGTAAAAAGCCAAAGTTTTATTAAAAATTGATTCAACTTTCCAATTGCTAAGCTTGGGAAAGAGATACACATTAAGAGACCATCCATGAATGATTCTTTTCAAAAAGGAAATGCTTAAATGTTTTAGGCATGCTTGAAATAAATAAATTATTCACACCATCCTTTTAAAGATTTTTCCTAAGTTATTCATTGGCATATTACCAATTAGCAGAAGCAAGCCCTTTTAGGATGTAAGAAAGAAGACCAAATTAGTTCATGTATATGACACCAAGTTTTAGTACATCATCAAACATCATATTTTTAAAGTCTAATTTTGAAATTAGAAGCCTCCATGAGATTTTTGAAGTGTTGCATGGTCATTTCAAATAGTTGGTGGCTTCTAACCCACCTTATATCATCTCAAATTTTAGGTCCCTAATAAGAAAAGAGACTTGGTCAATAACTAGACTTTGTATATTAATTTAATTTTACCAATTCATTATAGTGTATGACACTAAAGATTTTGATGCCATTTCATAATCCAAGACCAATAAAAAACACCTTTTGTAAATGCAAGTTTTTTTAATTATTCATATAATTATTCCACCAGATAGATATGTAACTAAAATACCATGTCTCAAGGTGAAGATAAAAAAAGATACATTAAGATGTTTGACATAATCCTAAGCTTTTCAAATACTGAAAGATAAAGGAAACTATAGGCTTAACATTGAAAGTCTCGAGCATCAAATTATTTTGAGACAAATATTTCCATTCAATTTTGTTCTTAGAAAAATTATAGGCAATGTTGTATCTAGTAAGCATATGTAAAGGAGCAATATAGATTTAATTATGTTTAGATGCTTTTTCTCCATCCCAACATTCAAAATTTATCTATTGAAAATTTGAAGTCTATTAATGCTTTACAATATAAATAGAATGTAGCCTAAAGAGAGAGTGAATAGCCTAAGGAGATAAAAAGAATCCTTATCTACTTTATCTTTGCATAGTAAAGCATCAAACAACTTCTAATTTATTTCCACTTGAGTAGCATCTATAAAGAATGTCATTGCTATACTATTACATCTTTCCTTTAGCCTTAAGGTCATTTAAAATGTAGCGACTCTTATAAAAGGGTTAGCATTAATCAATTCACAAGAAATTGACTTTTTAAACATAATAAAGTCTCCATTGTTATCTTTATTTTCTTCCACTATGTTGTTGGCCAAACAATTTCAAAATGTGGACCTTTATGGACAATGATTATGAGCATATAAAGAATCAATACCAAACTCAATTAGTTTTCTTTTGTGAGAGAACTCAAAGCACTCTATTACAAGGGAAAATCTAGAATTAAAACAAACCTTGTCAAAAATATGGAAAATCCCCTCTTACTTTATTATGATTTTTAACAAAGTATACATCACTCCATAAATTTTAAAGCACATTCAAGCTTGAATCCATCGACTTGACTCTACATTTTTAAACATAGGAATGGTTGATTTCTTATTATCTTCTAAACCCTTGATTCCAACTCTATATTTCTATGATTAACTATATATAAACTTGTAAGGAAACTCAGGTGCGGAAACAGCTTCCTACACTAATCTCTTAAGGAAAGTATGGTGCAAATTCGTTTTAAACCCTTACAATTTCAGATTCGTTAATCTACTTAACAAAGATATTGCAGCAATATACCATACATACAGAAAATGAAGAATGACACAATGATTTACCCTGGGGAAAACCTTTCGGTAAAAAACCCCAGCACTCCAAAACCTGCACAATGTATTATCTTCAACACAATGGTTACAACACACTTGCAATGCAAGTTCTTTCAGGAGATTTCCAACCCTTGAAGACAAAAATGCAGCAGCATCAAAACGTTCCAACAATACACTCACATTACACATCTTCGCAACCCTAAAAAATGCTTATATCATGTGCTTCCCTTTTTAGGGCAACTTCCAAAGATAACTGTATTAGGGTTTTACCATTCTCCGAGAAAATTGCCACATTATCGTGGAAGAGTGTACAGTACTCAACTTTATCAGTTGCCACATGTCTTCACCCGTCATTGAATCTTCCAGACATAGCTCTTACGTGTCATAGGAATCCGTCATAACCGTTTCAACCATGATCTCCTTACACACAATTCAAGATGCTGACACATCAAGTGGAGTGACACATCAACATGCCAACTAGACATGTACACTCGCACTTAATTACATTATTTGCAAGAAAAACATTTTACAAAACAAATAATAAGAATAGGAATTATCCAAGGTTGAGACACCTTATTCCTAACAAAACTATTAGCATTACTAGAATTATCATAATCTTGCTCATCTTTAGTCCTTTCCACTCCTTTGTAGGGTAGTTAGGTTTCACTTGCTTGAATCAAACCATCATTGTAGACATTTTCCCCTACCAACTTGAACCACCATATCAATAAGCACAATTTCACCTTAACATGGTTTTAAATGACTAACAAAATTCAACTAGTGCATAATTTATATAATATAATTGATATTCATCTATTCCTTGTGCTATGTAGTTGTCTTTTATGCTTCTTTAAAGACACATTCAATTCATTGGTCTCTCTTTATTTATGCTTTGCTAAATTATCTGTCTATGAAAATTGTTCAAATTTTATTTCCAAAATTTATATGATGTATCTACTTCAAGGGTGTTGTAGTTTGGAACATGTTTTTGATATTTCTTTCAATTATTTTCCAGTTCATCTTTTCTTTCTTACTTAATTTTCTCTTTTTTTTCAACATCACTAACAATTGTAACCTAAGGTTTTTGTGAAACGAGTTATACTAATATCCACCATAAAACCTTTGGTTTTCCAAAACCTATGTCTAAAATATTGGTTACATTTTCAATGCATTATATTAAATCTATTGAATCTTCAAGAAAATTTTAATAATTATAGGATTGGAAGAAAAAAATTTGAAACTCGAACAATTTAATTCCCTACTTAAACAAACCAAAGATAAATCAATATTGTGCCACCAAGTTTAAATATAAAACCATTTTAATTCTCAATATTTAATTTTAACCATATCTCCATCTCAAGCATACCAATGCATTTGAAGTATATATCCCACCTTTAGTAAACCATACTCAAAACTAAGTCGTATGTTACATTTATGCTTACACCAACCTTATCATCCTAAATTTGTAGTTCTATGATACCTTAAATAGGAATCTTCTTACTAATAACATTTGAATATTATGAGTAAGATGACACTACAAATGATGGACACAAGTCTTTGTTTTTTCATCATCAATTAATAATAAAAATGGAGAGCAAGTGATTTTTTGAAAAATAAAGCATAGCAGTGGTGGAAGGCATGAAAGTTGTCGAGGGAAAAGGTTTGCAAGAAGGGTGGAAGGGAAAGGGGTATCCACCTTCGATAGAAACTGGAGCAAAAAGGATCGTGTTGGGAAGCAAGAACAATTTCTATGGAGACACAAAGAAACAATCTTGGTGGGGGTATAATTTTGATCATTTCAAGAACAAGTTCAACTTTAATTATGATTATAAAGATCCCCAACCATGGGCCAGGAAACTCAGAGAAAGGAAGTGGAATCCACCATCAATGTAAGACCTTGTCTCTTGTGGTCTTGTTGATTCTATGAGTCGATGATGGTTTGTGTTCAATATCTTATGATCTTTTATGTTTGATATTATACATAAGTGATGATTGTTTGGATTTCTAGCGAATATGGTAAACTGATTAATCTTATCTAATGGTTGTTTGATTTCTTGTGATAGTCAGATGAGTTCCATTTCTTGTCTACGTAAGTATGCAATGATTGAGATGTTTAATTATTGGTAATATTATTATGTATATTAAATGGATTACATTATGTTAGGTGATTATATAATATGGGTGTGAGTAGGTGTGATTATAAAGATGATGATTG
>CM021100.1:779034176-779131676 GCA_007115665.2 Sequoiadendron giganteum | reverse complement strand
CTACTAGGATTAGACATATATCTTGAAAGAACTCCAATTGCTTGGGAAATGTTCGGTCTAGTACAAACCATAGCATACATCAAACTTCCAACTACACCTTGGTAAGGCACTCTACTCATGTCTTCCATCTTCGATGGGGATGTAGGACAATCTGAAATAGATAACTTTGTTCCAACTAAAACAAGAACACCCAATGGTCTACAATCCTACATGTTAAATATTTAGAAAATTGAATTGACATACTTTAGCCAAGCCATAGCTTTCTGTTCACTCTATATCTTTTAATTTCCATCCCAAGAATGCATTTTGTTGCATCAGATCTTTCATTTCAAATTTAGTATCAAGTCGAGATTTTAGTTATGAAATCATACCTTTCCCTTTTCCAATAAATAACATATCATCAACATATAATGCAATAAACAAGAGTTAATCTCCATCAATTTTATAATAAACAAAATGATCTTATTTAGAACGCTCAAATCCCAAACTCAACACATATGTATCAAATTTATGGTACCACATCCTAGGACTTTTTTTTAAGCCATACAAAGATTTCTTCAATTTGCAAACCAATTTACTTTTACCTTTCACCATGTAGTGGTCTGGTTGTGTCATATAAATATCCTCCTCCAAATCACCATGAAGGAAAGCATTTTTCACATCCATTTTCTCAACCTCTAAATCATAAGAAAAATCAATAGAAAGTAAAAATCTAATGGATGTCATTTCTGCAACAAGAGAAAATATCTCACCATAATCAACACCCTCAACTTGAGAGTAACCCTTCACAACCAACCTTGCTTTGTACTTCTCAATACCTCCATCTGAACCAATATTTTTCTTGAACACCCATTTGCAACCAATAGGTTTCTGTCCTTCAGGAAATGGTACAAGATCCCATGTATCATTCTTTTTCAAAGTTGTCATTTCTTCATCCATAGCAATCTTCCAGGATTTTGCATCATTCATACCTAATGCCTCTTCTACAGATCTGGGTTCATCCATGTTAGTATTCAAAGAAAAAATGCATCTCCAATCATCAGGTGAATAACTTTCAGGTGGTTGTCTATGCCTTGTAGACCTACAAACAAGCTGAGTTGGAGGTTCTTCCTCCTCGTTTGAAGATTCAGAGCTAGATGAGCTCTCCTCAACTTATTGTCTATCCTTGGGCCTCAATTCAACTTTCTCAAGTGTAGAAGGAAATTGAATCACATCTTCCTATTTACTTTGTTCTAGCTACACTATAACAGAAGAAGGCTTAGTTTCTCTAAAAATAACATTTCTATTGTGTATTACCTTTTGTGCAACAGAATCCCAAAGCTTGTATCCTTTCACACCATAACTATATCTGATGAAGATACATTTCAAAACCTTGTTCTCCAGCTTTTCTCACTTCTCCTTTGGCACATATGCATATGCCTCACAACCAAAAACTATAAGATTTCTTAATGAAGTCTTGTGACCCGACCATGCCTCGATAGGCGTCTTATCAACAAGAGATAATGTAGGAGACCTGTTAATCAGGTAACAGGTAGTGACAATATCTTTAGCCCAAAACCTTTGCTCTAGGCCAACACCACTCAACATACTCCTAGCCTTCTCCATCAATGTCTTGTTAATTATTTCTACAACTCCATTCTGTTGTGGAGAATACAGAGTTATCTTTTGTCTATGAATACTACAATCTTTAAAAAATCTATCAAAATCACTTGAGAAAAATTTACCACCATTATCAGTCCTCAAACAATTTATTTTCTTTCCAGTCTACAACTCAACCATTGCTTTAAATTCTTTAAATCAATTGAAAACTTCAAATTTACTCTTTAGAAAATATACCCATGTCCTACTATAATCATCAATAAATAAAACATAATATATGGATTTACCAATTGAAGGAACATCTACAGGACCAAACACATCAGAATGAATAAGATCCAGTACACCACAAGATTTATGAGAACTCGAGTAAAACTAAACACAGTTTTATTTTCCATAAATATAATGCTCATAGAAATCAAATTCAAGATTACAATTGGACAAACTTCAACAAGGTTTTTATTTTTCAAGGTCCTTAGACCCTTTTCTCCAATGAGGCCAAGTCTCTGGTGCCATAACACAGTTTTCTCTACAGGTAACTTTGTTTCAGAAGAAATAGCACCCTTGGGTACCTAAAATCCATAACCATCTGCTAAAGGTGAAACCCTAACTTCTTCCACATACTTGCTTTCCACAAAAGTACTATTGCACTCAATAGTGCATGCATCAAGCTTATACGATGTACCATATATGACACCTCTAGAAATCACCATAACACCTCTAACCATCTTGCATCCTGCATCAAAAAATACTGCCTGCACACCTGCATCTATTATTTTTCTCATAGATAAACAAATTTTGTGCTAAACCATTGATATGCAACACAACATTAATCCTTTTTATTCTACCATCAGGAAAATTGATTTTAAATTTACCACGGCCAACAATGTCTAAATGAGAATCATCACCCAAGTACACCTTACCTCCATCAAATTCTTCATATTCAGAAAACCAATCTCTATTAAAGGTCATATGGAAAGATGCACTTGAGTCAATTAACCATGCATCATTACCTACATGAGTTGTCAAAGTTGTAATGAATGCGTCACCATCTCCCTCTCAAACTTAGAATCATAATCAAATTTCTTATTTTTCTTCTTCTTTTCTTCTTTGTAGTCCTTACGAACATGTCCAAGCTTACCACAATCCTAGAAAATAACTTTGGACTTTCCAGGAGACTTAGATCTCCTCCTAGACTTAGATTTTTCACACTTCTCATTCTTCTTTCCTTTTTCCTTAGGTCTTCCATGAAAATTCAAGGCCTCCTTGACACTGATGGATACCTTCCTCCTCATCTCTTCAAAAAGAAATTAATCCACCACATCTTCAATCTTTAATATAACAAAAGTACTCCTAATAGCCATAACAAGAGAATCCCACAAATCAAGAAAATAACAATGAAGGATCTGAAATTTCTCTTCCTCATCCATTTTGACACCAAATGATGCCAACTGAGCCACTAGCATATTTTATGCTTCCAGGTGTTCTATAATACATCCACCCTCTTCCATTCTCAAGGAATATAATTTCTTCCTCAAGAAAATCTTGTTCACTAAAGATTGGCTTGATACATCTCACCAAGCTTCTTCCATAGTTTTTGTGCAGAGGTCTCTTCATGGACATTGATTAAAAAAAGTTTGTCAGGCAGAATCTAATTAGACCCTTGGCTTTACATTCCATAACATCATATTGAGCAACCTGAGTAGGATATGTAGGCCTTGAAAAATTATCATCAACAACATCCCATGGATCTTGATCTATCAATAGATTGTCCATCTTCAACTTCCACATTTCAAAATTATTTCCAGAAAATTTATCCACCTCTATTCTCCTTGATGAACTTGCCATCTAAAAACTCTTGCAATAAGATCACAAAGTGTCTTTTTCACAAGCTCCCACTCAAAATTGGATTAGTTTATAAAAACCCAACAACCCACAACTAAAACCAAAGGTGATCAAGCTTTGATACCACTTGTAAGGAAGCTAAGGTAGCGGAACAACTTCCTACACTAATCTTGAGAGGAGAATAATGCAAAACTTTTATATCTTTAACAGCTACATAAACTTAAACAAGAGTAAACATAAATATCATGCATACCACCACATAGTAATTTACATGGGGAAAACCCTTTCGAGAGAAAAACCCCACACTCTAAAAGCCACCCAATATATTATTCAGTAAATCACATGGATTACACTATAAATGCAGAGCAAGCTTCTCACAAGAGTATCACCACTCAGAGATCATGAGATAACATGACTACTAAAAGAATCTCAGAATACATCACCATCTATCACTCTCTTATAGCCATAGTGCAACGCCCTCACAAAATAGAGTTACATTATAGGGAAAGATAGGCCAACAAAATATCCACCGTTAGATCTAAACCCTAATAATTAATGGTCTATATTTACAATGTTGTAGAGAAGGAGGATTCGCTACTCATGAGTTCTCTTCACTTAGAGAGCCTCACGGGGTGAACTTACCTAAACTACCTCAAAGGATAGTCGTGAGAGTTCTAAGACCAGAAAGAGTAGGTCACAAAGATTCTCTGGACAAACCAACAAGCTCTCGACCAAAGGATGACAACACAAAAAATGGATGACAGTGCGGTGCGTTGGCATCCCCGAGGTGCGCTGGCATCTCCTACGGACCAAAAAACAAGTGTGTCACAAAATGGCAAAGTGAATGCTTCTATTCTAATTGTTGAGAGCTTCTGGAATGTGATAAAGATAAGGAGAAGAACGGAAAGGAAACACTTACGATCATGTGAGTGATGAAGCCTCCAACTTGTGAACATCTTCAATACCTGCACACAAGAGAGAGAGAAATTGTTGGGGCTGTATAGGGGTTTGCATCAGTCAAACCCCCATTTTGGTGTTCCCACCTCCACGGACAACCAGATAGATAGAGAGAAATGTAGAAATGAAGTAAACACAAAAGCACTACAAAATAGTGTTATGCTACTCAACCAAATAATAGAGGAGAGGAGTGAAAGATTGCCACCTCCATCCAAAGTGCTCAAGGCTAGTGGGGGAGAAAATGAGAGGAACTCAAGCCTTTGTTGCAATGGTGTTTCATTCAACACTCGCTCTACTGAAGTGATGGAGTGTTGATGTTGCTGCTATGAAGTGTAAAGTGTTGCTTGAGATTGAAGAGATGGTGAAGAAGTTGCTTGGAGCTTGTGAAGAAGCTGGAGAGATTAAGTGAATGGAGAAGAGGCCAAGAGATGCCAAATGGAAGTAGGAATAGTGAATATGAAGAAGGAATATGATGAAACGACCATATTCGGGTCAATTGGTCGACGAGGGCATTACAAGCCAAATCCCAATGGAAAATGTAATGCCTCTATAGGCTCTAGACATGGGAATTTTTTAGGGATGTAAGTGCACCACGCGGACGTCTACGCATCGTGCGGGAGTCTTCAACATAAACGCCTCCATCGACACTCAAAATGGGCACCAAGTGGAACAAAGGCAGTGGGCTTAAATGAAATTAAGCCTCTACCTTAGGTTTTCCAAAGTGGAAGGGGAAAAAGGGGAATTTACATTAGGGGTGCAAATTCATGCCTATACATTTTTCCCCCACTTTAGCGAGCATGAATACTTGTGAGTGCTTCGGTAAAGTAGATTGAAGAAGAAAGGGTTAGAAATGTATACCTGTACTGATGAGGAAGCAGATCACGATCTGGTGAACCCGAAAGTGCAAGATGAGCAAAGGGCTTCATAGTTCCACGAAACTATGAGGCTGAAGAAAGAGCATATACTCAAGATGAAGAAGAAGATGTTGATCTTCAATCCTATATATACAATTGAGAAGAGAAAGATAGAAATTAATGCAAGAGTGATAAAAGAAATCCCAACTCGAGGAGGAAGACCTGTATCACCGATTAAAAGTGAAAAGAAATCCCCGCTTGAGGAGGAAGACCCGTATCACCAAGTAAAAGTGATAAAAGTAAACCCTGCATGAGGAGGAAACCCGTATCACCGAGTAAAAGTGATAAAAGAAATCCTCGCTCAAGGAGGAAGACCCGTATCACCGAGTAAAAGTGATAAAAGCAATCCCTGCTCGAGGAGGAAAACTCAAATCACCGAACTGAAGGAGCTCTACAGGTTCTCGATCCTATAGAGCAAGCAAGTCAGTAATCACACAGACTATCATCAAGTTGGAAGAATTTCATAGGGGTCCCTCGGGAACCCTTTAAAAGGAAGAGGGGTCCACTCAAGGGATGTGTTATTTGAAAAGTAAATTCTAGTCAGAATGCCCCCAAGCTAGATGTAAGGATGTGAAGTAAGTCTAGTCAGGTTGCCCCTGAGCTAGATGCCATGGAATTCATTTGATATAAAAAATCTCAAAGGGGTCCCTTGAGAATCCTTCAAAAGAAAGAGGGTCCACTCAAGGGATGCTACATTTGAAAGACATAGAGACAAGAGGGGGTCCTTAAGAAGGACACACATCTTCAGGACAAGCTATCACTACCCCCAACATATAGGGGAGGAGAACCATGCAAAATATTTAGAACATGCAGGATAGAGGTAAACCTCGATATCACTAGTCATGTGAAGAAGAGGCAGGTGCATCAGCAGGCACTTGAATCATGAAGTTGTTGTATTTTTTCCTTCAAGGCCTTACATTCACTAGTGGAATGACGAAACACTCGATGGTATGAACAGAATGAATGTTTTGCTTTATGATATTTCTTATGTGTAGGAGGAGGAAGGGTAATTAAGCAGGCTTTAAGAGACCGCAACAAAATACGCTCTTGCTCAGATAAAGAATGAGGAGCAAGAAGAAACCCTTTCTCTTGTAGAGAAAAGCTTGACTTCTCACAAGAAGAAGATATGAAGACAAAAGACAAAGGAGTATAGACCATTCCATGAGAAATAGGTTGAGTGGAAATTGCATCAACATTAAACCGTGGTTTCTATTTAGATTGTTCATTTGAGCAACCAAGCCCCAAGTTATGCTTACGAGGTGCAAATTCTATAGGGACCTATATGCCTTGTTCATTATTCCCACAACCTTTACACTCATAGCCATACTTAGAGATGAGCTTAAAGTCGAGGCCATAACGTGTTTGCAAATCACGAGAAGAGGGGAGATCCTCATAGAGAGAATTATTCCAACAAGGGGGAACATACTCTTCTACAGGATCATCATCATCCTTCTTGATAGGACTGTTTGTATTATCCTCCTTAGCAGAAGCGTAATCATCTTCCTCAGAAGGATGATCAATACTAAGAACATTAAAATTCACATTCACATTATCCCGCAATGCAAAAGAACGATCATCTTTGATAGCAGGTGTGAATGATGTTTTCAGAAGGTCTAAGCGGATCAAGTCAACTCTATATTCCTGAATGAAGGAATCTGTAAAGTCTGAAGGACCCCAATCATCATGAAGACATGCATTCTTTTGAGAAGAGGTAGAAGGAACAAACTTAGTATTTCTTTCTTCAGAAGGATCTTCTTTAGGGACATCTACCTCAAGAGTATCCTTTGTAGTAGGTATTGCTGGAGTAAATGTCGACACATTGTAAGACACTAAAGGAATAAGAGTAGGCACAATCAAAGCATGACCATCAACTACCATCTCACATAAGTCCATAGCATCAAGGTCAGCCTTAACTGTGACTACTCGATTATTACAAATGAGCTTAATTGATTTATGCAAGGTAGACAGGACTGCATCCATAGCATGAATCCACGGTCTACCAAGAAGGAGTTTATAAGGTAATTTTTTTGACATAACATATACAAGAGTGGGTACAGTAACAGGTCCAAGCTATAAAGGTAATACTATTGTACCTAGATCTTGTCTCCTAACATTATTGAACCCATCGATGACGATAGAAGAAGTGTTAAAAGAACATGAATCAACATTAATCTTAGGCAATAGATCAATGCTACATATGTTAAGTGCTAAACCAACGTCAACGAGAGTATGTCTAATGCCAATCTTGTTAATGTTAACTATAATCATTAAAGGGTCTTCTTGCTTCTGTACTTTCAGAGGTGGGAGTTCCTAGGGATATAACGTAATATTCAGCGAATTCACACAAATATATGCCATCGACACATCAACATCTACCGGCCTAGTGGAAGAAGGCAAGAGGATCTTTTGCAAGGCCCCCTGAAGCATGCCTTGGTAAACCGGAGTAGACTGAAGCAAGTCCCATAGTGAGATCTTAGCCGGGGTAACTTGAAGTTTCTTGACAAGATCGTGATCACTAGGTGCTTTAGTCATAGGTTCAGGTGCTTGAAGAAGGCTTAATTTTTTATTCATTCTAGTATCATAGGTACGGGCTACCACTCTATAAGAGGGAGCCTTAGAAAGATCAAGGGAATCACTATCAAATGGAACACCATCAATAGAAAAAAACCTTTTAGGAGGACTAGTTGGAGTCACATAAATGACCGGTCTCTTAGGCCTTTGAGGGGCAAAAAATACATAGATTCAATTTACATAATCTTCACAACTAGTGGAACAATTATTCAAGCACATATTCTCAACATCGATCCAAATAGGATCAAATGTTGAAGGATATTTATCATGCGCTAATGCATCATCTCTGGAGGAGTGTGAATTAGAATAGATAAGAAATTGGTCATTCACAAATGCAACATCCCTAGAAGGGAGTGCATTGGAATGAGTAGGAGATTCATCATTCACAAATGCATCATCTTTAGAAGAGAGTGCATCAAAATGAATAGAAGGTAGAGTAACATTAAGAAAGGTATCAATGATTTCATCTTCTTGCAACAAGATATCCTCTAAAGCAAGAGGAATCTCATGAGAAGGATCAAAGACACCAAGCAACATGGGTAAAGCCAAGTCACTATCACATGCATGAAATGGAACATCATTAATTCATATGAACAAAATTAGATATTGAGCTAATAAAAGAAGATATTAAATTCATTTTGAATTTTTTGGTATTTTCTATGTTCTAGTAATTTGCATTTTCAGGGGTCTTCCAAGCGAAATTTGAGGTCATAAATTCCGTTGGTCTATAAAATTTGACTACTAAAGGAACTTGTATTTTACGTACCGAACTAGTTCTCTAGAAGACCTTTCCAATGGTGCAAACGGTTTTGAATTTCGAGCATCGGGTCAAAAGTTATGACCCCACCAAGTAGGGGTAAATAAATTCCTAGTTTTCAAAAAAGACATTCTTCACATCGGGTTCACCAAAATGTAGAGAAGGGGGATTCGCTACTCATGAGTTCTCTTCACTCAGAGAGCCTCACGGGGTGAAATTCCCTAAACTACCTCAAAGGACATCGATGAGAGTTTTAGGACCAAAAAGAGTAGGTCACAAAGATTCTCTGGACAAACAGACAAGCTCTCGACCAAAGGACAGCAGTGTAGAACACGGATGATAGCATGACACGCTAGCATCCCCAAGGTGCATTGACATCTCGTATGGACCAGAAAGCAAGTGTTTCATAGAAAATTCCAAATTGAATGCTTCTATTCTAATTGTTGAGAACTTTTGGAATGCGATAAAGTAATAGAATGTGATAAAGTTAAGGAGAAGAAGGGAAAGGAAGCACTTAAAATTGTACGAGTGATGAAGCTTCCAGTTCATGAACGTCTTCGATACCTACACACAAGAGAGAGAAAGTGTTGGGGATGTATAGGGTTTTACCTCAGTCAAACCCCCATTTTGGTGTTCCCACCTCCACGGACAACCAGATAGATAGAGAGAAATTTAGAAATAAAGTAAACACAAAAGCACTACAAAATAGTGTTATGCTACTCAACCAAATAATAGTTGAGAGGAGCGAAATATTACCACCTCCACCCAAAGCACTCAAGGATAGTGGGGGAGAAAATGAGAGGAACTCTAGCCTCTGCTGTAATGGTGTTTCATTCCACACTCGCTCTACTGAAGTGATGGAGTGTTGATGTTGCTGCTGTGAAGTGTGAAGAGATGGTGAAAAAGTTTCTTGGAGCTTGTGAAGAAGCTGGAGAGATCAAGTGAATGGAGAAGAGACCAAGATATGCCAAATGGAAGCAAGAAATAGTGAATATGAAGAAGGAATATAAAGAAACAACCATATTTGGGTCGGTCGGGTGAAGAGGGCGTTACAAGCTGATTCTCAATGGGAAATGTAATGCCTCTATAGGTTCCAAACGTGGGAATCTGTTAGGGATGTACTACACAGATGTCTACACATTGCGTGGGCATCCTCGATAGAAACTCCTCCATCGACACTCAAAATGGGTGCCAAGTGGAATGAAGGCAGGGGGCTTAAGTGGAATTAAGCCTCTGCCTTAGGTTTTCCAAAGTGGAAGGTGTAAAAGGGGAATTTGCATTAGGGGTGAAAATTCATGCCTATACAAATGTATCAACTCCCATCAATGACACAATAGACCATCATTCCATTCACTAACTTGTTGTCACATGTCATTATGATTGGGTCCCACTTGGAGCACTTACTTCCTCATTATCTCTTCATCACTAAGTCGCTAAAAACCCGAACCTCAGAACCTCTTGTTGGAGGTTACGAAGTTATGAAAACCCGTGACTCGTCGACAACAAAGAGATCGCTAAGTCGCTAAAAATCCAAACCTCAGAACCTCATGTCGGAGGTTACAAATTTCTGAAAACCCATGACTTTTTGACAACAAAGAGATCGCTAAGTCAAGAGGTTATGAAACTCTAGAACCTCGCGACTTAAGTAACAAACCATTTCACCTATCAACAATAACCTTTATATAATTGCAAGGTTGAGACACAATTTCCCAACAACATTATCATTCATCTGGTTTTACTTATAGATCACATCATTTTCTATTTTAATGAATCCAATGGTCACTTCTTGAAAGTTTCCTTATCAATATTTCATTCAACCAATTGTTATTGTGTAAATTTTCTCTAGAAACTATCTTTTCTCTATATCATTTAGAGGTCATTAATGTCATTAATGGGTGATATAGTATTGTTAATTTCCCTCTTAACTTGCATTAAGAAATCAATGTATTAGTTAATTTTGAATTTTAAGAATTCTTTAGAATTTAAATATGGTTGGTGAGTTGAGGGTGGAAAATTGTTAAGTGCAAGTAGTTGAATTGTTGGTTAGTTAGTGTCTACAGTGACCTTGATAGTTACCTAAGTTTTCTATGTGTGTTGAATCTATTTAAATTGTATAATCACGTGTACATTAGTTTTGAAAACTTAGTAATTAACATGATCATTGTTGTGTGTAGAGATAGGTATAAGTTAGTGTCGAGAAGGGGGACTATATGCTTTGGGACTCCAAGTCACAGGAGATTCCTAAATAATAGGTTTCCTTAAACTACCTCAAGCTTTGCTAGGAAAATTAAAAAGGTTAAGATGCTAAGGTTGAAAAGGAAGAACAATCTAGGTGTTACTATGCTTCTACTAAACCAAATGTTTCATGGTGTCAAGAGAGCTGATTTCGAGGGTTCAATCTGTTGCCTAGACAACTCACTGCCTAAGGACGAAAAATCGGACTATGGACTCCAATGTGGCATGCTAGAATCTCATATGGGCGCTAGCGTCCGTATAGAAAAAGGTCTTAGGAAAAAAATTAAAACAACAAGAAATCAACTAACTTCCTAATTACTAAAGTTTTATACTATGACAAAATATTTGAAAAGTACAAAACTTGAGTACAACAAGGAGAATAATACCTTTAAGCTAAGCTAGAGTTGACAAAGAGAAGGTGAGAAAAGCAGACCTTTCTATCCGAGAGTCGAATCTTCAAAGAGCTCTATGGGAGAACACCTACACACACAAGACCAAGGAAAATGTTGGGGTTATTTTTAAAGGACTGCCTCAATCAATCCCCTGCTTTGGTGTTTCCACCTCTATGGATAGCCAGATAACAACAGTATATGGAAAATGATGTAGAAATAAAAAGGAAATAGCACTAAGAGGAATCACCAACAACAAGTATGCTACTTAAAATACTCAAAGTGATGCAAATAGAAATAGTGAAGAGCAATACCACCTCCATAGCTACGAGCACTCAAGGAAAGCAGTGGGAGGAGAGAGCTTGCAAGTCCTCCAACAATAGAATTATCATAATAAATGAAGTGTGGAATTCAAGAACCAACAACTTGCAACCACAAAGAGTGATGAAACTTGAAAATGAAGCTAAGAGTGAAGTAGAATGCTCAAGAGTCCAAGAAGTGTCTAGAAGGAATGAAAGAATGGAGAGATAGAACATTTGAATACAAAAGGGGAGGAAAGGGACCAGTTTCTTGATGGTGAAGGGAGGAAAATACATTTCATTTCATCACTAATGGAGAAACATAATGTCTCTATAGATTCTAGAGGTAGGAATCTTGTTAGGATGACAATGCGGTGCATAGATGTCCATACGACATGCACACGTCCTCGATAGAGATTCCTCCACCAATGTGGAAATGAGCTGCCAAGTGGATGGAAAAAGGTGGTAGATGAAGAATTGCATCATTGGATTTTTTGTTTTCTAAGGTAGGGGTGATGTAAATGGGGAATTTTCCTAGGGGTACAAATTTGCTCCATTACATTTTCCCCCCACTTTAGCAAGCATGCGTGTTGGTGTGAATTCAAGGTAAAGTAGAAAGAAGTTGAAGAGAATATGCCTGAAAAATCGAAGAAGAAGATCTTCAATTTGGTACACTCGGATGTGCAAGAGGTGGCTCTACAATTTATTGGTCTCATAGGGCAACCTGATGCGAAAAAGAGAGAGAGATGGCTCCATAGGTACTCTGTCCTACGGAAGGTGAACAAAGGATCTATAGGTGCCTGATCCTACAAAATTGGTTCCATAGGTGCTCAATCCCACATAAGATGAACAAAGTATCTTTAGGTGCTCGATCCTATAGAGAGAAAGCACTTCACAAGTTCTCGGTCCTACGAAGGGGGTGTCGTAGGTTCTTGGTCCTACGTGGCCTAATGTAAAAGGACTCCCCAAGTGCTTAGTCTTGAAGAGTTGATGCAAAGGCCCTTGTAGGTGCTCAGTCTTACAAGGAAATCTTGATGAGGTGCTCGGTCCTCCAAGCTTAGTTATAAAAGTGGCTTACAGGTGCTTGGTCTTGCAAAGAAACATGTCAAGCTGCAGAAAAAACATGTTAGGTAGGAAAATTCGTGCAAACAAGCACACATACGACAAAAAAGGAAATTGAAGGAAGATTTTTCAAAGGGGTCCCTCGAGAACCCTTCATGATAGCAAGGGGCCCACGTAGAGGGACACTTCATTTGAAAAGCATGAAATTTTTCACAAATGATTCTGTCATCAAGGAATTACTTTGAAAGATCTCTTTCGTCAAGGAATCTAATAAAAAAATGGCCTTCTTGAAGGCGAGTTTTCCTATTCTTTTTGATATGAATTTGTTTTTGAAAGAAAATATCACTGAGGGGATCCTTGTTGAAGAAGGCAATTTTTGAAAAATTTAAAAAATTTAGTAAGGGATTTGTTGGCCACTAATACGCCTTATTGAAAATCAAAGAAGTAGTATTCCCCCTTAGGATGGTACGTTTGAATTAAAGGAGCATGTGGAATCCTAAGGAAAGAGAGAAAAGATAGTGATGTTGTGGCCCACAAGACATAGTGAGATGTAAACATGGAAATGTTGTCACACACATGAGGGACAACACATAAGCACCACAACATCACAAAGTAAGCAAAAAGAGAGGCAAGTAGCGACAAATAAAACAAGAGGCGAATATAGACGAAGAAATCAAGAGACAAGGGGGTCTAGGAGTTCAGGGTTAGATCAGTTCTTATAGGCAACCCGTAATATATATGTAATAAAAGATTAGTTCCTGAAGTTCCTATATCTGAAGAAGAGCACATGAAGACAAAATGAAAATAAAAATTTTGGGTCAACATGGAAGAAGGCCTAAATTGCCCCAATTCCTTGCATCGTCCCTAATTATTGAAAAGCAAGATACAACATATATAAGAATGATGAACATATAGAGGAAGTTCATGACACAATTTCACTCCTATATCTAAGGACCTACAAGGGTGACAAGGGTCCTTTAGGAACATATAAAAATAATCACATGGGAAACATAACACACACACAAATCTAATCGATAGATAAAGAAGAGGTGCTCCCCTTGTCCTCATTAACCAGGAGGTCATCATTCTACCAATATAGATCATTATATGGGGAGGTTGGATGATCCTACAAGGGATAGATAGTGAGGGGAGCACCCTCTGACTCTCCTACAACAAGGGCCAAGGAAGAAGGCCCCTCAAGGTCTTCTTCACTGAGCTCTTGTGAGGTGGAACTCATCGATCTCACAAAGATCACTGACATAGTCAAGACATCATCCACCAAGTTAAACATGCACTTATTAGGAGTTCCATGTGTTAACTAGGTGAGAGAGGAGGGAGGCACCCGAGATCCACCATTGACCTTGTCAATAGGGATCGTGACAAACTCAAGAGATGTCAAGGTTGCCTCTGTCACAAGGACAATGCAATCCAAAGAAGAACTCCCTTCTAAATAAGGTGATCCCTTCTTCCAACCTCCATTGGAAGCGAGGTCATCCTGCAACTTACGCTTTTTCAAAGGATGCAAAATCCCCATAGAAGAAGTGAAAGGCGAGGAGGAAGAGGATAGAGCCACAATAGACACCATCATGGTGTTAAACATGTCCACGGCCCTGGAAAATAGAGGGGTTTTTGGAAGGGACATTAGAAGAGGGGGCTCCACCAAGGGAGCGATGAACACCTTCACCCTTTTGGGGTGAGGGTCAACAACATTCGTCAAGGGATTCGAAAGAAAAACCAAGGTGAATGGAACTAAAGCAAAAGGAGAAGAAGAGGGAGGTATAGTAGGAGTTTCTTTAATAGGATTTGTTGGCTCTCCTTCTGCCTTCTACAAGGCAGCTTGTACAACTACCAGAGCCTTTCTCCAGTGCTTACACTCTTGTGCAAACCAATTTCATCAGCTTTGGGAGCTAGAAGTCACCACTTGAGAAGGGACATGAGGCTCTTGTTCTGTCATAGGCGTGTCGTCCACAACTATTGTCGATGGAAGGATATCCTCCTAGATGAGAGCAAGAGAAAGAAGTGAAAGAGTGGAAAAAAAGGCAGGTGGAGAAGCAGACACAAGGGCCTCAATAATGGGCCTCTTCCCATTCATTGCTTGAGGGGCAGAGTGCTACCACAATAGTGTGTCTCACTTTTGGGACATGCTGATTTTTTCCTAAAATCACTTTTTTTTAGAAAAACTAATGATTTAAGCCTTGAGAGTTCAATCTAAAGGTTTTTAATTGAAGAGCGATAGATAAGACCTCCTTAGATGAAACCCCCTTGGATATAACCCCTCTAGTATTAAATCATACCCACAATGGACTCTCCTTCGCACCTATCAAAATGTTGGAAAAAAACACTTTTTATTTACATTTTGAGGGATTAAATAATGTCATTTAGAAATTATATTTTACAAGATTGTATCCCTTGAAATGAGCTTTCCAACAAGTATAGTTTTGATATGTTTTCATTTTATCATGTATTTAATTTTTAATTTTTACTAAACATAGGTTTTTCTTTGAACATCAAGCTCTTCCTTTTATAGAGGTGGAAAAATAGTAAAACATTGTAAAAAAAATTAAAAAATGCCCTTTCTCTAAGTATTGATTTCCTTGTTTCACCAAAAAAAGAAAAAAATGTATTTCGATATATACACAAAAAATTATGTTGTACGACACACATGTATGTCCAAATTATAGTTATTGTGACTTAAAAATTTAATTAAAAAATATATATGTAACAGAAAATTATGGAAAAATATCCTTTCCCTATATATTCATGTTGAGAATCTAGATTTCAAAAATTAGAATTCAATCCTTTATAGAAAAAAATTATGTTGTACAACACAAACGTTACTTTCTAAAAAAATTGTTTTCTATTTAAAACCAATTATTAAAGGAGATGTTGAAAGATTCATGATTTATTTTTGAATTTTTTAAAAAAATTATATTTAGAATCTACACACAAATTTCCACAAATCACTAGTTTGCATCATCTTCAAATTCTTAACAGTTTAGCTGCTATAGGTCTCAAAAGATGAAGATTTAATTAAAAATATCGATGTGAATGTCCATCTTGAGAAAAAAGTGAGACATAGTATTTTCATTTCACTCGGCAGGAGTGGTAGGAGGTTGCGGAGGTTGAGACGTAAGGGAAAATCCATGAGGGCCCTTCCCCTTATCATAAACAACGAGCCTAGGCACCATGGGCAAGATGAGAAGCTCAAACACTTGACACTTGGATTTTCGCCAATTGAGAACCATCAGGCTCCCCATGTGGGGGCATGGGAGTAGGAGCTAAAGGTTCCACAATAGGATAAGAAGTTAAAGAAGATGGATTAGTAGAAGAAGAGGAAGGATCTTCGGCACGAGAAAGCTTCCCCTTCCCCTTTTGTTGAGAGGAGGAGGCAACTTGCTATTGTGAGATCATGCAACCTTTGATAGATATGGATTAGGATATGCAAGGTAGGTCAATTTTGGTGTTGTGCCCCTAGTCTTATATTTGACATATGCATGATACAAAAATTCTATTCTCAGGGGAAGTGGATTGACTGAGGCAGACCATAAGTGATCTAATGAGTAGCCCCCACATGAGACTAGAGGTTTGTATTCGGTTTCATGCACAAAATGTACATAGCCCTTATGAGAAAACTTAAGACATTTATGGATAAGCGAAGTGATCCCATTCATGGAAACTAGCCACAAAATGCCTAGTTTCACCCTGAACAAATCCAACTTCAAAATGACATCAAAAAGAGTATCTATGACCCTGGGTCGTACCAAGACTGAAAGGGTGATAGAACCAAGAGGAGGGACCGATAGTCCGTCATGCATAATATGGTGGTCTTCAACTTCTCATATTCCTTCCTATGTAAAAATTTGATAAGTAGATTCTCCTCTATTATAACATTCACAACTCGTAGGGTCAACCAAGAAACTAGTTACGATGTTCTTGTTGATGCGAGGGGGAATTTACAAGGGGTAAGGCTCTTTGTTCATAGGTAGATACTGAAATGTGAAAGTTATATCTAGTGATCCATTCACAGGTTGAGCGAGAGGAATGCATGTAAATGAAACCATATTTAAATACATAGGAGGAGTAGATTCAGTAAACTCCAAAGGTTCATACATCCAATAGTGACCTATGTAAATTTTTTCCCTAAATACTTAGGGACTCATCTAACTATGCAACTAGGGGTCGTAGATCAGGTTGAAAGACTATACGCGTTGTAACAAACAAACCTACAAAACGCCTGGGGAATGAGAGAAGTTCATTCAATGCTAAGGGATGAAATCAAAATAGTTCGTGTCAAGTTCACCAAAATTTAGAGAAGGGGGACCGACTACTTCAGGACTCCAAGTCATGGAGAGTCCTAAACAACAAGTTTCCCTAAACTACCTCAAGCTTTTTTAGGAAAATTTAAAAGGTTAAGATGCTAAGGTTGAAAAGGAAGAACAATCTAGGTGCTACTATCCTTCTACTAAACCGAATGTTTCACAGGGTCAGGAGAGCTAATTTTGAGGGTTCAATCTATAGCCTAGATAGCTCATTTCATGAGGATGGCAACATGGACTATGAAATCTAGCACAACACACTGGCGTCTCAGATGGGCACTAGCATCCATACATACAAAGGTCTTAGGAACATAATTAAAACACCAAGAAATCAACTAACTTCCTAACTGCTAAAGTTTTATACTATGACAGAATACTTGAAAAGTGCAAAACTAAGGTACAACAAGAATAATACTACCCCTAAGCTAAGCTAGAATTGACAAAGATAAGGTGAGAAAAACAAACCTTTATATCTAAGAGTCAAATCTTCAAAGAGCTCCAAACGAGAACACCTACACACATAAGACCAAGGAAAATTTTGGGGATTTTTAGAGGACTGCTTCAGTCAGTCCCCCACTTTGGTGTTTCACCTCCATGGATAGCTAAATAGAAACAATATATGGAAAATTATGTAGAAATAGAAAGGAAATAACACTAAGAGGAATCACCAACAAAAAGTATGCTACACAAAATACTCAAAGTGATGCAAAATGGAAACAGTGAGGAACAATACCAACTCCACAACTACGAGAACTCAAGGCAAGTAGTGGGAGAAGAGGTGGATGAGGAATTGCATCATTGTTTTCTAAGTTAGGGGTGATGTAAATGGGGAATTTTCCTAGGGTTGCAAATTCACTCCATCACAGTTAGTAACGATTAATTGGAATTTATTTTTCTTTGGTTAATATCAATTGGTCTTCTCATGGAGATCAATTATTTTAATAATTATACTATTGGCATTTATTAAGAAAATGTCACAATAAAGAGTAATGAATACTTCATTTATTGTCAATATTATTGTTGTGATTTTCAATCACAATAATATTATCATTGGTTAAGAACATAGACAATGTGAATGATATTAATATCAACATTATGAGTAATATTGAGTTGAGCTAGTGTTTAAATAAAGTAGTAGTTGAGAAATTTTGATTTCAAGAATAATAATTATAAATGTAATAGTAAATGATTAGTGGTAACATTGATAGCTGGTAAAGTTTTGAGCAATAATATATATATATATTTCTTTGCAAATGATGATGTTAATATTAGTAAAATATATATAACTAATGATAATACTAAGAGTAAAATTGGTGATATTATCTTTAGTAATATAAGAAAGGGTAGTATTAAATATAAATATTGAGAGAGTTATTAACATTAAATTGAGTATTTAATGAAGGTGATATTTAAAGATATAATATTAATGTTAAGTATTAAAGATAATATTATTATAATCCTTACTTATCAAGAAAATAATAGTCAATATTAATGATGTTAGTGAATATAAATATTAAAAGGGAATGAGAAGAAATAAAGGTAAATATAATATTGATATGAATTTTATTAAAATAAATATCATTATGGATATTTAATACTAACCTTATCACTAGTATGTTACCATGTTCGTGTGTGGTTAGTAATTATTAGTGTTTATACACATTTATTCTATAATTTGGTGGTTATGTATTGTTTAGTTTTGTAAAATTTGGGGCATGACAATCAAAGTAATTCATACAATAGTAAGGCAGTGGTGATAAAGTCAAAAGACCTCTAGGACACCACTGATCACCTCAAAGAAAGGGATTTTTTTATCAAATGGATGGTAACTTGAGAAAATAGAGCATGAATTCAGAAATGGTGGGTAGACAACTAGGGAAAGAAGGTAGGTATCAAATCCCTACCTAATGATTTTTACTTATAGGAATGTAGATCTAGTAAGGGAAATATTATTATTTTGAACCAAAAATTGTTAATGATGGATGGATTTGAATTCTACATAAAGGAATGGGTTCCTAATTTCAACCCCCTTAAACATGAAATTGGAAAAACCATAGTTTGGATAAGATTGTATAACTTACCTTCAAAGTACTAAAATGAGGGATCACTAAAACAAATTGGTGAAGCTTTGGGATCCTTCATCAAAGTGGAGAATAAATTCTTAGGAGAATTCAATGTGTATGTGAAGATTTATGTGGAAATATGTTAACGTGGATGTTGCACACACACACCAACATGTAGATAAATTATCATAGAAGAATGTGGGAGCCTACCTTTACTTGAAAGATCCATCGGGAAAACCTAAATCTAAGGTGATCTCAGTTCAATCCCAAGGCTCAGGAATGTCAAGTCTTGACACACTAGGTTCACTCAAGGTTCATTATGTAAATTGTTGTTAAACTTGAGGGGTCTATGGTTTTTTCAATTTAGTTGGTATCCAAAAGATTGTAACATAAGCTCAATTTGATCACTCACATGTCACTTAATCAACTTCATGAAATTAAATATTTGCATTAGTATTTCATGAAATTAAAATTACTCTATAACTTCATGGAGACAAAAGATTTACAATAAAACTCCATGCATTCATCAATTTTGAAACATTTTCTAAAAAAATAAAGCATCTACTCTAAAATAAAGCATCAAAAATACTGAAATTTAAAGATTTCTCCTAGGTATTATCCACACATGCCTTGAGAAATAAAATAAATCAAAGAAAACCACTCTATACATCACCAGATTGCTTCATAGCTAGGCATAGAATGATGCAAGGGTTTAAAAAAATATGGATTATTTTCCACCAGATAGTGTTAGTATGCACCCAAATTTGGCATAGCACACAGTCTTTTCCGATAGGAACAAACAATCAACTATGTATGATTTTGTATCAACAAATAGCTTTGAATTGACCTTGATATTAGTCAACTTCAAATGAAACATACAATTTTTTAGTTTGAAATGGAATAAAAAAATAAGAAAAAGAATTAAACTTGAAAAAAAATTAGTTCTCTAGAATCCACAAATTCTAAACTTACAAAATAAAACAACTCTTGGCCCTTTTATAGAAACAAGGTAACCAAATAGTTCAAAAAAAACATATGAAATAAAATAAGAGGAACGAATCAAATATATCACATGACAAATGACAGTTGGAACAAGAACTTTATAGATTAAGTCAAAGATACCTTGACTTCTTTCAGTAGAAAACTTCCAAACGTCAGTGTCTGGGTCGCGGGTACTTTCACACAAAATGTAGAACTATTAACACTTTCTCTTTTAAACCCCCAAGATTAACTATCTTTGTTGGGTCTGGGAATAATCATGCAAAATTGATTTCAAAATTATGCCCGTGCACAAGACCCCTAGCCTTCCACTACCCGACCATATGCACTTCTTCACTGGACTCCTAGTCTGAAGACTCATCTTCTCCTTTCTTCTACTGATATTCCTAGAAAGAAATCAACAGTTTATTTATACATTCCCTTGAAACACTTTGAATCACCTTCCAACTATACTTATGCCTTGAATATTCTTTAATTATTGTATTGACAGCTTCATTCCTCCACACTATTTACATTTCATAATTGTTCATGTAGTTCCTACACTTTATGATCTCATCAATGACCTCTCGAATCAAAGACTGAATATGATCCTTATTTATCTTCTCAATACATCCCCTAGAAGCCTTTACTTCTGCCTCATCTTGTCCTAAGGTTTGAGGATCACAATTTTGTTGAGTTAGCATCTCAATGAGACTCAAATATTTGTCTACAAGCTTCTCACCTGTTTTAGTGACCTTTTCTAATCCATTTACACATTGCAATAAAGTGTCACCCTCCCAACTCAATTACACCTTCCATTTTCAAGAATCGAAACTTCTTGTTTTGCAATTACCTTTTCTCTCATCAAATCTTGAACATCCACCTGAAGAAGTGTCTTTAGCCTCCATATTTTTATATCATTTTGTTCTTGGTAGTCTCAACATTCATCCTCAAGTCTTCTATACTTGTTGAACCAATGGTATGTCTCTTTACATTTCCCAATTATCTCTTTTATTGATTCCTCACCATGTTTCACCAAATGTTCTATCCATACTTCAAACACACTAAGCTTGTGTTGGAGTGCTGCAATAGGGTCTACTTACTCTTTGAACATCAACACTAGGGTTGTACAACAATTTAGTCAGTGACTAACTAGGTTGGGAAAATGTTTTGCCAAAATTTTCTAGGAAAGCAACCCATTATTTTAATTCCTTCTTTTGCTTGTATTTCTTCATATGAGTAGTAGTAGTTTCTAAATTCATTCTCATTTGTTCTAACTCCTGCTCCCATGATAAATGTCCTACGTTGATTATTGTCACTTGGTAATCCCTAACCTTCATTTCATGCTTGCTCTTTTCTCCCATCGAAGTAGCTATTTGAGAGTTCTCCTAACATCATGCCTAGTATTTGCACTAGCTTTAGGTTTAGGGGTTTCAAATTCTTGTATTAAAATTTTGAAATCTAGAGGCACCGATTCCACCTCCGATGAAAAAGTCAATTTGCTGACTATCCAGTCAAGTGCTTCTTCATTTTGTCTCACCTCTTCAACATTAATTCATTCCTAATAATAAGAATGTTCAGGAACATCTTCTCTTAACTCTTCAATGTCCCATGTTGCAACCTCTGAAACTTTTACGTTCTTTGTCCCCAGTGGCAAGGATTTTGGATTACCCTAATTTGGCCCTATCTCTTTCTCTTTGAGACCTATATTTTCATGTCCTTCCTCGTCCTTTTCAATATCATTTCTTGGAGAAAACTCTTCAAGTTGTCTTGAGACATCAAGATTTTCACCATTTCCCTATTTCTTGCCCAAGGTTTGAGAGGACTCTATACTTCTATCTATATCCTGAATTTCACCTAGTTCTCCAAAAGTCAAGGGTTTCTCAAAAATTACTTCAGCTCTTCCTTGCAAAAGCTAATTCCTAGTTACATGATTATCAAATGCATATTCATGTTCGCCATCTTCATCAATAATGGAAATAGGGATTTGAATTGTAGTGCCCACTGTTTCTCTATGTGGTGACACCACTTCCCTTGTATTTATTTATTTAGGGTTTCCCACCTCTTGGGCAAGTGATCCTACCATGAATTATTATTCTTCCCTATTTTTTTGATGTAACCCTGTATCAGGCACTTATTCCACCATGGGCTACATTGTGGAAATTTCCTTGGACTGTTTCTCCTTAAACCATCCTAATATAGCAAATCACTATTCAAATTGCTCCACAACTTTCTCTACAATTATTTTATAATCTTCCCCTATAGCTACAAGTATCTCTCCCAAATTTTGTCTCATTTTTGTTGTGTTAACAGAGGGTGGATAGGTAACCATAGAAGCTACATTCTATGATGTCGACCTTGTCCTAGAATGTACTTTTTCTCTCATTCCTACTTCATAATTCAGGGTATGTTCTCTTAACAATGTCATGGAATAAAATGCCACCTTTGGTGTTTCCATCATATTAGCCAGAGTGGCCATGAATTTTCTATTCAGGTTAGCTGGATATGATGTCATTGAAATTCCTTGGCTTGAGGTATCAGGGACTTCTTCTCTACCTTGCTCATCTACCCTAGCTTCAACAAATTTTATTTTCTTTCCAGCACCCCCATTATACCCTAGTTCACTTACTAGATTTTGTTTTCTCTTACTATTGCGAGGGGATATGGGTGTTATCCCAACCTCCTTCATTACTTTGAGGTAACCATTTATCCAAGGTTGAGTGTAATTTAGTACTTTCTTAGAAATTCCTTCAATGGTTAATACCTCCTTCCTTTTCCAGTTAGGGTCTAGGATAGGTTCATCATAAACTTTATCTAATTTTTAAGTTGGCTTGCTTACATATCCATTATCAATATCCATTTGTTCAGGAACATCATGAGTTCCAAAACCCTTTATCTAAGCTAGTGATAACCTCTGATAGGACCACTTCCTTATAGTGTGGTCATCTTCACAATCATACTCGTAGTACTCTAAGTGATGAACATGGGAATATTTCCTACTTATGTTCTTGGAAAGACTCTCAATCAGGTCATAATTCTCCCTTCTGAGTGTGAAGAACTCTAGCCCATAATCTTTCAACTCATTTTTGCGTAACTTGGCATTTTTAGTTGAAATTCATTTATAATTCCCAATAGTGATAGGGGATTTCATTGATATTTTCTTATGTATTGTGAAAAAATATTATGAGATGGCAGTACTTGTCTCACAAATTCAAGCAACACTATCTTATTCGTTGGATACCTGGGAAAAATGAAGGGATAATCTGTAAACCCTTCCACTCTAAGGTAGGTGAATGTAGTAAACTGAATAAACCATCATCTAACAATGCATATAATATCATGTGCTTCAAGAGATAGTCTCTTTGCTTTATCCCCTTCCATCAGCCTTACCAACTTCATAGCAAAAACATCATTCTCCCTATGGTAATGCTCATGATACTGGTAGGAAAAAATATGGGGCAAATTATGATAAATCAAATTATTTTCTGGTTCTCTTCCTAAAGTACCTACTATGTTCAAGCCTTGTATGGTTTCCCTTAGGATACAGGAATAGACAATATATGCAGACATTGTGAACCACTGGATAGTTGAAAATATTTGCATCTGTTCATGCAATCTTTCACCAATAAATCTTCCCTAATGAATCCAGGAAGGGTTTTTCCCTCATTTTCCTAATGATTTCAAATATCCAAGGTTTGAATTTGTTGGCATCTCTGCATCCATCCATTCTACTCAATAGGGTTGTCATATCTTGGATTTCTTGAATGAATAACAACCTCAGGAAATGCTTCAACATCCTTGTCATCTTTTCCTAGAACCATGCTAATAACATGACCTTCTTATTTTTCTCTTCCGAGCTCATATATGTTGTGATCACATCCTTTATTTTAAATGTGTTCATTTTGTTGAACAAGGGGATCCCAAATGTATACATGATACTGTTTATCGAGAGATCTTCATAGAGTCTCCCTTCTTTCACAACAACCCTCCTATCTAGGTCATACCATTTCATACACTCTAGGAATAACTTAGGGGCCTCCATTTCCAATGGGAACCCTCCTTCCAAATGCATTCCACTAGCGACCATATTTTTAGTGCAATGGGTGGCATCTTCTTGATGAATCCTCTGAGTGAATTCATAATCATTGAAACTTCCTAGATGGGTATTTGTAATCATCCCATAGGTAGGTACAACTTTGGAGATAATAAATTTGAATTCCTCACTGAGCTTCTTCCGTGAAGTTCTCATATCTCCTTTAATTTCTTGCATTATTAGTGTATATGTGCTCTATGTATGAGTTAGGGATAATTCTAACCATGCATTCTTAATCATTCATAAAAAATACTTACTCATAACCATTTACTGACTAGATTAGGTTAAATCCTTTTGAAATAATAACATTTCTCTTCAAAAATTAATCAGAGGTAATGTTATTTAATCAGAACCAGCATGCATACAAGATTAACAGAGTTTAGTTAAAATAAAAGTATCTAGTTTCGCTGATAGGATAGTCGAAAAAGCATAGATTCTAACCATGATAAATGCATTCCCTTGCATTCTAAAACTTACTCTTCTCTGTGTGTCCCACAACGGTTTTTTTAGCTCATTAATGTTCTTGCAAATAGATGATTTTGTGTGAGGTAGTGTATTGTGGAAGTAACTACATGCTCAAGGTGGTGCCAAGTATGTGTGTTATTTTCCATATTTATTGATTCCTTTTAAGGTACATTAATTACCTTGAAAAAAGGTGCAATCATGGCAAATTAGGGTTCACGTCACAAAAACCTTGATTCCTACGTTGGGGCCCACCTTTGAAAGGAAAGTGACATAAGTGGAAAATGTGGCATACTTGCATGCCACGTTAGTCCCCATTAGATAATGGCATCAAAGGAAGCATCCAACCTAGATGTTGAATAACTAACTGGCAATAGGATTTGAAACATCTGACACACGGTCTCAAAGAGTTACCGGGGTCAGGTTTTTACTTACCAGGTTTATGGGAACCAAGTGCAAAGGATACTCGGGTGTGGTTAAAAAGCAAGACTGATATGGTTCAAAATGAACTCAATTCCCAAAACTCCTAGTTTCTGGTTCTGAAGAAAAGAAGAGTCACAACCGAGCTTAACCAAAGAAGTGTTGACGCAAACACACTCGGGGAAATTCTCCAGGGTGAAAACTCATTTGGTACAATGAATAGCTAGGCATAATGCAAGCTTTGTAAAAGATGCACTACGCTTAGAGCAACAACTCCCAACATTGGAAAAATTGAGAATCTAGATAAACAATAAAACCACATGAAAAATATTTTCAAACACCTCGAGCCTAGGAAAACATCAATTTGAGTGGGAGTTGGGCATTTTGGAGCGGGACCTTAATTTTACCATTTCCTCCAAAATAAGTGCACCAACACAAGAAAAAGCCAAAGAAAGGGGAAAAAAAAAAGGGGTCCACATTTTTCCAAGGAAAAAATGGGGTGTGTTGTGAGACCACACAACAAATAGATCAAAATTCAACCATTTGGGATGAGCTAGAAACTATAACTGAGATGAGGAGATGGAAATAAAGGATATAAATTAATACATCACCAAGTGGAAATATCTATAATAAGAGGAAGCTAGATGAATATTTGGTTTTGAGGGAGAAACCAAAATCATTGGAAGAAAAGGTAGGGGTTCAAAGTATTGAATCCCTATAAGAAGATAATAAAGATCCATCAGATCTTGACAGATCTATAGTGGTTGCGATTGGAGCAAAGTATCCCCCTCTTAATGATGTCATGGAGGATACAATTAATCACAATTTAGATAAGGATGCCACAACTATTGGGGTAGCTTGTGAGCTCTTCAGGATTACAAACAAACACAAAATAATTTCTCATGACAATGGCACAAAGGAATTTGGTGGAATTTTTTGGAGGAAATTAGAAAGGAAGCAATAGGTTTTGAAGAAGGTGAATTGGATGATAAAGAGGAGAGATGGATTTTAGAAGTAGAAGAATTTTTTTTTCAATTAGGTGGAGGTTACCCCAACAAGGAGAAATTGGGCATAAAGCAAAAAGAATAAAAAAATTATTTTCCAAATTATGGGAAAGGAAAAAAAAATGAAGGAAATCGAATATGGAAAAACTAAGCCAAGGGGATGCAGAAGGGCAACTAAAACTAACTATATTTTTGAGATCTAGGAAGGGACTACTCCCAACTTCCTCTTAAGTACTCAAATGTGTTTCAAAAGTGTCTATATAAATATGTAAACAATTTGTTCATGTGTAGCAATATATTCCAACTTAACTTGTTCCTATGTCACCCGCTCTCACAAAAAGTGATACTTTATGGAGATATGTTTGGTCCTTGAATGCATCATTGGATTCTTCAAGATATTAATTACACTTGTATTGTGATAAAATATGGTGATAGGAATCAAATCATATTCAACTTTGATTTCCTTTAATGTTTTCCTTATCCACAACACTTGAATGCAACATGATGTTGTTGCAATATATTCTACCTCAACAATATATAGGGAAATTGATGCTTTATTTTTGATCATCCACGATACTAGGTTGTTACCAAGAAAGAAATATCCTCCATTTTTACTCTTCCTATCATCAATTTTGCCTTCCTAATCTGCATCTATGTATGCTACTAGAGTAAAATCATTCCCACTTGGATACCATAGGCCAAAATCCAATGTTCCCTTCAAGTATTTGGGTATTTATTTCATTGCTTGAACATGTGTTTCCTTTCGTGTAGCTTGAAATATTGCTACTATGCCAACTTCTTGAATTATATCCATTCTTGAAGCTGTCAAGTATAAAATGCTTCCAATCATTGATCTATAAATAATTTGGTTTTCTTTTGGTGACTCATCATATTTACTTAAATTACATCTTCTTATCATCGGGGTACTCACAGGATTAAAATCTTTCATTTTATATTTTTTCAACATCTCCTTTGCATACTTGGTTTGTGAAATTAATATTCCCTTCTCTGATTGCAATATTTTCAAACCAAGAAAGAAATATAGTTTACCTAGCATGGACAACTCAAATTCCTTCTGCATCTCCATTGAAAATCCTTGACACAAGTTGTCATTGCTTCCTCCAAAACTGATGCCATCCACATAAACCACCATAATCAACTAATTATTGCCTATGGTCTTAATATATAAGTTGTTATCTACAAATCCCTTATTGAACCCTTGTTTTTGTATATATTTTTCAAGTCTAGCATACCATGCTCTGGGGGCTTGTTTCAACCCATAGAGTGTCTTCTTCAATCTACATACATAGTCTTTATTCTAGGAATCCTTCTAGTTGTTCAATGTAAACTTATTCTTCTATATTTCTATTTATAAAGGCAGACTTACATCCATTTGAAACACTTTCAAGTCCTTAAAGCTAGCATAAGCCAATAACATCCTTATGGCTTCCATCCTAGCAATCATAGAAAAATTCTCTTCAAATTCAACACCTTCTATTTGAGCATACTCTTTACATACCAATCTTGCTTTGTTTCTCACAACTTGACCATCTTCGTTCAACTTATTTTTGAACACCCACTTAGTGCCAATAAAATTTTTATCCTTGGGTCTTGGGACAATTTCCCAAGTATCATTCTTCTCAATCTGGTTTAGCTCTTTATTCGTAGCTTTTATCCAATTCTTATCTTCACTAGCTTCTTTGAGTTCTTAGGTTCAATCATAGATAGTAATACCACATTTTTAGTTTCAAGATCTCTTACCATTCTTTTTGTTGTTCTGACTCCGCCATCTCCTATTATCAAGTTTTCTAGATTTCTCCTTTGAAAAACCTTAGATGGTGTCTTTGTTGGTGCCTTGGTGTTCCTTGGTTCAATTATTTAATCTTATATTTTCTCTATACCTTCCTTGTATCTTTCTTCATATGGATATTTATCTTCTTGTGGTTCATTTTGATATTTTTTCTCCTCATTTGTCTTAGCATGTGTGCTTTCAACCATTTTATGTAATCTCTTATTGAAACATCTGGAAGCCTTACTCCTTGAAGAGTAGCCCAAAAATATTCCTTCATCTACCCTTGCATCGAAATTCCCTAAATAATCTTTGTATCTTCTAATATAACAAGGAATTCCAAACACTTTGAACTATTTTATGGATGCAAGACTTCCCTTCCATAACTCATATGGTGTCTTATTATGATTTTCTCTTATTTTGACTCGATTAAGGATATAAAATGTTGTGTGCACCATATATTTCCTAAACATGTCAGGAACCTTGGATTCATTCATCATGTATCTAGCCATTCCTTGAACAATTATATTCTTTATTTCCACTACATTTTTTTTTGGAGTTCTTGTTGTAGAATATTGTGTTTGTATCCCATGTTTCTCACAAAATATTTGAATTTATTTGAAGTTAATTCACCTCCTCTATCTGATCTAAGGAATTTAATTCTCATGCCTATCTCATTTTACACTAAGGCTTTGAATACCTTAAATTTTTCCAATGATTCAGATTTATCCTTCAAAAATGTAACCCATGTCATTCTAGAAAAATCATCAATTAATAGCATGGGGTATCTTTCACCTTGTATACTCCTTGTGCTAGTGGGTCCACATAGGCTTGTGTGAATAATCTCTAGAGGTTGTGATGCAAAGTACTCTTCTAATTTAAAACTTACTATGGATTGCTTACCTAGTTGACATTGCTTGTAAATGACATTTGTAGACTTTGATATCATAGGCATATATCTCACTACTTCTCTTGGACTAATTTTGACAAGGTTGTCAAATTTTGGATGCCCCATTCTTTTGTGCCATGACCAATTCACATCTTCTTTTCTCATACATTTCTCATCTTGGATGTCACTTAGAACATAAAGATTATTTTCTATTTGGTTGGATTTTGCAACTTTCCTCCCTTCCTTACTTATCTTACAACCTTCAACATGAAATGCGAGGATGTTCCCTTGGTCACACAACTTGTTATGCCTTGCATAACCACCCCATATTTTTCCTTTGTCAAAATAGGTCACCCTCTTTGTTTTTTGTCCTTGGTTGTTTTTCAACAAATTTTGGAGTTGTTCTTTCTTCCAACACTTTATTTTTCCTTTTTAACTGTCAGAACTAGAATCGGAATGAAATCTGGATTTGAAACTTGTCTTGAGTTTCATTCCCTTGTTCCTTTCCGATTCCAATCCCACTCATCTTGTCTCTTTGTTGGTCTCTTTGGTTTGTCCTGTTTTCCTTTCGCAAAACCAGAGTTATAATGGATATTAAGTTTGGGATTTATACAAAGTTCCAAACTTGTTTCCATCCCGCCTCCACCTTCGCCTTTCTAGTTTGTTTGTTTGGACTTGGGATCGATGTTTTTTACCTTGTTTCGATCTCAGTGTCTTATTTTTGGTTCTTTCTTTCCTTTTCTTCATTGTTGGCAGAATCAGAACAAAACTAAAACCAAACTCAGAACTTGGAAAAAGTTTCCAAATCCTGTTCTCATTTCGTTTATGCTCCCGCCTTTCTTGTTGTCTAAATTTACTTTAATCACACAAAAATTTTGTGCATGTTCCCGTCGCGGTTCTGTGTTTGACCTACCACATTAATAGCATTAATTACAGGTACCTCCCACGTATGAAATTGGTTTTTTAACCTTAATTAAGGTTAACGAATTGGTTATTATTATTGTTTAACAAGTAATATTGAACCAGAGTTGAGGTAGAGCATTTGGGAGCATGATTCAATCAGAGATCAAGAATTTTACACTCGAATTCACATCAAAGTCTAGCTTGTTCGATTTCTTTTCAAGGTAGGGTTTTTATTCTTTTTTTTCTTTGTTGTCGTTCGTTATGCTTGTTTGGTCTACCATTCTTCATGAGATTCATGACTCTTTTTGTTTGAATCCTTGCTTGTTTTCTTTTCTTTTCTTTTGTTTCCTTTGTCTTTGGTTCTTTCTCTGTTTTTATTTTATTTAACTATCTATCATTTTCTTGTTTGTTTTTACTTTGCAACAGTCATTTTTGCATTTTCTTCGTGCCCGTACCATTGTGCCCTGGGTTTTTGGGGTGTAGATCATCTGCTACATGGTTATATGGTGTTCTTCGATCTGTTACTTTACCTACCGGTCCTTTTGCGTGTTGACTTGTTGATTTTGAGTAGAGCTAAGCTGTGCCCTAATTATTTAAGTCAAAGGTTTTTAATAAACTAGGGTTTTTCATGTCTCTGATTAGTTTTAAAGTTGTGCCCTATTTGTTGTGTTTCCCCTCGGTTGTATGGGGGATGGTTTAGTACTATTATTTTAAGCCTCCTTGGCTTGTCAGGTGACCTCATTTTTGGGCCATGATGTCATTCGTTCTACTGTCAAAATTTCTAATGATGTCATGTTTGTTTTAATCAGAGTCAGATCTAGGATTATTTGTATTTGCAAACCTTTGTTTGCAATGGATGTTGGATTCATCTTCGAGCCCACTTCCGATGAATTATAAATTATCAAAATATATTTCACTCTATTAGAAGTGGAGGCAGAATGAGATATAAATATGAAACTTCTTCATTGTACCAAGTTTGATTTCCATTCCGATCTTGGTCTTGATTACCATTCTGATTCCATCTCTGATCCCGCTATATGGTTTTTTGTGAGTTCAATGTCCATTCTGGTCCCGACCCCAGCGGTGTTTTAAAAGATTTCTAGGGATGTCTTCTGCTTGGTCCCGCCGCTGGTGTATATGAAAGGTGAGATCTCTGAGCTAGTTTATTGTGGATCTAATATTGGGTTTTGTTGCAGAAATTAAGATGTTAGGAGCATCGGGTGAGGATTCTTAAAGGAGTCAACCTACAGAGACTTCAAAACCAGGAGAAAAGCCTAAAAAGGTTAAGCTAGTATAACTCCCTTATACCTTGAGGTATAATCATTGGGGTCTTGCCATCACTGCTAGTAAAGTGGATTCTGATTGGGTAGACATAATTGATACCAACCTAGGTCCATTCCATTGCGATTAATTGTACTTTGAAATGTTTGCTGAAGAGGTAGCAGGGAGGAATCAAAGAATAGTTGAATTGGGCTTGGCTCATATCACTATATTTTCTTTATCAATCCAATGTCCTGAATTAATAATGACAATAGCTGGAGCCTATAATCCTACTACTAGACAGTGCGTGGATTTGCAGGGAAATGTCATCATTGATTTAACTCCTCAAATGTTTCAACTCATGTTCAATGTGCCCACTCCAAAGAATCCTAGGAAACTCAACGAGGCAGAGGCCTTGAAAATATATAGTAATCATAAGGAGGCCAACAAAACTCATTTGAATAAGAAATGGATGAGAACTGAGAAAAAGTCTCTAGTTAAGCTTCCAGATCAACCTAAAAGGGTAGATTTCGACAAGGAGATTGGGGACATTATAATGATGCTATCCAAAGTGTTTGGGAAAAGGGATGCTCTTCACTTTAAGGAATGAATGTTTCCATTCATTTAGAAAATCCTAGATGGCAGGCAACAATTTGATTGGCCCATGATTGTTTCTAAAAGCATACACAACCAAATGATTAGAGTGAGAGAAACCAATATTTTCTTCATGAATTCTTATGTTATTTATGCAATAGCAAGAAGAGGCATTTTTCCAGGTTTAAATAGAGTGGGGATTTTGGGAGAAGATGATGGACATAACAAGGTGTGGAATCATTATGATCAGCTCACCTTGTAGACTTTTGAATTGTATTACAAAATGGTTAATGACACATTTTTATATGTCATTATTAACCATCTTACAGGAGATGCAGGATATAGATTGAGCTAGGAGGCCATGACATTCATCACATAGTGGGGATATTGGTTTATCCAATACCCCAAGTTTACTTATTTTAGGATGGATGGATTTGATGGTCACCCTCACCTACTCCCTAGATTCTGCAGCAATAGGATTGTTTTAATGGAGTTCGTTTATCAAGATTTTGGGGTTAATTCTAAATTTGGTCTAAACCATAAGACCGGTTGTCATAATTTCCCCACGAAGTTGGGTGAATATAGCTGTCCAAACCTTGTGGGAGCTAAGGTTATTTGCAATGAATTTATGCATCTGAAGTTGGGCTTGTACACTACTAGGAAGCACTTTGATCCAAAGAAGAAGATGAACGCTTTTCTTGCTTTTGTTTTTGATAAACACTTCAATCTATTGGAGGACTTTTGGAGTGATCTTCAGGATGAGTATGACTTGAGGAAAATAAAGTATGAAAGGTTGACTATCCCACTCATGGTGGAGTATGGGTTCAAGGTGGACATTCCTGAAACATTATCAGATTATGGGGTGGTTTTGGATCCCGTATATGAGGTACAAAATATAGGTACCAAGAACTTGAATCCTGTAGATTGGGGTGTAGAGGGGACCATAGATATTAAATAGATAGCAAGGCCTATGTTGGATAGAATTATCCAATGGGCCATGCTAAGAACCAAGGAGCTTGGGGGTCAAACTTCCAAGAAAAGGAAAGGTACAGGTACCACTCAAGGGTACAAGAGGACGAAAAGAAGAATGCATCCTAAGGAACCCTTGGAATTATTCCCTCCTAATATAGAGGAGTTTGAACTTGAAGTTCTGGCTCAAGATCTACCTGAAACACATGAAGAAGAAGTCCCAACAAGACCTGGGGCTTCAACATCAATTGTAGGTGAGTCATCTACTCAACCCCCTCCTATAGAGTGACCAAGTGGAGAAATGCCTAGGGGAACTCTCCATAAGGAAGCTAAAACTTTAAAGGGAAAGGGTCTTGAGGTTGAAATCCATGAAGTAGAGACAAAATTTGAGGGTACTCTGTTAGATAAGGAGACACTAGAGGAGAAACCTCTTGATGAAATTGAGGGCATAGGAATTGAGCATGTTTTGACAGAGGATGAGCAATGAAATTTTTTTGAAGAAGATATGAGAGCATCAGTTGCAAAGGAACAAGCTGATACATTTAAAAAACAACAAGAAATGGATGCAAAGGAACAAGCTGATGCATTACCCCAGTAATAGAAAAAGGAGTAGGAGCTCAGGGTAAAGGAGGAGAATGACAAGTTGGAAATTCTACAAAAGATCCATGATCTTGAAGAAGAGAAGGCTAGACAAAGAAGAGAAAGGGAAGCCCTTGAGGCTAAATTTAAAATTGTTGAAGAATCCTATAAGAAAAGGGAGGAAGAAGAATTCTTGCAAAAGAAAAAGGATGCTGAAGGGCTTGCTAAGAAACAACAAAAGGAAAAGGAAGCATGGGACAAGCTCAAAGACTTGGAGAGAGAGAGGGATAAATTTCTTGAAGAAAAGAGGTTACAGGAAGAATGTTTGAAAAAGGAATGAGAAGATACAAGGCTACAAGATTAGAAGGATAAGGAAGAGGCCGGGAGGGTTGCACAAGAGAAAACAAAAAAGGAATAGAAAAATTTATAGGAGGTTTATTCTCAACCTAAAGCTACTTTATTGCAGCCACTATCTTCTACCACTGTTGCCTCTTCCTCTACAATGATGGCTACCACTCCTAGTGCTTGTACATGGTTAAAGATGGATCTTGAGAAGAAGTAGATAGCTCCCCCACAACCTCTTAAGTGGGAAGGAATGATGAAGGAGATAGAAAAGGAAAGACCTAAGAAAAAGGCCAGGGTTCTTCATTCCACAAGGCTCATGGAGGCAGGAGAGATCATTGCTGAATGTGCAATTCTGATGGTGGACAAGGATAGGCAAGATATGCAAGTGACTGATTATCAATTGGGCACAGTCAACTTAGGGAGGCCTACAAGGAATCAACAAATAAATCTTATTGATGTTGTAGCTTCCTCCACAAATTCTATGATGATCAAAGATAAACAAAGAAAGAATGAGCTTAAGGCTCAATTGGATCAATTGCATAGTTTCTTAAGAGATGTTTCTACTCTGAGGTCCCAACAAGTTGCTTCCTTGGAAACTCCAGTATTACTCAAGAAAAGAGAAGTTGATTATTTAGAACAAATGAGGAGTAAGTCTCAGATGCTGGATAGATGGATTAACAAGTTTAATAAGGAAGTGGGTGAAG
Source organism: Sequoiadendron giganteum (assembly GCA_007115665.2). Classification (NCBI taxonomy): domain Eukaryota; kingdom Viridiplantae; phylum Streptophyta; class Pinopsida; order Cupressales; family Cupressaceae; genus Sequoiadendron; species Sequoiadendron giganteum. The sequence goes on along the minus strand of CM021100.1, from coordinate 779,097,683 downwards.
TGTTGGTAAAAAGTTTTGAAATCCATAAAACAACACTTGAGTTGATAGAAGAAATGGGTCATCATATTGAAACTCTAGGAGAACAAGAGGAAGAATATAGGGGGTATGTTTAGAAGATGAAAGATATCAGAAAGTTGCCAAAATCAACTCTCCTAGAGCAATCAATCCTTGAAGAAGATAATGCAGATTTCTTGGAAAATGCCTCAAGTATAATCTGTTTTAGTTTTGATTTCATATATAAACATAGGAATGAAATTCAAGATGCTAGTAAAGACTTGAATGATAAGCTTGATGAACTATAAGCTATAGTAGCTATTTTAGTCAATGTAGACATACCGGTTAAAGAAGGCATGCCTTTGGATCAATTGAAGGAGAAATGGAACAACAGATTCTAGGAGGTCATGCAGAAAGAAGATGATGGAGATGATTTATTGTTGGATAGACTGATGGATATTAAAGAGGAGGTGAAATATGCTAGGAAGGAGTTGACCAAATTGAAAGATATGTAGGAATTTTCCTCAACAGGGTTGAAAAGAATGAAATTTGAAGATAGTTGGGTCGACGGGCCTAATGTGGATATCCTTCAACAAGTGTTCTCTAGCTATGATGAATATATTCTTGAGAAAACAACGCAGGATTGAATTGGTAGAAAAATATTCTATTTTGGGCACATGACTTCCCCTTTTCTCTCCTACTTCACAGAGAAATCAAACTTTGAACTGAAGGTTTTCATCAGCTAGTCCTGTCTCTTTTTGGGCGCCAGATTTTGCACAAGGCAATCAAATTTTGAACTGAAGATCAACCAGTCTAGTTTCTTGATGTAGTTCCAGCTCCTTGATTAGTGGATCTCAATTTTTGATTGAGATGGATTTATGTGTAGCATGTCTATATGTAGTTTTGAGCTCCATGTTGTAAAGGCTGGCTGATGGAAGTAGAATTAGCCACCTGATGATAGTAGATAGGATTTTTATAGCTTTGAGCAAAGATACCTTTTAAGTTCATGTTTAATTTAGATACACTTTTTATACAGTTTTTATGTTGGAATTGAACTTCCTTGATGAGGTTAATGAACCATAATTGGTCTATATTCCAGTGAGTTTGTTGTGCATAAATGTTTCTTATTTGATGTGAATCGATAGGGGAAACCAGATTTTAAAGATTATTTCATTAAATTTTCTATGAATGAAATTGTTATATGTATTGATCTATATTATTCGCAACGAATGAGGAGTTTATTTTGAATCTTGTGGTAATTTTGATGAATGGTTGTGATGATTAAATTAAGCACTACGAATGTATGCAATGGTATGGATTGTTCTATGAGTTGCATCATGTTATGGTTTTGATCTGTTAAGAAACACTCGTTGTTAAGAATATATGTCTCGATGTTAAAGAATTTTATTCAAGTTTTACTGATCTATTCCTTGATCTATCCTTTTTCTATTTATTTAAACCCCCCCATTAAACATAGATTGATGAACTCGGTATAGTTTGTATTCCTTATCACTAGAAAAGGCCCCTTGAATACTACAGTTGCATTGGTGAATTGAGTGACATCAAATAGTTGAGAACCAACTACTAGGACCTTGGAAGTTCGGCTACTATATGTTTTCTTTCTTTTTCAAGAGAAATAGAGTAGAAATATTATGTTTTATGTTGTTTGTGCCATTTTGACCATCAACAGATATGACGCTAAAAGGAGGGCTTGAAGGAACATGTTGGCTCGTATTGGGTCATTCTCACTAGAAAAGTATGGGAGGATTCTCAAATCCTCTACCAACCCTAAACCATTAATAGAACTTCAAACCCTGGTTAGATATAGACCCCAAGCTTGTAGAGTTTTGATCCCACCATTGTCACCACCACTTACTCCACCTGGATTTTCGCCAAATCCATCTTTACCACCCCATCAACCTAATCCACACACACCACCACTATTTTGACCAGTATCACCACCAGTTCAACCAGTATCACCACTGCCTGCTCAACCAATCCCACCACCACCCATGGCTTACTTCATAAATAACCCCTCTCCAGTAGGGACTATTCTTGGTGGTATACATGATCTACCCAAAAATATAGAAAGGTTTTTCCCCAAGTATATGCATGGAGAATCAAGAAGTGTCGAGTAACATATACAAGCATTCAAGGATGCCTATACCCGTGCTCAGGTGGCTCACCAAGATGTTGTATGTAGGTTATTTCCTTATTGTTTAGGAGACATGGTATACAACTGGTATCTAAATCTACCCTAGGGGTCTATTCTAAGCTGGGAAAATTTAGAAAATGCCTTTATTAATCAGTTCAGGGTCTATGTAGACCCGACCATTGTATCATCAATTCACTACCATAAGAAAGGAACATCATGAACTATTGTCATTATTCAACACTAGATTCCAAAGAATGTTCTGTAGGTTACAAGACCCTTACTTAGTGGCTGAAATATTGCCATTCTAGCATATTTAAGAGTTGTTGATCCCTTGATTGGCCTATTCTTGTAGAGAACTTATGCTGCCAACGAGATTGACTCTTTTTCTAAAGTTTATCATCTAGCCATTAAATTGCAACTATAGATAATTTTTCAATCAGGAAGTTTAGGAGGAGCTCTTCCCCCTATGGGTTATCAGATTCCTAACCCACCTTTGTTCAATACGGTCCCAGGGATGTCTTACTCCCAGTATGGACCTATTTCTAAGTTACAAGCCTCACCTACCATTCCTTTTTTCGCTAATGGTGTTCAGGATTCTTTCCAACAATCTCAAAACTACCAGTAGCAAGGGGGAGGGTCAAATCTTGATCATTCTCCATCTGTAAGACATACTATGCAAAATGAACACACTGTTCAACTAACCAATGAGGTGGAAACTCTCAAAAAGACTCTATCACAAATTTCCAATGACATGGCACAACTTAGGCATAACCCCCCACATAACCAAAACCAGAATTACTAGAATCAGGGAGGTTATAACAACCAGGGTGGTTACTCTAATCAGAATACGAATCTAAACACCAATAGGAACTTCCAGAACCAAAACTCCTCTAGCCAAAATTATCAAAATCAGAACAAAGGATACAATCAGAGGTCCAACAACAACAATAGGTAGTGGAACACTGGACCCAACAATGGGGGAGTTCCCCATAATTATCAGTCTGGTGAAGATAAACCACACATTGCTAATGTTGCATATCTCAATTTCATGACTAATTGGTGTAGACTACATGATACTGCAACACATTCTGAGGTTAATTTCCCAGAAATGGAAAAAATGGTGAAGATTGCGCAAGCTGATTCCCACCCTCCATAAGGAAATTCCAATCAAGATGGTGGGTCAATAAGTATTGCTATGACTTATGAGACCGTTGAGGAACAATATCAATTTCCCATGTAGGGAGATAATGAATCAGAAGAAGATGTGTATGATGCCCAAGCCTTCCAATCTAAAGGTGGTCACTTCCTGAGAAATCAGGATAAGGGACCATTCACTACATCTGTACCTCCCAAAAACATGGTCCCACCTAATCAGAATGTAGATAATAACTCACCACCACCAAAGGGGCCTTCTGACTCTCATAACAAAGGTAATCCACCTTATTTTCCTAATTATCAAGTTAGGAATGATTCAAAGTTTGATTTTATTGCAGAGCTGCAGAGAAAAAAGACATAACTTTCATTCTTTGACATTATGAAGTGGTGCTCAACTCAATGGGAAGTTGTGTTGAAAGCCTTGGAGGAGGCAGATCATTCAAAAGGAAAAGGTAAAGTGACTCCAGCGAAGGAGACGAATGCGGCCATCTATAAAGGTAAGACTAGTACACCACCTTTCCTTTTGAGTATAAGAATTTTTGGAAAGAATCTGCATAACTATCTGCTAAACTCCGAAGCGTCGGGTAATGTTATGCCCTTTTCCATTTGCAAGAAGCTAGGATTAAGTCCTTCCCAGAAGAATAAGAAAGTGATTCAATTGGACAAAAATGAGGTTAATGTGCTGGGAGAACTAAAAAATATGCATGTACAGGTTGGATCAGATCGAAGGATCCAAACTTACATAGATATCCAAGTGGTTGATCTCCCAGAAACATATGGTATGATCCTGAGTTCGGAGATAATGAAGAGTGTTGGGGGATATTTGTCTTTGGATTTCTCTCACATGTGGCTGCCCTGGAAAGGGATAGAAACACATATTAGAATTGAGAGTGAGTGTAGGCTCAAACACATGATTCTCCCAATGAAGTAGCATACTTTGAGACTGAGATAGGAGTTTACAAGAAGGAGGAGATCATGACCTTCTCAATATTCAATTTTGATGATACATTCCTCTAGAATAGAATGAACCAATGATCTTGATCAACCAACAAGTTCTAATAAAAAATAGCAACAAGATAGGCTGGTATTGGGAGAAGAGACTGATTTGTGCAATTTGTTGCTTCCTAATTGGTGTAGGATACATTATTAGAATCATTCTGAGTTGACATGTCAACCCTGCGTAGATATCTTAAACCATATATGCTAGTCTCAACTAATTTGTCAAGCTCAACCTCAAGCACCCACCAATGAATTTCCATTTGAAGCTAAGGACGCTACCATCCTCACTAGAACCAATCTTTATCAAGACGAAGATCCCTCACCATTCGAGCAAACTTAGGTTCTATGCTCTGAGTTTCAAGAGGAGATTGAGGTATCTCAGTCTTTCTCCATTACACCCACCTCAAATACCCTTCCAATGCCTAAGGCATTGATGAAAAATGAATTGGATTGCAACTTAATACAAGAAGTTGTTTAGGCAGTGATTCTTGAACAAGCTTTAAATATAGAAGAATATTTAAGTGAACCTTGCCCCTAGTCACTTTCAACTCTTGATGGCCAACAATAGTCTGAGCCACCACCCATCTCAAGAAATTCATCCCCTGTTATCCCAAAAAAGAAAGAGCTCCAAACTAAAGATCAATTATGGAGTCTTATATTTGATGGCTCTAAATCCAAAGCAGGAAGTGGAGCAGGGATTGAACTAAACAAACCGAAAGGGAAGACTTACTTTTCATCTTATAGGTTTCAATTTGGTTGCACAAACAATGTGGCTAAATATGAAGCACTCGCTCATGGACTTATGTTTTCCCATCAAAATAAGGTCATCGCTCTCATGGTAATGGGGGATTATGAAGTAATTGTAAAGCAGGTACGCAGCCAGTATACTTGTCGTAACAAAAGATTGGTTGCATACAAAAATAGAATTTGGAATTTGATTGAAGAATTTGATGCTTTTGGGATCACTCGGATTCTTAGAGAAACTAATCAGATTGTGGATGCCCTCGCCATTACTTCTAGCACTTTGGATCCTATGCAAGATTCCAAGTTAAAAATATTTTCAGTTGAATTAGTCTTAGTCTGAGCTGTCCTCGATAATGTCTAGAATTTTTAGGTATTCGATGATGACTAGCATATATTGGCCTTCTTGGTAAGTTCGAATGTCTTTGAAGGACAAATAATTGATGAATTTGAGAGAGATCAGGGAGATTGGGATCCTGAGAATGGTGACACAGAAGGGATACTAGAGTTGAAAAGCAATAGTATTCCAAAGGGGATGGTATCTTTAGAAAGGATATTTGACTCTAACCCACAGGCTCGTGAAAGGGTGCCCAAAAAGAGTGATGGAGGGAAGTATGAATATGTTAATCTGACTCACTCAGGTCCTGAAAGGAATGTTCTCATAGGAAAGACTTGTCCTAAAGAAATTTGACACTTCGGTGATCACACATACCATACCTCTTAAGCTAGAAGCCAAGCCCTTTTGTCAAAAGAAACGCTCGATCAATTCTTTGATTGAGCCCCTGATTCAAAAGGAGGTGCAAAATCTGCTATCTGCAAGAATAATCTTCCCAGTCAGACATTCTACTTGGGTTGCAAATTTAGTTCCTATGCACAAGAAAAGTGGTGAAATCAGGCTATGTGTTGATTTCAAGAATCTAAATAAGGCTTCTGAGAAGGACAACTACCCACTTCCTTCTCTTGATGAGGTATTACAAATAGTCAATGGGTCCCAGATGATGTCATTTCTAGATGGCTACTCTACTTATAATCGTTGCTTGTCAACCATGAGGATAGATTGAAAATTGCCTTCACCACCAAGTGGGGCACATTTTCCTATCGGAGGATGTCGTTCGGCCTCATCAATTCTAGAGCAACCTTTCAGCGTGCAATGGACATAGAATTCAATGATTTAATAGGTAAGTGTACCATTATTTATGTGGATGACTTAAATATCTTCTCGAAGAGTTCGGAAGACCATGCTGCAGATTTGGAAAAGGTTCTCAAAAAGTGTATAAGCTATGTTGTCTCCCTTAATCCAAAAAAGTGTGTGTTTGGAGTATCTGAAGGGAAACTCTTAGGCCACATCATATCAGAAGAAGAGGATATCTATAGAACCTAATATAATAGAGGCCATCTTAAAGCTGACAAGTCTAGGAAGTAAGAAAGAAATGAGATCCTTCTTTGGAAGGATTAATTTTGTCAAAAAATTTATAATAGGGTTTGCGGAAATTGTCAAACCCCTTAATGAGATGATGAAAAAATATGCGAAAATAGAATGGAGCAATGAGGCCAAATCTGCTTTCTCGTAGATTAAACAATCAATATTTGAGGCACCTATCTTGACCAACCCAGATTATCTAAAGCCCTTCTATATCTATTCTTTTGTGTTTGACCATTCATGTGCAATTTTTTTAATGTAATGAAGAGGTGAGGGAGAGGAAATACCTATAGCATTCATGAGCTCCTCGTTTAAGAATGTAGAAGTTAGGTACCCACGTCTTGAGAAGTAGGACTTTGCATTGGTTTGGGTAGTAAAAACATTCAGGCATTACATTCTTCAGAGTCGGGTTATTGCCATAGTTCTTGATCCAGCTGTGAAATCCTTCCTAATGCAAAGTGAATTGGGGGAAAGATGAGGAAAGTGGATGGCTATTTTACAAGAGTTTGACTTATAAATTCATCTAATGAAACTCATCCGAGGGCAGGTTTTATCAAAGGCAATGATAGATGTTGACAAGAATATCACATGTCAGCAGTACATTGTCCAGTCATTCATTAAGGATCCCTAGTACACAGATTTGATCTTCTTCCTCCTCAACAGTAGATGCCCAGAGGGGATGAATGCTACTCAGAGGAGAGCATTGAGGATGAAGAGTGCTCATTATATGATCAAAGGGAGATCTATATACAAAAGGAACTTTCAAGGAATTTACTTGCGCTGTTTGGATCAACAAGAGGCTAAGAATGCCATTGCTAAGTTTCATGGAAGACATGGTATAGGACATGGATTTGCAAATGCTCTGGCCCATCAAATTCTTAGATTAGGTTATTACTAGCCTTATGTGCTTCGGGATGCACACCAACATGTCTGGACATGTCATGTATACCAAACCTCTGCACCCAGGGAAAGAAATCCAACAATGCCTTTGCAACCAGTGTATGAGGTAAGATTGTTTGCTCAATGCGCACTAGAATTTGTAGGTGTTATTAGTCCAAACTCTTCTGTAGGCCACAAATTCATCCTGACTGCAACTAACTACTGCACGTGTTGGGCCGAGGCTTAGCCCTTCAAAAACAACGCCACAAAAGTGGTTATCAAGTTTCTAACTGAGAACATCACCACCAGGTTTGGAGTACCATTCGCCCTGGTATGTGATAATGGCCCTGCTTTCTCTTTAGTTGAGTTTATCCAATGGGATTATGATCATAAAATTATTTTGAAATATTCGTCTAATTACTACCCTCTAGGAAATGGAGTGGCTGAGTCCACTAATAAAAATCTGTTGGAGGTAATTAAAAAATTGTTAGAAAACAATCCTAGAGACTGACACACCCAGTTGAGATTTTCCTTATGGGTAGATCGTACTTGAATCAAAGCTTCCCTAGGAAATTCACCATTTAAATTAGTCTACAGCCAAGACCCAATCTTCCCAATCCATTTTCAAATACCTGTCCTCAAGTTCATACAGGATTTTTATACAAAGGATGATAGGATCGAAGTCAGACTAACCAACTTGCTCAATATGGAAGAACAAAGAGACGCTGCTTTGCAACAATTCTCTAAACATCAAGTTGTTTTCAAATGGTGGTTTAATAAGAGGGCCAAGGTAAAGGCCTTTAGGATATCAAATATTGTGTTACTATAGGACAAGGCTAAAGAGAAGGGAGATCACTAGAATTTTGATAGACTCTGGTTAGGTCCATATCAAGTAGTTGAGATACTAGGCGAGAATGCTTTTCGTTTGAGTGCCTTGACAGGAGAACCTGTTCCATTTCCAGTTAATGGTCAGTTTCTTAAACATTACTCTGGCTCATAAAGGTCTGAATTTTTGAATAACTGTACTATATTGTATCATATGTAATTAGTTCTTTCTTTGGTTTTTGTTTTTGTTTTTTCCCTTTTTTCCTTTGTTTCTTTTTCTTTGTTTTCTTTTGTTTTTGTTTGTCTTGTTCGTTCGGGGTCTTCATTTCTATCTATTCCAAGAAAAGGGGTTGTTATTCAAAGTATGCTATAAGAACTAGGAGAGAAATTGATTTAGGTATTTTCAAGGAATATTTGTTGAAATATTTTATTTAAACTCATGTATTATGACCATTTTAATGTTGGTTTGAAAATTTATTAAGGAAAAAGGTACATTGTGAATATTTCATGAATTATGAGTGAAATCTGCCACAAAAATAGATAAACATTTGCCTAAGTAAAACATCTATTTATTTCAGGGTGGTTGTATCTTTGATTCAAGTGAAAAACATGATTCCAAGATTTTCATGAAATTCATTGTAGTTTTCAACCCACATTTCAGATCAATCGCACCTGAGTATTGAGAAAAGTTCATAAAGAGTTCCCACAAGTGAAGCCTAAAAAAAAAAAAAATTTAGAAAGAGAGAAAAGGAAAACTCTATCAAATGGGTGGATCAAGTATCTCTATCGGGGCTATGGATGCCTGTCTGACAGTAGAGAAATGCTTTGAGAGAATTAGAGGTATCTCCGTCGGGGTTATGGATGCCTGTCTAGCAGCAAAGCAATGCCCAGGATTTCATTGCACGACAGTTGAAGGACTCAACCTATGTAGCTTGAATCTTAGGTGTGGTTGTTCAGGAGTGGAAAAAGTGTCTATGAAGAAGGATGCACCATATACACACATACTTAGATTTAGAATAGTTCATGAGCACATACATCTGAGATTCCAGCTCAACCTTATTCTATATATTTGATTTTGTTCAAGTTAACATGATGCATAAGCTAGATGGTTTTTGGGTGACTGAATTCTTCAGTGTCTTGAAAATGGGTAAACCTTTTTCCTAGTCGAGTCACTATTTTTTTATGCCTTGCATAACCACCCCATCTTTTGCCTTGGTAAAAATGGGTCCCCCTCTTTGTATTCTATCCTTGGTTGTTTTTCAAAAAATTTTGGAGTTGTTCTTTCTTCCAACACTTTGTTTTTCTTTTTGTTTTGTCAGAACCAGAACCAGAATGAAATTTGGATTTGAAACTTGTCTTGAGTTTCATTCCTTGACTCCTTTCCGATTTCGGTCCCGCTCATCTCTTTGTTGGTCTCTTTGGTCTGTCTTGTTTTCCTTTCGTAGAACTAGAGCCAGAATGGATATTAAGATTGGGATTTACACAAAGTTCCAAACTTGTTTCCATCCCGCCTCTACCTCCACCTTTCTAGTTTGTTTGTTTGGACTTGGGATTGATGTTGTTTACCTTGTTTCAATCTCGGTGTCTTATTTTTGGTTCTTTCTTTCCTTTTCTTCGTTGTTGGCGAAACCCAAACCAAACTCAGAACTTGGACAAAGTTTCCAAACTTGGTTCTCATTTCATTTCCGCTCTTTCCTTTCTTGTTACTGTCTAACTTTACTTCGATCGCACAATAGTTTTGTGCTCGTTCTCACCGTGATTCCATGTCTGAACTGCCGCATTAATGGCATTAATTATAGGTACCTCTCATGTATGAAATTGGTTTTTTAACCTTAATTAAGGTTAACACGTTGGTCATTATTATTGTTTAACAAGTAATATTGAACCAATGTTGAGGTAGAGAATTTGGGAGCACGATTCAATCAGAGGTCAAGCATTTTGCGTGCGGATTCGCAACAAAGGCCAACCTGTTGGATTTATTTTCGAGGTAGGGTTTTTGTTCTTTGTTTTCTTTGTTGTCATTCATTGTGCTTGTTTGGTCTACCATTCTTCACAGGTTTTGTGACTCTTTTTGTTTGAATCCTTGCTTGTTTGCTTTTATTTTATTTTATTTTCTTTCCTTTGTCTTCAGTTCTTTCTCAGTTTTTGTTTTATTTAATTTTCTATCATTTTATCATTTATTTTTACTTTGCAATGATCGTTTTCACATTTTATTTGCACCTGTACTATTGTACCCTGAGTTTTTGGGGTGTCGATCACCTGCTACATGGTTATATGGTGTTCTTCGATTCATTACTTTACCTGCTAGTCCTTTTGCATGTCGACTTGTTGATTTCGAGTAGGGCTAAGTTGTGCCCTAATTGTTTAAGTCGAAGGTTTTTAATAAACTAGGGTTTTGCGCATCTCTGATTAGTTTTAAAATTGCGCCCTAGTTTTTGTGTTTCCCCTCAGTCGTATGGCGGATAATTTAGTATTGTTATTTTAAGCCTCCTTGGCTTGTCAGGTGGCCTTGTTTTTGGGCCATGATGTCATTTTTTATACTATCAAAATTTCTAATGACATCATGTTTTTTTAACTAGAGTCGAATCCTGCATTAATTCTATTCTCAAAATTTTGTTTGCAATGGATGTCGGATCCATCTCCGAGCCCACTTTCGATGACTTATAAATTATCAAAATATCTTTCACTCTTTCATAAGCGGAGACAAAACGAGATATAAATTTAAAACTTCTTCATTGTACCAGGTCTGATTTCCATTATGATCCTAGTAATGATTACCATTCTGACTCTATCTCTGATCCCGCTATATGGTTTGTTGTGAGTTCAATGTCCATTCCGGTCCTAACCCCGATGGTGTTTTAAAAGCATTCTAGGGATGTCTTCTGCCTAGTCCCGCCTCTGGTGTATATGAAAGGTGAGATCTTTGACCTAGTTTTTCATACTTCTTATGGATCTAATATTAGGTTTTGTTGCATAAATTAAGATTTCAGGAGCATCGGGTGAGGCGTCTCAAAGGATTCAACCTGTAGAGACTTCAAAACTAGGAGCAAAGCCTAAAAAGGTTAAGCCATTACAACTCCCTTATACCTTGAGGTATAATCATCGGGGTCTTGCCATCACTACTAGTAAAGTGGATTTTGATTGGGAAGACATAACTGATACCAATCTGGGTTTGTTCCATTGTGAGGAATTGTACTCTGAAATGTTTGTTGAAGAGGTAACATGGAGGACCCAAAGAATAGTTGAATTGGGGTAGGCTCATATCACTATATTTCCTTTGTCAATCCAATGTCCTGAATTAATAATGACAATAGCTAGAGCCTATAATCCTGCTACTAGATAGTGTGTGGATTCGTAGGGCAATGCCATCATTGATTTAACTCCTCAAATGTTTCAATTCATGTTCAATGTTGCCACTCCAAAGAATCCTAGGTAACTCAACGAGGCAAAGACCTTGAAAATATATAGTAATCATAAGAAGGCCAACAAAACTCATTCGAATAAGAAATGGATGAGAACTAAGAAAAGTCTCTAGTTAAAATTCCATATCAGCCTAAAAGGGCAGAGTTCTACATGGAGATTGGGGACATTATAATGATGTTATCCAAAGTGTTTGGGGAAAGGGATTCTCTTCACTTTAAGGAATGGATGTTCTCATTCATTCAGACAATCCTAGATGGCAGGAAACAATTTGATTGGCCCATGATTGTGTCTGAAAGAATACACAACCAAATGATTAGAGTGAGAGAAACCAAGAGTTTCTTCATGAATTCTTATGTCATTTATGCAGCAGCAAGAAGAGGCATTTTTCTAGGTTTAAACAGAGTGGGGATTTGGGGAGAAGTTGATGGAAAAAACAGGGTGTGGAATCATTATGATCATGCCACCTTGCAAAATTTTGAACTGCATTATAGAAGGGTTAATGACATATTTTTATATGTCATTATTAACCAACTTACGGGAGATGCAGGATATAGATTGAGCTAGGAGGCCATGACATTCATCACAGAGTGGGGATATTGGTTTATCCAATATGCCAAGCTTACTTATTTTAGGCTGGCTAGATTTGATGGTCACCCTCACCTACTCCCTAGATGTTGCGTCAATAGGATTATTTTAATGGAGTTAGTTTATCAAGCTTTGGGGGTTAATTCTAAATTTGGTATAAAGCATAAGCTCGGTTGTCATAAGTTCCCCATGAAGTTTGATGAATATAGTTGTCCACACCTTGTGGGAGCTAAGGTTTTTTGCAATGAATTGATGCATATGAAGTTGGGCTTGTACACTGCTAGGAAGCACTTTCATCCAAAGAATAAGATGAACACTTTACTTTCTTCTGTTTTTGATAAACACTTCAATCTATTGGAGGAATTTTGGAGTGATCTTTAGGATGAGTATGACTTGAGGAAAATGAATTATGAAAGGTTTCCTATCCCACTCATCATGGAGTATGGGGTGAAGGTGGACATTCTTGAAACATTATCAGATGATGGGGTGGTTTTGGATCCCCTATATGAGGTACAAAATATAGGTACCAAGAACTTGGATCCTGTAGATTGGGGTGCAGAGGAGACCATAGATATTAAATAGATATCAACGTTAGTGTTGGATAGAAGCATCCAATGGGTCATGCTAAGAACTAAGGAGCCTGGGGATCAAACTTCCAAGAAAAGGAAAGGTGCAGGTACCACTCAAGGGTACAAGAGGATGAAAAGAAGAATGCCTCCTAAGGAAGCCTTGGAATTCTTCCCTCCTGAAATAGAGGAGTTTGAACTTGAAGTTCCATCTCAAGATCTACCTAAAACACATGAAGAAGAAGTTGCAATAGGACTTGGGGCCTCAACATCAGTTGTAGGTGAGTCATCTACTCAACCCCCCTCCTACAGAGTGACCAAGTGGAGAAACACCTAGGGGAACTCTCCATAAGGAAGCTGAAACTTTAAAGGGAAAGGGTCTTAAGGTTGAAATCCATGAAGTAGAGACAGAATCTGAGGGTAATCTATCGGATAAGGAGACATTGGAGGAGATGCATCTTGATGAAATTGAGGATGTAGGAATTGAGCATGTTTTGACAGAGGAGGACCAATGGACGTTGTTTGAAGAAGCTAAGAGAGCATCAGATGCAAAGGCACAAGCTGATGCATTGTAAAAATAGTAGGAAATGGATGAAAAGGCACAAGTTGATGCATTACTCTAGCAACAACAAAAGGAGTAGGAGCTCAGAGTAAAGGAGGAGAATGACAAGTTAGAAATTCTGCAAAAGATCCATGATCTTGAAGAAGAGAAAGGGAAGCCCTTGAGGCTAAATTTAAAATTGTTGAAGAAGCCTATAAGAAAAGGGAGGAAGAAGAATGCTTGGAAAAGGAAAAGGATGCTGAAGAGCTTGCTAAGAAACAACAAAAGGAAAATGAAGCATGGGACAAGCTCAAAGACTTGGAGAGAGAGAGGGATAAATTGCTTGAAGAAAGGAGGTTAGAGGAAGAACGTTTGAAAATGGATTGAGTAGATAAAAGGATGCAAGAGCAGAAGGATAAGGAAGAGGTTGAGAGGGTTGCACAAGAGAATGTAGAAAGGGAACATCAAAATGTGCAAGAAGTTGATTCTCAATCTAAAGCTACTTTATTGCAGCCACTATCTTCTACTACTGTTGCCTCTTCCTCTACATTGATGGCTACCACTCCTAGTGCTCGTACATGGTTAAAGCTGGATCTTGAGAAGAAGTAGATAGCTCCCCCGCAACATCTTAATTGGGAAGAAATGATGAAGGAGATAGAAAAGGAAAGACCTAAGAAAAGGGCCAGTGTTCTTCATTCCACAAGGCTCATGGAGGCATGAGAGATCATTGTTGAATGTTCAATTCTGGTGGTGGACAAGGATAGGCAAGATATGCAAGTGACTGATTATCAATTGGGCACAATCAACTTAGGGAGGCCTATAAGGAATCAAAAAATTAATCTTATTGATGTTGTAGCTTCCTCCACAAAGTCTAGGATGATCAAAGATAAACACATAAAGGATGAGCTTAAGGTGCATTTGGATCAATTGCATAGTTTCTTAAGAGATGTTTCTACTGTAAGGTCCCAACAAGCTACTGCCTTGGAAACTCCAGTATTACTCAAGAAAAGAGAAGTTGATGATTTAGTACAAATGAGGAGTAATTCTGGGATGCTGGATAGATGGATTGAAAAGCTTAATCATGAAGTGGGTGAAGTGTTCGTAAATAGTTTTGAAATCCATAAAACAACACTTGAGTTGATAGAAGAAATGGGTCATCATATTGAAACTCTAGGAGAACAAGAGGAAGAATATAGGGGGTATGTTCAAAAGATAAAAGATATCAGTAAGTTGCCAAAATCAACTCTTCTAGAGCAATCAATCCTTGAAGAAGATAATGCAGATTTCTTGGAAAAGGCCTCAAGTATAATCCAGTTTAGGTCTGATTTCATATATAAACATAGGAATGAAATTGAAGATGCTAGTAAAAACTTGAATGAGTAGCTTGATGAACTAGAAGGTGTAGTAGCTATTTTAGTCAATGTAGACTTACAGGTTAAATAAGGCATCCCTTTGGATCAATTGAAGGAGAAATGGAACAACAGATTCCGAGAGGTCATGCATAAAGAAGATGATGGAGACGATTTATTGTTGGATAGACTGATGGATATTAAAGAGGAGGTGAAAGCTGCTAGGAGGGAGTTGACCAAATTGAAAGATATGCAAGAATTTGCCTTAACAGAGTTGAAAAAAATCAAATTTGAAGATAGTTGGGTCAATTGGCCTAATGTGGATATCCTTCAACAAGTGGGGCTATGGTGAATATCTTCTTGAGAAAACAATGCGAGATTGAGTTGGTAGCAAAATATTCTATTTTGGGAACATGCCTTCCCCTTTTCTCTCTTACTTCATAAGGAAATCAACCTTTGAACTAAAGGTTTTCATCAGCCAGTCTTGCATCTTTTTGAGCATCATATTTTGCACAACAAGGCAATCAACTTTTGAACTGAAGATATAGTTTCTTGATGTAGTTTCGGCTCCTTGATTAGTGGATCTCAATTTTTTATTGAGAGAGATTTATGCATAGCATGTCTATATGTACTTTTGAGCTCCATGTTGTAAAGGTCGGCTGATGGAAGTAGAATTAACCACCTGATGATAGAAGATAAAAGTTTTATAGCTTTGAGCAAAGATACCTTTTATGTTCATGTTTAATTTAGATACACTTTTTATACAGTTTTTATGTCAGAATTGAACTTCTTGGATGAGGTTAATGAACCATAATCGGTCTATATGCTAGTGAGTTTTTTGTGCATAAATGTTTCTTATTTGATGTGAATCAATAGGGGAAACCATATTTTAAAGATTATTTCATTAAATTGTCTATGAATGGAATTGTTATATGTTTTTTTAACTATATTATTGGCAATGAATGAGGAGTTTGTTTTGAATCTTGTGGGAATATTGATGAATGGTTATGATTATTAAATTAAGCACTATGAAAGTATGCAATGGTATGGATTGTTCTGTGAGTTGCATCATGTTATGGTTTTGATCTGTTAAGAAACACTCATTGTTAAGAATATATGTCTAGATGTTAAATAATTTTGTTCATGTTTTACTGATCTATGCCTTGATCTATCCTTTTTCTATTTATTTAAACCCCCCCATTAAACATAGATTCTTGAATCCGATATAGTTTGTATTCCTTATCACCAGAAAAGGCCCCTTGAATATTACAGTTGCATTGGACAATTGAGTGACATCAGACAGTTGAGAACCAACTACCAGGACCTTGGAAGTTAGGCTACTATATGTTGTCTTTCTTTTTTAGGAGAAATAGAGTAGAAATATTTTGTTTTATGTTGTTTGTGCCATTTTGACCATCAACACAATTGACACACACTTAATAGGTTATGCTTCAATCCTTCCACATATAACACACTCTTTGTTCTTATTCTCACATTATCCAAAGTAAGGGATCCTCTTCCTGAAATTCTTGTTGATGCATTATCACCAAATCTTATGGTTCCACCATTGACTCTTTTTAAAGTGATGAACTTACTCTTATCACTTGTCATATGTATTGAACATCCACTATCTATATACCATTGATCTCTTTCATTTCTGGCATGTAGGATTACTTGAACTATCATGGTTTTTTCTCTCTTCTTCCATACTTTTGATCTTTATTCTCTTTTTTGTTCTACCTCGTTTTTCTTAGGAGGTTCAAAGAAACTACTTTTGCAAAAAAAATCAGATGTCCAAAATTATTACACTTGTGGCATATTATATTAGGATTCGTGAGTGGAGAAAATGAGTTGATATTTTTGTTCATCATCCCAAATCTTCCAATATTATTTCCTGTGGGACTAGTTCGAGCATGTGCTCCATGATTCATATTTCTATGTATATACTTATTTCTAGCATTCAATCTACAATTTCTTTCCTTATTCCCAAATTGATTTGCAAACAAAACAATAGCCCTGTAAAGAAGGATAAAACCTATTTGTATGTACCTACCTCCAAGGGTAAGGTTTTTTGAAAGGTCTTTTCATGATTTGTCATTGATTCTCTTTATTTTTTTAGGTTTCACCTTTAACAAAGTCTTGAACCATTTGTGAGTAGGCTTTCTGATTTTTCTTTATTTGTCTCTTTAGGTGGTTGATTCATTTTTGAAATTTGGCCTTCTTCAAATCCAACCCCACTCTTGTCACATGTGGGATTTTGGGAATTTTTGAACTTTTGACTTTCTTCAATTCTTGATTCAATTACGCCATGATATTTTCCAGCTCCTTTCTTAGTCATACAATCTTGGATTCTAACTTTTCACAACTTTCATCACTTTCCTTTAACTTGATTTTTATTGCATCCTCAATCTTCTTGCCTCTTCACTCTCAATTTTCAAATCTAGGATTATTTTCTTGGCTTCTTCTTCATTCCTTTTTTCTTCTTCATATTTTATTTTTATGTCCATGATTATCTTCTCGGCTTCTTCAAGATCTTTTGAGACCTTTTATTTAGATACATTTTCCTCTTGGATTTTTATTTTAAACATGCATTTCTTCTTTTCAGTGAATGAATCTCATTATATGCAAGATAAATTTCTTCCTTAATATCCACTTCTTCATCAACCACATTCTTCTTATCTTCCACTTCCTTTTAATCCTCCTTTTGACTCTCAATGTTATCCTTAATCTCTATAGGAATGAATAGTATCTCTTCTTGATCACCATAAAATTCATCATCGCTTTCTTTTGGTCCATCATCATATTCATTGGATTAAAGGATTCTTTTTTTCCTCTGGAGGTTATTTTTCTCAGGAATGGGTTTTGAAAATAGCTCTTCCTTGGTTGTTGATATCCTCTACCTCTATACATATTATAATTTTATTCATTGGCATTGTTCTCCATATTCCCTTTAGACACATAGAATCAGAATGTCATAGTCTACCACAATTGTAACATATAATAGAAGAATTACCTAGATACTTACATTCACCCTTCTTCAGTATCCTCATGAAGTGAACTTCTTCTTTGTCTATCTCACCAAATCCATCATTAGTTTAATGTATCTCATCCTTTACTCTTTGAGATACCTTTAAGGCTACCTCTATCTTTGATGGTTTATCTCTAATCCTTATTTCATAGGCAGTTAGAGTGCCATGCAACTCATCCTTGGTAAAATTATTTGTCTTTAATTTCTTCAACTATGGAGATTTTAGAATCAAACCTCATGGGTAATTATCTCAATATATTTCATGCAATACTTTTTTCCTTGATTGTTTCACCAAGTACTTGTCCGAATTAGGGAACACTAAGAGGGGGGGTGAATCAGTGTTCTACAAAATTTAACTTTATTAATCTGATCTTTAAACCACTTACAAAATTGAACCAAAATAAATATGCAAGAACATAAAGCAATCATCCTCAACACCATAACACAAGGATTTTTATGTGGAAACCCTATTAGGGGAAAAACCATGGTGGAGGTCAATCCACAATTTGAGTACTCAAATATAAGTGTTTTGCAAATGGGGAATGCACATGCTTTCAGGTGCACTGCCTAGAGCTCACTACTCAAATACAAAAAGAAGAATCACTATATTACAAAATTTTTAGATTACATCCAGAAGATTTGAATTGAGAAAGTAGCATCTTCTAATGCCATATTACAGTTTCGGTTAAGCTCATTAGTTGCATTCTTGTCCTGCTTGGTTGATTCTTCTCTTCTACTCTATCTGCTTTCATTCCCATCACAAATCCTTTTATGCACACATGAAGTTGTGCATAATCACTCTACTATCCTTTTGAATTTTCTATCATACTTCACACACTTAATTCACATTACAAAATGATATAAATGATCGCTTATATATATCCACAACAAAAGATTTAATCAACCATATGTTGGCTTCAATAAAACATAAAATATTTTCTGTCGACTCAATCCACAAATTATTTTCAATGCACACAATCCAAAGTTGGCCACACAATAGTGAGGACCCAAAAAGAAATCCTCAAACCTGAAAATACTTCAAACAATTTTGCCTCAAACATCCATAACACGCCACATTCACTTAGTCTCCCTTCTAGTACTGTTAAACATAAAATCAATCAACCGGATCTCCTAACTCGTACACCAATTGATGCGATGGAACAAAACTCAAGAATACAATATTCCAAATACCCAACGACCTTCCCTGAGATCCACAACTCGAACTGATAAATTGGTAATGCATATGGATTAACAAACTCAACTTCAGTCGGATACCCTGTTCTTCACTCTGTCTCCTGGTATGGAAAAATATTGAAGTGCAAACTAGATAAATGACTTAGGTTTCCATCAATGAAAACACCAGAAGCCATATTCCAACAATCTCCCCCTTTGGCATTGATGGAAAAACTGAGTGAAAAATGACTAAGTGTCGGAACCAACATACTGCAATCCTTCAAGACTTCAAAAATTCATAGCTAACACAACTCCCCCTGAATTTGATAAGGCATTTTTCACTGCTCTCTCTCCCCCTTTGAAATCAATGACAAACCAAAAAAATATTTTCCTACAGTATTCCCTTTTGAAGTGTAATTAAAAACTTATTCAAAAAATGGTTCATTTTGTTTGAAGAAATACAACCACTAGTTGTGTTAGAAGATTATTTTGTATTTTTCCTTCATCTCTAGAAGAAACTTCTTCACTGCTTCTATTGCAATCCCAGTGATTATGTTCATGCTATTTTTTTTAGATGTCCAGTTGATAATCTTGATGAAGGATTTTGGAATGGTGATGGCTTCTTCTAATATCTCTCCTTTCCTCAGTCTCTCAATCAACTGTTCCAGTCTGCATTCTATTATGTCCTTCACTTTCTAAAAGGTGTCAAAATTTTTGTTTCTAGTGGTTTGAACATTTGTATGCTCTATCTTTAATTCTTGAATCCTTTTCTTAATTGCACCATCTTGATCCTGAAACATGTTAAAATCTTGTCCAATACTGTTCAACTTTATTTCAATTTGTTCCATTTTTTCTTTGTACTTGCCGATTGTGTGAGGCCATCAAAGCCAATAGTTGTAGATGTTGTTTGTTGTGTTTAAGCATTGCCTTAGCTGATTCATGTGCCTTTTTAGCTTGGTGAGTGATAATATGTATTGCTTCTTCAGGTGTAGAATTACTTCTTCTTCTTCCTTGTTTTGAGACTCAAAGTCCATGATTTCCTTGATGCATTCGATCATCTCTTCTAGCAACATATTTTGTAAGCTCTCTAATTTAATATGGTTGTTCACAAGATGAGAACTTAGTACATTTAAAATCATGTCCTGCTCATATGAAGATCTGATAGACCATATGTTTGTGATTTTATGTATTCCATCTTCCTCATGAATAAGCTGCAATAGCTCTTCTTTGGTTAAATCACCTTCTTCTTCACTTTCTTATGTCATTTCCTTTTCTTGTTTTGGATCGGCTGTTTCCAATTCTATTCTTTAGGTGTCCTCAGTTTCCTTATCAGATCCCTCATTTGGTATATCTACAGTCACCTGTTCTTTTCCTTTCCCTTAAACTCTTGGAGTCTTGCATGCTGGAAGAGTACAAACACCAATTTATTTTGCTCTTTTCTTCTTTCTCTCCATCTCACTAGAGGAGGAACCAAATTCAAGTGCCCTTACCAGAAGGGGAATACCAATTGAGCCAAAAATTTCTAGAAAACCTTTAAAGAAACTTTCATGTACTTGATCATAGTTTTCCAAATTGTTAGAGTGTATGTAAATTTGCTTGCAAACTGGTTCACTCTTTTCCCATATTACATTGTTGTTCAGTGGTAAGAAATTTAGAAAATACATCATAAGACATATAACCAAAGTACCAAACCTGAAAGGGTAATTTGTCATCCTTTTCAATTGTACGTTCTCCATCAGTTGATCTTTTAGTAATCCACAAAGGTTAAAATCCAGATTTTCCATTATCATCTTGTGTGAAATGTAAATGACACCTGCCAAAGTTGCACCTTCTCTGTTTCTAAAAAATATTTTGTAAGATACTCCATGTGCAATTTACCTTGTCATTGAATCTCTAATTGTTGAGATTATTAATGCCCTTTGATCTCCAGTTACTCCAGTTAGGGTTTCAACTTCTTTGTTTCAGATTGACTTTTTTCTCAGTAGATCCCCAACTTTGCATAACCCAGTTATAGCTCCAATCAATTCTTTCAAGATATGGTAGGGTTTATCTAGAGTTAGAATATCGTCATTCAATCTGTCCAGAATAAAATTAATGATTTATGTGTTCTTGAAATAGGGGAATTCACTCCAAATATCCAAGCTTTTGTGTTTTACTTCTTTCAGCCATTTCAATTCATCGAGCGACAACATGTTTCTTATAGCTCTAACCTTCTCACAACTATACTCATCTAGATTTATCATTCCTTTAATTTGTTTCATTTTACCTTTCGTACTCATGTCTTGTTTCTATCAAATAAGTTCTTCAACCGCACATCAAATTAAATGGAAATTCCTCAATACAACTGAAGTACTTGATGGATTAGGGTTTTTCCGTCGAATTATCTTCACGCTTTTGAATTTTTTTCGTAGAGTGCTCTCCTCCTTCTTTTCTTAGATAAATGAGGTTTCCAACTTTCTTTATATAACTTGCACACCTAACCTTTTGTTGTATTAAATTATTTTTCCCTAGGTGTTCTGGATACCTTGTTCTCTCAGTGAGCGAGAGAAAAATTATTTGGTGGACCTTCAATTGCTTGAATTTCTTTATGAGTGTTTTCCAATGCATCTGTAAATCATTAATACAACTGTTGACAATATTCCTGATTTCGACACCAACTACAAATCGGGGGGAAAATGATTTTCTTGAAAAACTCCCCTATGCCAATGGCCTGAAATCAATTCCCAGAGGAATTACCAAAAGAAGGTTCTGGTGTTGGCTCATTTCCTGCAATAGAGGGACTCTTCTTCACCCATATCTTCTTCATATGATCTCTTATTACATCCACAACCACTTTCCCTTTTCCTTTATCAGCTTCTTGCATATATTTTCCTTTGTATGTCGGACCCCTTCTATCCATATTTTTGTTTCTACAAAATCTTGCAATGTGGCCGTATTTGTTGCAATTGTAAAACACAACATTTCCTTTTCTAGACCAATCATTCCATTGATTTCTTCTTGATCTACACTGGTTAGCAATATGCCCAAATCTTCCGCAGGTATAACATTTAACATTCCTTCTATTGACAAAGTTGTTTGACATATTTCTGCATTCAATTTACTTATGACCAAACTTATTGCAATTGAAACAATGACCGGAGAATGATGGGTCACTCGATTTCATTTTACTTCTACATTGAGCAGCCATATGACCAAATTTATTGCAAGCAAAACAATATCCACTAAACTTTTGAGCATTAGGTTATCTTACTGGGTGCCTTTTTGCTTTGTTCATCTGATTTCCTTGCCTAAAATTCCTTTGTCCAAATCTTGAACTTTCTCCTTTCTCATATCCAATACCTCACTTGTCATTTCCATTCTTTTGACCTTGAGTCAACTCATCAAGCTTAATTGAGCTAATCTTGAACTTCTCCTTCTATTCATTTTCAGTAGCAAGTTCATCCCTAAGAATAAGAATTTGTATTTCAATCTCTTCTTCATTGTTTCTGGATTGTTGCATTTCAATCTCCAATTGAATGAATCCTCCATTAATACTACTACATTCATCAGATATTTAGAATTTGTCTTTCAATCTCTTCTTCATTATTTCTAGATTGTTGCATTTCAATCTCCAACTGAATGAATCCTCCATTAATTCTACTGCATTCATCAGATATTTATTTTAAGGAATGAGAAATATTCTCCTCATTCTTCTTTCTCTCTTCAATCTCCTTAGTCAGCTTCATCACCATAGATTCCATCTCATGCTTTAGGGTAGCATTGTCACTCACAAGCTTTTCACATTCTTCAGTTATTTCCTTCAAGGTTTGATTCAGGTGAACATCATCCATGCTTTTTCTCTATTTTTACTTAATATGATCACATAGATCCTTTCTCTTCTCCTTGGACTTAATAATCTGATCCTTCAATGTCTAAATGAATTTCTTAACATCCTTAAGATTTTCTTTCAATTCCTGGACTTCTGCTTTGGACTGATCAAGATCATCAATTGCCACCAAAATTTGTTGTTGAAGACTACCAAAGTCCATTACATTCCAAGAAACACCTCAATATGTTAAACTTCTTCTAAGGAACTAGGCTCTGATACCAATTGTTGGAATCAGGGAACATTGAGAGGGGGGTGAGTCAGTTTTCTGCAAAATTTAACTTTATTAATTTGATCTTTAAACCACTTACAACATTGAACCAAAATAAATATGCAAGCACATAAATAAATCATCCACAACACCATAACACAAATATTTTTATGTGAAAACCTTGTTAGGGGAAAAACCACAGTGGAGGTCAATCCACAATTTGAGTACTCAAATATAAGTGTTTTACAAATGGGGAATGCACATGCATTTAGGTGCACTACCTAGAGCTCAATGCTCAGATATAAAAAGAAGACTCACTATCTTACAAAAGTTTTGGATTACATCCAAAAGATTTGAATTGAGAAAGTAGAATCTGCTAATGCTAGATTACAGTTTCGGTTAAGCTCATCAGTCAAAATCTTCTCTTGCTTGGTTGATTTTTCTCTTTTGCTTTGTCTTCTTTCATTCGCATCACAAATCCTTTTATGCATAAGTGAAACTATGCATAATCATGCTACTATCCTTTTGAATTTCACATCATTCTTCACACACTTAATTTGCATTACAAAATGATATAAATGATAGCTTACATATATCCGCAACAAAAGATTTAATCAACCATATGTCGGCTTCAATAAAACATAAAATATTTTCCAACCGTCGACTTAATCCACAAATGATTTTCAATGCGCACCATCCAAATTCAGCCACAACATAGTGAGGACTCAAAATAAAATCCTCAAACCCAAAAAATACTTCAAACAATTTCTGCTTGAACATCTGCAACATGCCACATTCACTTAGTTGGCCTTCTAGCACTGTTCAACAAAAAATCACTCAACTGGATATCCTATCTTGTACACCAATTGATGTGACAACTCAAAAATCGAGAAAAGATATTCCAGATACCCAACGACCTTCCCTGAGATCCACAACCCGAACTGATAAACTAGTAATGCATATGGTTTGACAAACTCAACTTCAGTCGGATACCCTGTTCTTCACTTTGTCTCTCGGTATGGACAAATAATGAAGTGTGAGACAAATCAATGACTTAAGTTTCCATCAATGATAACACCAAAATCCATATCCCAACAGTCCCACCATGGTGTTAACAATTTTATCGACTTGAATAAAATATTCAGCTATGTTCTCTTCTTTCATTTTGAGGCTTTCAAATTTTGCCTCGTGAGTTTGAATCTTATCCCTTTTCACTTTTTCATCCCCTTCATAAATTCCCTTTCTCTTATCCCATATTTCCTTTGTAGTTTTTTAGTGCATCACCTTTATGAATTTGGTTTCTAATAATCCACACAATATGGCATTCATAGATTTTGAATTGTTTTCACTTTCTCTTTTAGCATCTTTGTCTATAAGACAAGTTGTATGTATTGTATATCCATGTTCCACAAATTATCAGATGTCATATCCCAAACCACTAATATGTGTCTTCATTCTTAAGCTCCAAAAAGCATAATTTGTTTCGTCAAACAATGGTGCCCTATTTGATGAGAATCCATAAAATTCTTATCTAGCTATCAGTGTTCTCAAATTTACCTTCTAGCAATTAGGCTATATTTGAAGGAACCCACTCTGATACCAATTATTGAGCACAAGATGATACTGAGAGGGGAGGTGAATCAATTTCTAACAATCCTTTACTTTTCAAAACTCAATCATAATTAAAATCATTCAAGTACGATCTAGCAATTTGGAACATAATGAGAACATGAATTTATGTGGAAACCCTTGCGAGAGAAAACCATGAAAACATATTGCTTATATTTTATACTTAATCTTCTTATTTTAGGCTCCAACCTACTATCAAAGTCTCTAATATTTATACAAATTGAGCACCAACTCATCAAGAGGCTCCAACCTCTACTTAATAGGATCCAACCTCTACTTGATAGGCTCCAACCTCTACTTGATAGGATCCAACCTATTAGAGGCTCCAAAGATCCAACCCAATAAGAGGCTTCAACCTCTATTTGATAGGCTTCAACCCTTTCAATTCTTCAATATTTCTATAATAAACTTCAAAACATAAATCTAATCACAACTATTCACACAATCCTTTTATAAATCTGATCTATAATTTCACCTTAAAATATGCACTCTTTCCCTTAACATTTACCTCTCAATCTTCACATATGTTTATCATTTATATATTTTCACTTATCCTCCTCACATGATAGCATATTCTCTTTAAAAGATATCTGATTTTCACTTCATTTATGCCTCTATTCTTTTCTTAAATCTTCTTTTATAAACTCAAAAAATATTCATTGAACTTGATGCCTTTTGTTTCCCACTTCAACCTTTATTTATATCACTATTTTTTTGCCAAGGGATGTGTCCCCAAATGGATCACAAATTTCTATTATTTGAGTTGCAACTTTTAGTTTTCTACTTTAATTATTTTTGTTACCAAATGCATCGCTTCCTTTTAAAACTTTATTATTTTACGCTTTTGACAAATCTTAGATGTTTCTTTTAATAAATTAATATCCTTTCATGAGTCACTCACTTTTTATAAGATAATATTTCTCCTTATACATAAGTGTTGTCTTTATAACATTGGGCAATATTCTATTATGATCATTGCTCTTATTTTAAAATAATTTATGTACTTAGTTTGAATTAATTTTGGTACACTCCTTCCTCATTTCATCTATTGATCATTAATTTATATTGACTTTAATTTGTCCTTATTTTCATAAGGGTCAATCAAAATAGAATTTAATTTATATGTTTATTTTAATGCTTGCAGTATTATAAGGGGCTCAACTGCTTTTAGGAATGCATTAATTTGCTTTTGTCTTGCATAAACATGGATGTCAAGTATGAAGTAGGTTGGCCATCATAAAGATTTTCTCCAACCATTGAAATTAATGACAATATATTCCAATAGATCACATCATGGAATGTTAGGGGCTTAAATGCCCCTAACAAGAAGTGCTTGGTAAAGTGTTATATGGAGATAATTAGGACATACATCTTTATGGTTCAAGAAACAAAAGTGATAGGAAATGAGGTGGAGCTCTTTAAACTAAAAGAAAAAAATTGGAATGTAGTTGCAATTGTAGAAAAAAGGAGCCTTAGGTGGATTAACTTTATTTTTGAAACCATTGTATGTCTTAGTGGAAGTTCTTGTAGATTAAAGGACTTAGATAGGTTTTAAGGTTAAGAGTCTCATGGAGCATTTTTTATTTACATTAATAAATTTTTATGGCCCTACATCTCCTTCGGGAAAGAAACAAACTTGGCAAGAAAATGAGAACTTCATCAATTCATCCCCTAAAGAATTATTTATGATTGTTAGAGAATTTAATGTAATCCCCTACACTCAAGATAAAATGGGAGGAGTGCAAAGGAGTCACCAATCACATATTTATTTCAAGGATTTTATGAATAGGAATCACCTTGTAGATGTGCCAATTAGGAATGGATGTCTCACCTAGACATTAAATATTAGGGTTTAGCAACATAGCAGAAAAGTTGAACAAATATCTGTTTAAAGGTAACCTAAGTGAGTTTCCCTATTTTTTTTGAATTCTTTATTTCCTTAGTTTTGGACTCAAATCATTTTCCAATCTAGTTGAGTATTATAGGAGATAAGGGACCAAAAAGAATCCCCTTTAAATTTGAAAATATGTGGATGAAGGATGAGAATTTTTTCAAGTTGATAGCTAGATGGTGGTGTGAAGGTTCCTTTTTTGGGACCAAAATGTTTTGTTTAGTAGGAAAAACTCAAATACATCAAGAGACAATTGAAATATTGGAATAAGAACCATTTCAAGAACATATTTGAGACAAAAATAGAACAATAAGGCAGTATTCAAATCCTTAATGAGGAATTGTTTATAGAAGGGATGGATCAAAATAAATATCTTGTGGAGAAATAAATTTTGAGAAAATATTCAGATGCTGAAGCCAAGGAAAAATGTTTTGGTGGAAAAATTCAAGAGAGATATGGATTAAGGACAAAGGAAAAATTTCTAAATACTTCCATAATGCCATGAAAGTTAGGATATTTTAGAATAGAATTAGTTAGTTAAGATTATAAGATGGCACTATCACTAAAGACCTTGTCACTATCAAAAGGGAGGTTATGGATTATTTTTTAGAATTTAATTAATAATTGGGAGGGATCCAATATTCCATCTCAAAGTTAGTTCTTGAAATGCATTCATAAATTGGTGATAGAGGAACAAAATAGGATGGTAATGGGGAAATTATTTGAGGAAGAAGTACAAATTTTTGCTTAGAAACTCCACATAGAAAAATCCTCTAGCCAAAATGGCATCCCAACTACCTTCTACCATAAGTGTTGGCATATTATTGGCAAGGATGTATGTGAGGAAAAAGTGGATTCATGTAGAAATGACAAATTTATGAGGGATGTAAACAACTCATTTATTGCTCTAATTCTAAAAAAGGAGAAATCACTCTCAATGGATGAGTATTGAACTATCTCATTATGCAACACAATCTATAAAATATTGGAAAAAGCGGTGGCCAACAAGATCAAGAAAATCCTCCCAGATATAACTATAGAGGAGTAGATGAGGTTTGTTCCAAGAAGATCAATTTTGGATGGAGTCATTATAGCTCAAGAATATTATCAACAAGTAAACAATTTTTTTTGGTTAAACTAGATATAAGGAAATCTTATGATAAAGTAGATTGGAGGTTTCTTTTACTAAAAGCTTTTTGATTCAAGACAAGTTGTATGGATTGGATTTTTAGTTGTATTTCTAGCCCAAGGTATTATGTTTCAGTGAATGGATCTTCTGAAGGTTTGTTGAAGCCTGTAGAGGCCTTAGGCAGAGGGACCTATTATCCCCCTTCCTATTTGTAATAATTAAAAATTCATTGGGAAGGGAAATGAATCAAGCAAGGTTGGAAAGAAATCTTGAGGGAATTCAAACTACTAGCAATCTTCTACAAATGTTTCACCAACAATTTCTAATGATTCAATGCTATTTGGGGCAACAAAAAGGAAATAAGCAAAGAGAATGAAATAAATATTGAAGGAATAATCCTTGGCTTTGGTTTAGGAGTTAAATGCCACAAAATATGAAATATACTTCTTGTCTACCTTGCTAAGGAAAAAAAAAGATATTTTTAGAGTCTTAAACTTCAAGAAAGGGAAGTTTCCCAACACGTACATAGAGATACCATTAGCATTGGGTCTGAGAACAAACTAGCTTTGAGAGACTCTTATTGATAAAATATCTAACATAGTAGCGGCATGTAAAGAAAGATGACTTTCTTGGGTTGGTAGGATAGTCATGTTGAAAGAAACCATCTATGCCCTCCAATCTACTTGATGTCATGTTTGGCTTTATCTATTGGGATGAATCAAAATATAAGTCAATTGATGAGGAATTTTTTTGGTAGGTCTCTTCAAAAAAGGATAAGATGGATCTTATAGCATGGGAAAAAAATTGTAAACCTAAGTGGGAAGGCGAAGTGGGATTAAGAAGACAACTCTCTCAAGAAAAATATTTAGGGGCTAAACTGGTTTGGAAGATGTTTGATCAACCCCAATTGAAATGGGTAAAAATATTATAGAATAAGTACTTGGATAATCTATATCCTTCAATAATATTCATAACAAAGAAGCTCCATCAAGGATCTAGAATATGGAATTTTATCTTCAATTGTAGACCGATCATCATAGCTCATCTCAAATGGTACATCCATGGGAAAAAAATATTTTCAGAGTATTCTTGGGGTGGATATCCTCCCCTTGACAGATTGGGGATATGGATCAAATAAAAAGAGTTGTGACATAGAATTGGGGGTCTAAGGTAAGGGATTATTTGGTGGAAGTCCCCAATGATGGGATTATTCGATGGGTAAACCCACAAAAGTGGTTTACAATTTGAGTGAGGAAAGAAAACTTGCAAAAAATGACCCCATGCAAAAAAAAATGGTTTTTTGGGTTTGAATGAACCTAAAGGTTCGAGCGAACCATAAAAGGGTTTGAATGAACCCTGGTTCAAGCGAACTAGTTAAATACAAGGTCCCACCATTCCCACCAAAAAACACAAAGAAAACATGTTTTGAAAGGGGGTTCGAATGAACCTTGGTTCAAGTGAAACCTTGGGGGTTCGCTTGAACCCCTAGGGGTTTTCTCAAACCCCCATTTTCCCTCCTCCCCCTCAAGTACCAAAAATTCCAGAATTTTGCACTTCAAAGCTCGGGTTGAGGATGAAAATAGAGGATACTTCACAAACCCAACTGGATGATGGTAGTCCTCAGAACAAGCTATCCATCGGATATAGTTTTTATATGTTTTGATTTTATTATGTATTTGTTTTTTTAGTTTTATTAAACATAGGTTTTTCACCAAAAATCAAACTCTATGTTCTACACATGTGAAAAAATAGAAAATTATCAATTTTTTTTTTGAAAAATATGAGTGCACTAGATATTGAAGTCCTTGATCCAACAAAAAAAAAGAGAATATTGATACATACAAAAACGTTATGTTGTATACGGTCCACCTATGTTTGAATTGAAATTGGTTTGAATTCGAAACTTGATTAAGGAAAAAATATTCTATAAAAAACTATAAGATCAATTGGAAGCACTAGATATCAGAGTTACAAATCTAAATTTGAAAGAATTAGAATTTTATCCTTCATGGAAAAAAAGATATGTTGTATACGGTGAGCATCACTCCTTAAAAATGTTGCTTTCTGAAAAAAACTAGTTTTCAAAGGAGATGGAAAAAGAAGTGCAATCTGATTCCAAATTTTTTGAAAAATATATATTTAGAATCTATAGACAAAATGTCACAAATCACTAGTTTGCATCATCTTCAAATTCCTCATGGTTTAGCTACTATAGGTGCCCGAAAGTGAAGATTTAGTTAGAAAAAATTATTTTAGTGTCTAGTTTGGCCAAAATTGTAAACCACTATTATGGGATCACCCTGATGCAAGTGAAAGAAGATAGAAAACATGGAAATCTCAATCCATGAGGTAAGGGCCTTGGAAAATATTCTAAAAGATAGAAACATATATTTGAGATGAGGTAAGGATGTGATAATTTGGCATGGGGCCAAAAATGGTCAATATAATGCCAAAGATGGATGTTGATAGAATAAAATATAGGGGAAACAAAGATCCTAATTCATTTATATCGGAATAAAATTTTCCTTCCAAAGGTTGGGACCTTTGTGTGGCCTACATTATAAAGAAGGATTCTAACAACATATAGGTTTTTTAAAATGGGGTACAATGGCTCATCTAGGTTCTCTCTCTATAGGTGTTGGGAGGAGGACCCAAACCGTATCTACTTGGATGCCAATCCTTGCAAGAATGTTGGTGATGATTATGTGCCAAGTTGAGATGTAAATGTGTCCTTTTGTGTGATATCTTGAGCCTATTAAAATTATGGCCAATCATTAATGATAGTGCAATGTTTTCATGTCTCTATATTATAAGTCCTTTTGTGATGATTTATGAAATATGAAAGGAGAGGAATAGACAAAATTTTCAAGAAAAGGAAATAAATTTTTCCTTCTTCCTAAATAAAGTCGAAGCAGTCATAGTAGAAGTAGAAAAAATAGGATAGGAAATCAAAACTCAAATAAAAAGTCATGGAAATCTTGGGATAGTAGCATAATGAAAAAATGGTATGGTTTAGGCCCTCCATTGGTACATGGGATGAAAAATTCAGAGACCAAAATGGACAGAGTAGAGGTTAAATAGTTTCCTCCAAACCAGGGTTGGTGTAAATTTCATTTCAATGGTGCTTCCATAGGCATGTTGGAAGAATGAAGAAGAACACATATATTAATGCAACCTTTGTGTTTTCAATAATGTCACCATGATTTATGAGTTGCAACTGCAAGTTTAAAGTCATATTGGTCTGGTACTCTGAATTGGTAATGCAGAAACGTCCTCCGGTATTTTGGTCTACATTTCTCCTCCGATGATCATCGTTGCTCATAGTTTTAGAAAATAGTTTTTCATTATTGGAAGCATTTAATTTTAGAATCTCATGTGTACAAGTGCTTGTGTACAATGTTGGCATCATTTTGTTGATTAAGGTCTATCTCTGGCTAACCTAGTAAGTGGTTGAAGTTGTAATGGATCAAATTTTGTTTGAGCGATCCGTGCCGACATGATGTAGCATGCTACATGCTTGAATTCTTTTTGAGGAGATTTTGTACTTGCTTGGAGCCAACCTAATTGGTGCTTGTGGACAAGTCAGATATATATACAGGATAGTTTAGAGATTGAAGTATGTTTGTTGAATATGCGACTGCTGGTGGATTGTGTGTGGATGTGAAAAGAGTGAATATTGATCTGCTAGCATGCGAAGTCTTTGAGCTTCAAAGGAATTGAATCTACACTTGTGAGGTGTATCTTCATCAGTTCACTCTCTGACTGTAAGTCATTTTGTTACTGTATCTTTTGTAGGCAATGAGACTCTCTTTTGGATAGTGAGTCCTAGTAGTGAACCACCCTTTGTAATCTTATAACCAATTATACTATATTGTGAGTTAACCCTCACCATGGTTTTTCCCATTTTGGGTTTTCCACATAAAAATCCTAGTGTTCATGTTTTGTGTGTTTTCATGTTTTGTTAATGCTTCTACTTATCTTAACTAGCATATGCATTGGAATAATTGGATGGTATTTGTTCAATAAGTTTAAGAAGATACTGATTCAACCCCCCTCTTAGTATCATAGGTATTCAACAATTGGTATAAGAGATTGGTTCCTCTAGAGAAGCCTATCAAATTGAGGGAGATCTTGAATATTGAACAAATGGATGATAAAGTAAAACTCCGGACCGCCCTTGATGAACTTGTCAAAGCTTAAAATGAAAACAAAGATCTGAAACAAAATTTTGATGAGGCAAATGAATGCATCCAAAAATTGAAAGAGCAATTGAAGAAATTCAAAGAGATACATAGAGAAGTTAGTGAGCAATTAAAAAAAGAAAATGAAGAGGTTACCAGACTAAAGGTGCAAGTGGAGGAAAAGAAGAGAATTGAAGAATATTTGAATGCAGCAGTGCAAAGCAAGTTTGATGAATGCTCTAGGCAACAAGAAGTGGTGAACCTGAGAGTAGAATTGGAAAAATAATTTTTTTGTGAAGATAGTTTTAAGACAAGCACCACCAGGCTTGATGAATTGACTACATGAAAAAAACCATCTAAGGACAAAGGTGGATTGGGATTAGAAGCAAGTGAAAGCTCAAAATATATGAACAATCTAAAGACTCAAGGTAAAGGAAAGAATATAAGAAATCCAAGAAGAAGACCACCTATTAGACAACCAAATGCTCAAAGGTATCCATCCTTCAATGGTGTTTGTTTATCATGCAATAAATTTGGTCATAAGGCAACTGAGTGTAGAAGCAGGATGAATCAATTTTCTGGTTCCTTCTCTAGACAATGTTATGCATGTAATAAGATTGGACATAGAGCTGGTGAATGCAAAACTTGGATGGTGAATTGGTTTAATGGAGGTAGAATGAGTCAATCCTTTACTGGTTACTACTATACTTGTAGAAATTTTGGACATAAATAAAATTAGTGCAGATCAAGGATTAATGGAAGTCAAACAAATCAGAGAAATGTTGTTTGCTACAATTGCAAACAATCGGAACATATTTCAAGAGTATGGAGAAGTAAAAAAGGAAAGCAACCTGCTTTGGTAAAGAAGAATAAACCTGTGAAGAAGATTGATAAAGATGAGTTTAAGAAAGAAATGAAAAATATATGGAAAAATAAATAAGAACCAAAATCTTCAGATGGATTTGTGCCCTCATTCAGTACAGATAATTCCTCTGGGAATTAGACCTAGCATGGTCTTAGGGGGAGCTTTAACAAAACATTTTTTGAACCCCTTGGATTTTGACCATGCCATTCTTTGGCACAAGGACATATTGTAAGGAATGAATAAGCATAGATTATGCAAAAGAAACTTAAAGAAAAAGTGCAAACATGTTTGTTTGTGGAGCATATTAGGGTTTTTCAGTGCAACTGAAGGGTTTTTGTCATCTTTTTGAATTCCATCGCATTTAATGCAAATTAGGGCATCAAATTGATCTATAAAATGAAATTGTAAAGGAATTTTAATCACTTGTGCATTTGAAGGAAGTGGAGAGTGATTTGGAACATTCTTGAGATGATTCAAAGTGAAAGCTATGTAAACCCTAGCTTTGGTTTTTCATGAAGGAAAAAGATATTATACGATTTTGTGCTTATGAAAATTCACTTTCTGAATCCATTAGAGCTTCATGTGTTGAAAATGGCAACCCCTATAGTACTGAAAGCATTAGAAAGACCTAGACCCTCCTACAGGAAATATTCTATGAAGGTTTTTGAAGACTACCCCATGGGCAACTTCTTGATGAGTCCTCATGGTGTCATGTCTGCTGAGGACACCCGAATGTATATTAGGGTTAATATTGAGGAATTTAATCACAAAAAATTGATAGATATATGGTTGAATGATCTCACTGGGGATAACTTCATGGTAAAACCTGAAAATTCAAATATTGTGGTGAAGAAACTGGATTGTTGGAACTCCTTCCCTAAATTTTGTTCCAAAATTGATGATCATTATGTTAAACCTGTACTCAGTAGAATGCATGATCAATTCTTATGGATCGATTGACATACCTCATCTGATAATTTTTGATGGGTGTTTTGTGCACTTTCTCAACATAGGCAATAAGTAAGTGCATTGCCTCTCTTGAAAGGAAATATCTAGCAAATCACTTAAAATCACCCCAAGGTCTCTCGGGTGTCAGGTCATGACTTACATGGAATATCTCAGTTGATATTTGATGTGATTTTTCTAGCAATCACAAGGCAGACTTACGTGATTTCAACTAGAAGGGGAGTCAAATCTGCAAACGAAGTTTCTGATGTGGGGAAGTTACTGTATGTTTGTTGCAAGTTCAAACAACAATCTTGAACTCCATTTCAGTTTTAAGATTTGGCTTTACAATGTGCAATGAACCTTAGCATAGGTCACTTCTACAAAAAAGGAAAAAGGGGCTGCGAAGGCTCCTCAGGGCAAGGAAGATAAGGATCAAATGAAATATCAATTCCAAGGGGCACCGTTGCACTCCAAAATCACAACCAAGTAGAAAGATATCTCTAACACCAATATCATGCATGTTAACATTGATGAGTTTATACAAAGGTTTAGGATTAACCCTACAATGAAGAATGAAAAATTGACCAGGAGTAGTGGAATAGCTAAATCTGCAGGTTTTCCTCCTGCTTTGATTTCCCTCGAGTTGGTAATGGCCTGCAAGGAGGCATATCAGCCATAAACAAGAACTATTGTTGATAGAGATGGGAACATTTTGGAAGACATGTCACCAAAAGGGATAGCAAAAATCTTCCATATTCCTGTCTTTGGAAAGATGGAACTACCTACTATCAAGGAGTGCAAAGAAATGTGGGATGAAGACCCCATAAGATGCAAGAAACTCATAAATCAGTACTGGCTAAAGGACAAATGGGGCAGCGCTGCAAAGGTTACCCAAGAACTCTTTCATAGCGACTTCTTTGAAGACTACCATGACTTAGTCACCATGCTAAGCAGAGTAATGGGCCTCCCTTATGCAACATATTTTCAAGAATGGATGGTTTAATTCAACGAGAAAATATTCCATGAAAAGGACAATACATTCTACTAGGGAGGAATAATCAGTGACCTCTTTCATGAGCAATTCATGAACATCAAGAAGACCTCTAAGTTCTATATGAACTCTTACCTAGTATATTCATTAGCTGATCAGAGGCACTACAATGGGCTATTCAGAGCTCCGAATGAAGAATCTAGTAGAGAACTCAAGTCTTTTGACAAGTACCCCTAGCTACAATTCAAGAACTTCAAGAAGGATTACTGTAGGGTGACCGATGCATTCATCGCTTATATCATTAGGCTGCTCGGGGGTGATTTTGAGAAAAGAGTTTCCCATAGTGCTCAATATTTTCTCAAGCAATATGCCTTCATGATTATCCAATATCTAAAGTTCACCTACATCCGAGCCCAAGGATTCTCAGAAAATCCAAACAAGCTGCCTCAGTACCCTAATAACCGGATAATATTGTTAGAAATATCTTGGTAGTTGTGGTACATTCACGTCGTCCTAAGCAACAAGCATCTAGAAGGGATCCCTTATCCCCTTACACTCGGCTAGGGGATGTACAAGCTTTATAATTCCCAGTGTGTAGGCAATTCAAAGAGGGAATTAGCCGAATACCATCTCAAATCTCACATGGTCATACCATGGATGGACCTATATGGCCATCTGAAAAAGGAAATCAGACAAGAGTACGGTCACCTCTACAGTGTCGAAGATTTTTGGGTAGATTGTAAGGATGATTTTGAGGTGTGAATAAGGCACTATATGCAGATGACTGCATACTTCGTAAAAAGGATGAACTTGTTCCCAATACCAGATCAACTAGAGGAAGAGGAAAGCACTGTGATAGACCCTAGGAACAATGTTGTCGCCAATCAACCACTGTTAATGATTGATTTGGATGAACAAGGGGTCGATGACCTTGAAATTCTCACGAAGATTATTGAGGCTCGAACGAAGACATGGATTGATGGGCAGGTTATGGTGGGGCAACTGCTACATCAACTGAAGAAATGTAAAACTCCCCTCCACCCACTCACCCAAGAAAGAGAAAGGAGACTGATGAGTAGCACTTGGATCCTATGGTGTACGTAAGAAAATCCTCAGAAGGTGAGTCTTCCAAGAGACACAAGAAATCAAGAAGCGTCACCGAGATGCCAGTAATTCAAGAAGATCCACTCCAAGAGAGAGAATACATGGAGAGAGATCAACCAAGATCTCCACCTATCTCATCTATTGCTACTCCTTCCATTTCCACTACCCCATTGATCCCACACACAGTAGTTGCTTCCTCTCCATCGATGGTAGATATATCTATCCACCTTGCTTCTACTTCCCCCATCATGCAGGTCATATCGGTGGATTCATCTTCTGCTACCACTTCTCCAATTTATGCATCCTCCATGTCTCCATATTTTTCTCTTCCAACTGCTATTGCTGCAATTGCAATGCCTACCCTTTCCCTTCCAAAGTCTTTCATGAAATATATACAAAATGTGCCCTCTGACCTTTCGAGAATGTTTGCAAACTCGATAGTATAGGCTGCCATGGCCCACGCAATGAATAGTATCCCAGTTCCTCCTCCCCCTACTGAGCCACCTACAATGGAGGCCACCATGCAAATTTCTAAGGAATTGGACTGCCAACAACAATTGGAGGCATCCAAAAGGTTAGAGGAAGAGGCAGATGACTAACCTGAGCATCCAATATATGAGCACAAAATAATTGATGAAGTTGCCTATGAATCCTCTAGTAATGATGGTGAGGGTCTAGACACAAAGATTATTTAGGAGACCATCGATCCTGAGCTTGACGCAGAGCTGGCTAAGCAAGTCAAGGAGATTGAAGATAAAGAAGTCGAAAAATAGCCTATTATTGAAGAGAGGGTTGCTGCCATGGAAATAAAAGGTGATACATTTTTCGGTAGGAGAGAATGACCATGCCCCTGGATATAGTGAAGAGGTATTCACTCATAAGGATTAATAGATTGAGCAGCCTGAGGAACACGAGCATGAGGAAGAAAAAGAAGAAAAGGATGTAGAAGGGGTAGACAACCTTGATGAATGCTTGCCCACTAAATCCCCTATCAAATACATAGTTTTCATACAAGACTCCGATGAGGAGAAGGAGGATGCAAGGACAAAGCAAGAATCTCTCAATGACAAGGCCATGGAAATAAAAAAAGATGATAAAGAGGATAGGCAAGAGTCACCTAAAGGAAAGTCCTCAATGCTTGACTGGCTAGAAAAGCAGTTTGAAAACAAAGTTCCTACTCCTAAGGACCCAAAAGCAAGGCTGGAGGCTATATTCGCCGAAGCCCAAAATCAGATCAAAAGTAATGATGGATGTATCAGGATCTAGGATGGTGCAAGTAGCTACACTAGTGGTGGGAGAACAAGGAATAAGTTACAATATCTCAACCATTGACTTGGGAGTTGCCATCAGGGAACAAAAGTTAGACCACCTTCAAGAATTTGTCGCCATGGTGGTGCATCTCATCCAACAAGACAAGGTTTCCAAGGAGGAGCTTAAGGCACAGGTGGCTGATTTGATCGCCTACATCCAATAGTGGTCATCCACGGAGGGACAAACTGTAACATCCTCGGCCCCACCGCAATTGCTATCAAAGGAGTAGATTGATAAACTAGAAAAGAGAAAGATTTTGGACAAGACTATAGAGAGTTGGTTCCGGAAGGTCTTGGACATTGGAAATATGAGCATCAATCACATTGTTTAGAAAACAAACAAGTTCTTGTATGTACAAAAGTCTCTCGAGGGTACGAAGAAAATCTACACTAACTTCCCAGTAAAATATAAGTCTATCTACCCAAAGATCGAGGCTATCCTCAAGTTGTCGAGTGAGATCTGTGAGAAGGAATTCACATTTAAAGAAGATGATCATTGGCTTATGGATATATAGAAGTGAGACTTTGAGAACCGAAAGGAAAGACTGGAGCAAGTTTTTGAAAAGGAAAACTCATATATCGACTGGGCCAAGGAGGTTTAATCAAATTGCAGTCGGTATTTGAAACTAATGACAGGGTACGATGTACCCGTTGTCTAGATCGATGCAAAAAAGATAAAGCCTCACTTCTAGAAGAGGTTGGAAGATGGAATGTCTAGAAAAATAGCCACTGATTTCATGGGTTTTATTGCCCGAGCCTTCACCCAGTCAGAGTTGTTCAAGGATCATGCCGTCAAGTATGAAAAAGATTGGGAGAAGCTCGTTGACAATTCCAAAGAGTGGAGCTACCAAGTGCTAAGATCTGAAATCATAGAGGTCGATAAGCTCCAGCCAGTGGTCCTAAAGTTCATGGAATATGTAGCCTTGAAGAAGAAAGAGGGCAACCCTATTGATGGAAAAGAGTTACTTCCATAATAGCTACAACAAAGAACAATCAGCAAAAGACAAAATCCTACAGTAAAGGCCAAAATAGGGATATGGACAAAGTGTATTTGAAAATGTAATATATTTTGGGAGTAGGTGAAACCCTAATGTAAGTGAATATTGGCCACACAATGAGATCAAATCTTGGCCACATATTTTTCCTTTTGGGCACTATAAATAGGGGTCTCCTCCTCTAATTTTGAGAGGGTTGAGTTGTTGTACATACATGCTGCCAAAATTGCAATAGAAATACATTGAATTTGGTGTATTTCTGAGTTTCTTCTCATGTTTCATGATTCTTCTCTCATAGTTAGATGATTTAGTTGGATTTACTTTGTTGTTTTAGTTTCCTTTCAGTTAAATTTGATAGATTTAGTAATGTTGTTCCATGGTTGTGAATATTTATCTTGTGTAGATGCCTTCTTTGTCCATACTTTTGGCTATTTGCTGCTAGTAGATGGCTATGTAAAGTTTGTCTGGACTCAAATTCAAAGCTTCCTTTAAATATTTATCTTTTTTCATGCATGTATGTGGTGAATGAGTGGTAAAAAAAATTGCAGTCCTTAGAAGATAACACTAATTTCATGGCACTATGAAATTTTTGGTTAAGTGAAATTTCGTATTTAGGAAGTTGTCCACAGCAAAGACCTCCATGATCACTATTCATTAGTAGTTGTAGGTCCAGGAACCCTCTCTCTTCCCTGCCCCTTTTTTCTTTTTTTTTAAGATGTGACCTATGCTAAGGTTCATTGCTCATTGTAAAGCCAAATCTTAAAACAAAAATGGAGTTGAAGATTGTTGTTTGAAAATGTAGCAAATGTACAGTAACTTCCCCACCTCAGAAACTCCATTTGCAGATCCAATTAACCTTCCAATTGAACTCATGTAGTTCTACCTTGTGATTACTAGAAAAATAACATGAAACAACTGAGATATTCCAAGCACTATCAAGACCTAACATTAGAGACCTTGGGATAGTGTTATGCAATCTGATTGTGGAATATTGTCTTTCAAGAGAGGTGATGCACCTATGCATTATATTTCAATAGAATTGGCGCTAGAAGGAGGGCCTCTTTGGAGCTAAGCTAGATCGAATTGGGTCTTTCTCCCTTGAAATATTTCACAGAATACTAAGGTCTACACCAAATAAAGGGGAGTTCCAAGAGATATCGCCCCCTACCCGAGCTAAGGGAGCTAAGAAAAGGGAGGAATTCACCTCCAACGCATCCAACCAGCCCACTTCGCTTTCACCATCACCCTCCTCTTCTATCCATTCACCACCGTCTTCTCCTTAATTATTGGCAGCATATTCTCTTGCTCATTCACTTCAAACAACCTTCTAGGCTGCCGCTTCCCAAGGGCTAGATGCTTCCTTCCAACGCAATGTAGTCCCACTTTTGAGAGTTATTTCATTAGTCGTTGCTGCCCTTTTGCAATCATAAGTCAATTTGGCACAACCACCTCCACCGCCCCCTCCCATGGTGTGGTTGGGAAATAATCCATCTCCTTTGGCCTTCAACCTCTACATGGCATGCCAAAGAATCCTGAAAGCTTTTGCATGAAGTTCAATCCCTGGGATCCACAGAGGACAACCGATGAGCATGTCAAGATTTTTGAGATTATTTTGAAGACTATGCAGATCATACATGAGGATGTGGCTTGCCAGATCTTTCCCTAATCCCTTGGGGAGGAGGCCTTCTATTGGTATGTCAACTTGTCAGAATGAACTATCAACACATGGGACCTTCTAAAGAATGATTTTTTGTAGAAGTTCAAAACTCCAATCAGCCCTATAGAGTTGTACCAACATTTTATGTCGGTTCAAAGAGAGGTCAATAAACCAATCAGCTCCTTTAATGATCAATTCCACAAAGCATATACATGACTGCAGGACCCGTATGTGTTCAATGATGTTGTTGTTTTACCTATCTATTATGTAGCATTGGACAATATTATTGCAGCATTAGTAAAGAGGATGCGACCATCACCTGCCAGATTGGTAGATGCGTACACGAAGGCTATCATTGCTAGCACGGACTTGAGACACCAAAAATTCGGTTTGCTGCCCTCTTTGGGGCAGGTTTCCCATCCTTCGCAGATTCAAGGGCTTACTCAAGCTTTATAGCATTAGACGCCCCTCATGAATCTGGTACCGCAACTACCCATAATACCGCACCCCAGACAACCAATGAATCAAGCACCCCCAGTTCCTCACTATTTTATGCCCCAATAGTAGCAAGTCCATTCTTAGCCGCCCCAAGTGTCGTCATATCTCCAAGCGTCCGAATTTATGCCCGCTCGCCAAAATCAGCCAGTGGCTCAACCGATGTTCCTCCAAAATGCAGCTCCATAG
Source organism: Sequoiadendron giganteum (assembly GCA_007115665.2). Taxonomy (NCBI): domain Eukaryota; kingdom Viridiplantae; phylum Streptophyta; class Pinopsida; order Cupressales; family Cupressaceae; genus Sequoiadendron; species Sequoiadendron giganteum. The sequence goes on along the minus strand of CM021100.1, from coordinate 779,057,390 downwards.
CCAAACAACATAGAAAAGGATCAGATCGATGAAATCACATAAATGATCAAGAAAATGTCTATGGAGATGACACATTTGAGAAACCAAAACAATCAACTATAGGCTTCGCATAAAATCATCCAGGCCAACCTCAACTGTGATAGTTGCGACAACCATGAGAACCGAGATAACCATGATGTCAACACATCATCCGAATAGACTTATGATAGGAATCAAAATTCAGGGCAGAACTTCAAAAGAAGGCCTTTCCAGAGGAAGAACTGGACATGGAACACAAGGCCCAACAATGGTGGTGTCCCCATGCCTCTCGATCAACCTAGAAACAATGACAAGAAGACAAGTGGAGTCTACCTGGTTAAGGCTGCTTTATCTGGTTGGTGCCACATACACAAAACGAGTTGACATTCTAAATTGGATTCTGCAGAACTCTAGATGGCTACTGAAATTTTTCAAGTTCAAGTCCAAAATGCTATGGACAACTTGGGATGCAGAGACATCGTTCCTTCTAAACCATATGATTCCTCTGTGTTGGTGGTCAATCAGGCTCCTTTCCCAAAGGCTGAGAGAAATGTTCACGAGAAGGAGGAGGTCACTATAATCCATGACAAGGTAGAAGAGGTAAGTTCTGAAAATCCTTTGGCTTAGCTTTTCGATTCAATAGATAATAGTCCTAAGCATGAGGAAGAGCTTGGGGAAGATGAAGTCCAAATGTTTCACCAAAGGAATACCCCTTACGACCTTAGGAATAGATAGGTCGGTGGTCAGGTTGGTGGTCCTTTTATGACCTCCACTCTAACTAACAATTTCAGCACCCCTCCTAACCCAAATGCTAGCAACAATCTGGGATATCACCATGTACCTACATGGTACTTCAACAAGAATAGACAACAGAACCAAAACCAAAATCAGCCTACTAGCTCCTTCCAAAATACCACTAGCTCCTCTTGAGATATCACCTATGATGAAAAAGTTGAACAAATGGGGGATTATATTATGGAATAATTTAAGAAGGTTAAGCTAAGTGTGTCCACCTTTAAGCTACTCAAGGTCCCAGCTATGAGAAATGCCTTCTTTAGAATGATAAATGGGACTTCGCCAGCCAAGGAAACTCAAGAAGCACCTTCAAGGAGGGTTTCCTTTGAGGATCAATGGAATGAACCAGTTGTGTGAAAAAATTTCAATCAGAAGGTTGATCCACCTACAAATCAACAATCAGATAAGCAACCCATGAAAGAAGCATATCAGACACAAACCCAAAATAAGGCTAATGATAAGGATAAGGGTCAAGTTGCCCAAGTGGATGTTTTCGAAGGATTTTTTTTAGGAAAATTCAGAACTCCTCCCTTCTTGACCACCATCCGAGTGTTTGGGAAGAATCTCCATAACTGTCTGCTGGACTCGGGAGCTTCCACCAATGTCATGCCCCTAAGCGTGTGCAAAGCTTTGGGAATAGTCCCAAATCCCTCCTGGCATAAAGTGATGCAGCTTCACAAGACTGAGATCAGCATAGTTGGAGAGATCAACAAAATACCCATGTATATTGTTGTTGATCCCAAAATTCAACAAACCATTGTCATCCAAGTTGCTGATATCTCGAACACCTATGGAATAATTTTAGGAAGGGATTTCACAAAGGAATTAAATGAATACACCACAACCGACAACTCTCATTTGTGGTTGCCATGGAAAGGGATGCCAAATTATATTCGAATTGATCAGGAGCCATGCGTGAGGTTCATGATCACATAATACAATAACACGAATGAAGTGTTTTTTCTTGAAACAAAATTGGGGAATTATTCTCCGGTGTCATATTCAAATGAACAAGAATGCTTTGGAGAAGAAGAAATGGGGGAGGTCCTTCTTGTGTTGTGCATTCCACCTGCTAACCTAGCCTATACCCCTCATAGCACAAAAATTTGGATAGAGTTGGATGACGAAGAATCATGCAAGGATGATAATCTTGGATTGCTAGATGGTTTCAAAGATTTTATGGAAAATATATACAAGACCAGCTCAGTTTGGGAGCTAGAATGAATTTTCAAGAGCTCTTGTTGCCTAGTTGGTGCAGGGTACATAATGCTACCCATTCAAAATTTGAATGATGTTTATGTCAAACAATAATTGAGCATATCAAAAGATAAATAACTTCGAAGGAGAAAGTTCAGCCAACACCACTAGAATAGAAACATTCAAAGCAGCCTACGCCTCCTTAGAAGGTTGTTGAAATGAGGCCACCATCAAAATCATAAATCAGGTTTGGTAACTCTAAGGTCAAGGACTCTCCTAGGTTTTGGATGTTGTGCTTTGACGGGTTCAAATCCAAGCATGGGATTGGAGCCAGCTTTGAACTAATCAGTCCTAGAGGTAAGTCATGATTTTTTGCTCATAGGCTTCAATTTCATTTCACTAATAATGTAGTAGAATACGAGGCATTGGTCTTGGGGCTCCTCATGGCATTGATGAAAGGTGTTAAAATGTTGCAAGTCTTTGGGGATTCAGAGTTGGTCATAAAGCAAGTAAGAAAGCTCTATTCTTGTTATGACCGAAGACTCACTAATTATAGGCATAGGGTATGGGATCTATTAGAAGGGCTAGATGCTTTTAATATCTAGTTGATCCCACACTCTCAAAATCACACCACTAATGCCTTAGCACAGGCGGCTAGTACCTTGTAGTCGTTGTCATTGTCTGGCCTCAAAAGGTTTACAGTTGCGCTCATCTCCATTCCATCCATACCAAACAATGTAGCCAATTTTTAGGTGTTTAATGATGATAAACACATCCTGGATTTCATTACCAACTTCGATGTGTTTGCTACATAGATAATAGATGAGATTGAACCCGAAGAATCCAAACTAGATATAGAATGGGTCATAAATCTCAAGACCAACACTATCCCAAGAGGGATGGTCCAACTTGAACGAATATTTGACTTGGATCAAATCAGAGATCAAGATTAGAAGTCCAAGAAAGATGCCATCAATGGCCAGTGTGATACCTATAACCTCATAATGGTTGAGGATGCTAAGAATGTGTTTATTGGAAATGTGTGCACACCAGAAGAAACAAAGGGCATAGTGGACGCTTTGGAGAAGTACCACGATGTCATTACTTAGAGTTACGAAGACCTCAAAATGTATGATACATCAATCATCACCTATACCATCCCTCTCAAACCGGATGCGAGGCCATTTTGACAGTGATAGCACCCTATCAATTCTCTACTAGAACCAATAATATACAAGGAAGTACAAAAATTATTGTCCGCTAGGATTATCTTCCCTGTTAGGCACTCCACGTGGGTGGCCAACTTGGTCCCAGTTAGAAAAAATAATGGAGAAATTAGATTGTGCGTGGATTTTCGTAATCTAAATAGAGCTTCAAAAAAGGACAACTATCCTATGCCATCATTGGCTGAGGTACTGCATATAGTGAATGGTTCTTAGATGATGTCCTTCTTGGATGGGTATTCAAGGTACAACCAAGTTATGGTACAATACGAAGAATGACATAAAACAACATTCACCACCAAGTGGGGTACCTTTGCCTACAGATGAATCCCATTTGGACTCATCAACGCTGGTGCCACCTTTCAACATGTAATGGAAATTGCATTCAAGGATCTGATCAAAAACTGCATCATCATCTACATGGATGATTTAACTATTTTCTCAAAGCAGCGGGGTGATCATGTTGCTGATTTATGCAAAGTTTTTCGAGGTGCCGCAAATTTGGGGTTTCGCTCAATTCAAATAAATACATCTTCAGGGTCACCGATGGAAAGTTGTTAGGGCACATCTTATCAGAAAGGGGGATTTCCATTGACCTCGAGTGTATTCAAGCCATCATGAAGATTCAGTTGCTAGGCAGCAAGAAGGAGTTAAAATATTTTTCGGAAAGATCAACTTTTTCTATAAATTTATCATAGGCTTTGATGAAATCGTCAAACCAATCAATGCTATGTTAAAGAAAGATGCCAAGATCAAGTGGACTCCTGAAGTGAAGTAAGCCTTTGGAGAAATTAAACAAGCAATTATTGAAGCATCGGTGCTAGTAAGTCTAGATTATCTGAAGCCTTTCTACATCTATTCATTTGCTTCAGATCATTTGTGTGCCAACATCTTGACCCAAAATGATAATGAGCGAAATGAGCACCCAATCACCTTCATGAGTGCCCCTTTGAAATATGTCGAGCTGTGCTACCACAACATAGAAAAGCAAGCGTATTCTCTTGTTAAAGGAGTAAAGAAGTTCAGACATTATATTCTATGCAATAAAGTGTTTTCCATAGTTCCTGACCAAGCCGTAAAGACACATCTTATGCAGAATGAGCTGGGTAAATGAAGGGAAAAGTGGATTACATTGCTGCAAGAATACAATATGGAAATTCAACCAATGAGATTGGTGAGAGGAAAGGCACTTACCCGCATGATTGCTAAAGTGATGGCAGATGTGGGGCCTGAACTCACAGTGCAACAATACCAGCTAGAGGATGTCTCTCTGGGAGAATGGTACGATGACATGGTGTATTATCTATTGAATCATAAATGTCCACCCTATTTGTAGGGAGTCCAAAAGCATGCACTTAGATTAAAATAAATAGTTACATGTTGCAAGGGGCCATATTGTACAAGAGGAATCATGAAGGTATATATCTGAGATGCCTTGGTAAGGAAGAAGTAGATCGTGTTTTGAAAGAGTTTCATGAAAAATTTGGCATGGGCCATGGTTTCGGCTTGTCTACAACACATCAAATACTGAGAGAAGAATATTATTGGCCTATAGTCTTCAAGGATTCCCATAGCCACATCCGCACCTACCATGTATGCTAGACCGTGGCAACCAAAGAAAGGAATGCAATTGTCCCATTGCAACCAATCCTGGAGGTAAGACTGTTCACACAGTGGGGTCTCAACTTCATTGGTCTGGTAAGCCCTCCATCATCTATCAAACACATGTATATTCTAAACACTTTTGATTATTGCACTAGATGGAAAGAAGCAATTGCATGTAGGCAATGCACAACGGAGGTAGTAAATAATTTTTTGGAAAGTTTTATTTTGAACCATTTTGGTTGTCCTTATGTGTTAGTGTGTGATAATGGTCCCAAATTTGCGTCGTTAAAATTTGCAGGTTGGGCCTTTGAATATGGAATCACCCTTAAATTTTCCTCCAACTATTATCCTCAAGGAAATGGTCTTGCATAATCTACCAACAAGAACCTGATTACTGTGATCAAAAAATTACTTGATAGGAATACCAAGGACTAGCATACCCAGCTTTGTTTTTCCCTTTGGGCAGATCGTACATGCCAAAGGCTACCCTCGGAGATTCCCCTTACCACCTCATCTATGGCTTAGAGCCTATCTTCCTGCTACACTTGAAAATCCCTACCCTCCAACTCATCAATTATTTTTATGAAGGAGGGGATCAAAGAGAAGCTCGCCTGGCCGAGTTGTTACATTTAGAAGAAGTATGTGACCATGCAATAGAAAACTTTGCCAAATATCAGGGCATAGTCAAAAGATGGTTCAACCGTTGAGCCAAAATTAAGGCCTTCTAAATTTTTGATCTAGTCCTTGGGACAAGGCCCATGAAAGGAAAGGGGGACATAACAAATTCGACAAGCTTTGGCTTGGCCCCTTTTAGATTGCCGAAATTATCCGAGATAATTCTTTTCGCTTGAAGACCTTAATTGGTGAGAACGTCCCATTGCCTCTCAATGGGAAACACCTTAAGAATTATTTCCAAGCTTGAGGTCTTTTAGAGTTGTCCCTATAAATACTTGTATATAGGTTAGGGTAGGTTTCCTTGCTTTTCTTTCTTGCTTTGTTTCATTTTGCTCGCTTCCTGACGGTTTTCTTTTTATGAGAGTGTCTCCTTGTTTCCACTGAGGTGGCCATGCTTGGCTTGATGAACAGTTTACTCTATTGCCCAATCTTTTTTTTTTCTATAGATAAGCCTTCATTCCCCACTACCGATCTTTAAAAAGCCCTAAGCGTTGGTTTCTTGTCTTAAACTTTGGACTAATCTAGGATTGTATTCTTGGTTGAATCTCCTATGCTTGTCATGGATCATACACGAAATGCACCTTAAAGGTTTCCAAAGAATTATGTGGTAATTATTGGGAAGGTTGGACAAGTGGAAAATCTAAAGTTTGCTCCAGTGACCACTGTGATTTCCAAACCCATAGTGAGCTTCAATGCTTGCATGGTTGAGCAAAAGAAAAGAAAATAACTGCAAAGAAATATCAAAAAAGGAAATAAAATAAAAAATAATGCAACCGTATGGGTGTACGAATATCTGTACTAGGGCTATGGATGTCTGGCCGGCAGTAGAGCTATATTCATGGGGTCACAATGACTACTCCATCGGGGCTATGGATGCCTGACTGGCAGCGGAGCAATGTCCAGGTTACTCTTGGGGTCAGACGAATTATGTAGCTTGTCCCTCTCAATCAATAGTTTTCCACATGGTTTATGAGGAAAGGAAATGAACTCACCATGCACATGCTTCCATGATGACACCGTGGTGTGATTCAACCTCGGCTCTTGTCCTTAACTTGTTCTTAGTCCAGCCTTGGAAATTGGCTTCTGGTCTGCCAAACCAGAGATTATGGGTTCGGAATGAGTATTTATCTTTAGAACGCCAAGAGCATTCTCCTAGCAGAGTCACCATTTTTTGTGCCTATAGCACACACGCACTATTCAGAATGGGGACCCTCTCTTTCTTTTTCCTTGCCGAGTCATTTTTTCATTGCTCCATTTCGTATGTTCCTATTTTGGGTTCCAAGTTGTCAAGGATTCTTAAGGATGTCTCGAGAAGTGGGTCCCCCTTTTTTTTGTGTTTGTCCTTGGTGTTGTGTCTCAGTCTTAGGAGTTGCTCTTTCCCTCCTAGGACCTTGTTTCCTTTTCTTTGCAGTTTCGGGGCGCGAGATGAAATTGAACACGGAACTTTCACAAATTTCTTGGTTTAGTTTCCATTCCAACTCCAGTTCTGCTTCTTGTCTTCTTGTTTCCTTTGTTGTTTCGCTTGTGTTTAGCCTTTGGGTTGGTTTCCTCCCTTAGGTCTTCTTTGTTTTTTCTTTTTCCTTCGCTTCCTTTCCTTTTGCCGGAAGCAGAACTGGGGTGGGAACTAAGCTTGAAACTTTGCAAAAGGTTTCATCTGGTCTTGGTTTTGCCTCCACCTCCGTCTAGTTTTGGTTCCACCTCCATCTAGTTTTGGTTCCGCCTCTGCATAGTTCTGCCTCTACCTCCACCTAGTTTTGTTTCCACCTCCATCTTCCTTTGCTTTCTTTTGTTTCCTTTCATTTGTTTGTTCATGTTGTTTGGGTTTAGGGGATCTTGTTATAATGTGTCTGAATCTTCCTAACTACTCACTTGATGATTAGGGATAAATCAGCGGAACCTAAGTGGGGGACGAACTCAGGACCATTAGTTGGTGCTAGGTTCGGATCCCGTACCATTCTCGGGTCCGATCTCATTCCCATCACAAATAGCCATGCCCTAACATCTTTCTAGGCCTCGGGTTCTGGTCCTCCCACCGTCGTCCTGAATTTTAGACGCACCAACCACACCGGCCATCGTAGCATTTATTAAGTGCATTAATTGCACTTAGGGGTATAAGTATTAGTCTCGACATGTCATTTTCATATGTCAGGAGCAATAGAAAAGTGTAGTGCCTTCCCCAACCTTCGCTGCCCTTCGTTTGAGCCTCCACTTCGTCGTTCTTTGCGAATTCAATGACTTTCTTCATCTGGCCTTCAAGGTATGATTGTTGTTCGATGACCTACCTCATTTTTTATAACTTTATGCTTAGGTAATGGATAATAAGGGATAAAATGATAAAATCTAATAGAGGGGAGATCATGTAACAAATCCCATGAATTGAAATCTTCAAAGCATCCCTTAAAAACTTGGAATTTGAACTCAAAACCTTGCTTTCTTGTCGTTGTTCTTCGAACTAGGTGACGGTGCCTTCCAGGCTCGGGACTCCCTATTGCTTGGGCCGTTAAAAATTAAATTTGAAAAACTTACCTAACGGAAAACCTCCTTGCGGGTTTTGGACTCTAAAACTCCGCTTCTGAATCACTACCCCCCCTTTGCAGTTTTGAAACAATGTTTTCTCTACATGTTTTTGGGACTCAAACCATGGATGACTGATTGATACAAAACTTATGATGAAAATGAGCGCATCCAAAAGACTCTCGATCCTCGGCCCCTAAACTTCCATCATCGAGATTCCATCCCATCTCGGCCATCCCAAACGGAAAATCCAAGTCACCCTTCCGGCTTCCGAGCCTCAAAATTCTGATCTCTGCAAAGTTTCAATAGATGGACCAAAACCTCTCTCTAGGTCCGGTCTGTCGGGTTTCGGGTTCCGAACCTTGGTCCTTGCTTTATCATTTCACATGACTATCCTTCAACAACATCCCGACCTTCACGGCCCAAGCACTCAAATGAACAAAAATGATACAAGGCTTTGTCTCACGACCTTCTGCCTCCCGGGTTCTGGACTCCGAAACTCTACCTCTGGAGTGTCGTTTCTTTGAAGCTATTTCAAATGGCTATCACTTGGTAGCCTTACTTCAGTTTGATTCCAAATTCCCTAATGGTGATCTAAATGACTTCCAATCTAAAAGGAAATGATGACCCACGTGCTAAAATGCTACCCTCTCCCACATAGACACTTCATTATCCAAATCTAAGATCGAGAGAAATCATCTGTGTCTCCTTGTTATGTTCGCCCTTCAGAACAACATTTTGATAGGGGAAGTCCAACCTCTTGGGCTCAGGTCATCCAATTTCCCTCTAGTGAACTTCTAATGATAATTTTGACTAAGTGTTGGACTTTTGAATGATGAATTATCCAATCTAACCATGTTTTGCAGGGATTTGGCTAACCATTTGTATCATCATGCATGCTTGTACTCACTTTGCCTCCATGTGCAAAATATATAGAATCAACTATAGGAACCTCCAGAGTAGCTATAGAGAAGGACAAAGGAAAAATAGCTGCCAAGGCTCCTCAGGGAAAGGAAGATAAGGATCAAATGAAATATCAGTTCCAAGGGGCACCCTTGCACTCCAAAATCACAACCAAGTGGAAAGATATCTTTAACACCAATATCGAGCATGTTAACATTGATGAGTTTATACAAAGGGTCGGGATCAACCCTAGAATGGAGAATGAAAAATTGAGCAGGAGTAGTGGAATAGCTAAAGTTGTAGGTTTTCCTTCACTTTGATCACCCCTGAGTTGGTAATGGCCTGCAAGGAGGCATATCAGCCATAAACAAGAACTATTATTGACAGAGATGGGAACATTTTGGCTAGCATGTCACCAAAAGGGATAACAAAAATCTTCCATATTTCTATCTTTGGAAAGATGGAGTCTCCTACTTACAAGGAGTGTAAATAAATGTGGGATGAAGATCCCATAAGATGCAAGAAACTCATAAATCAGTATTGGCTAAAGGACAAATGGGGTAGCGCTACAAAGGTTCCCCAAGAAATCTTTCACAATGACTTATTCTAAGACTACCATGACTTAGTCACCATGCTAAGTAGAGTAATAGGCCTCCCTTATGCGGTGTATTTTCAAGAATGGATAGTTTACTTCATCTAGAAAATATTCAGTGGAAAGGACAATACATTCTACTGGGGAGGAATAATCAATGACCGCTTTCATGAGAAATTCATGAACATCAATAAGACCTCTAAGTACTATATGAACTCTTACCTAGTATATTCATTAGCTGATCGAAGGCACTACAATGGGCTATTCAAATCTCTGAATGAAGAATCTGGCAGAGAACTCAAGGCTTTCGACAAGTACCCCAACTAAAATTCAAGAACTTCAAGAAGGATTACTGTAGGGTGAATGATGCATTCATCGCTTATATCATCAGGCTGCTAGGGGGTGATTTTGAGAGAAGAGTTTCCCACAGTGCTCAAGATTTTTTCAAGCAATATGCCTTCTTGTTTATCCGATATCCAAAGTTCACCTACATCCGAGCCCATGGATTCTCAAAAAATCCAAACAAGCTGCCCCGGTACCCTAATGACCAGATAATATTGTTAGAACCATCTTGGTAGCTACAGAACATTCATACCATCCTAAGCAACAAGCATCTAGCAGGGATCCCTTATCCCCTTACACTCAACCAGGGGATGTATGAGTTTTATACTTCCTAGTGTGCAGGAAATTCATAGAGGGAATTGATTGAATACCATCTCAAATCTCACACGGTTAGACCACGGATGGACCCATATGGCCATCTTAGAAAGGCAATCAAACAAGATTATGGCCACCTCCACAGTGTCAAATATTTCTGGGTAGATTGTAAGGATGATTTCAAGGTGCAAATAAGGCACTATATGCAAATGATGGCATACTTCGTAAAATAATGTTTCCAATACTAGATCAGCTGGAGAAAGAGGAAAGCACTGTGATAGACCATAGGAACAATGTCGTCACCAATATACCATTGTCAATGATTGATTGGGATGAACAAGGGTTCGATGACCTTGACATTCTCACCAAGCCTGTTGAGGCTCGAATGAAGACATGGATTGATGGGCAGGTTGCTTGAATGAAATAGTAAGGGGTCGTCCTGACCTTTAAGGGGCTCAAAAGTGAGCCAAGTGGTTCTGATGGTGGGGCAGCTACTACATCAACTGAAGAAATGTCAAAGTCCCCTCCACCCACTCACTCAAGAAAGAGAAAGGAGACTGATGAGCAGCAGTTGGATCCAAAGGTGTATGTAAGAAAAGCCTCAGAAGGTGAGTCTTCCAAGAGACAAAAGATATCAAGCATCACCGAGATTCCAGTAATTCAAGAAGATCCACTCCAAGAGTGAGAAGACATGGAGATAGATCATCCAAGATCTTTGCCTATCTCATCTTCTGCTACTACAACCATTGCCACTACCCCATTGATCCCACACGCAGTAGTTGCTTCCTCTCTCCTAGTGGTAGATATATCTGTCTACCTTGCTTCTACTTCCCCTGTCACACAGGTCATATCGGTGGATTCATCTTTCACTACCACTTTGCCAATTTCTGCATCCTCCATGTCTCCATATTTTTCTCTTCCAATAGCTACCGCTGCAATTGCAATGCATGCCCTTGCCCTTCCAAAGTCTTCGGGAATGTTTGCAAACCCAATAGTGCAAGCTGCCATGGCCCAAGCAATGACCAGTATCCAAGTTCCTCCTCCCCCTATTGAGCCACCATGCAAATTTTTGAGGAATTGGACCGACAACAACAATTGGAGGCAACCAAAAGGTTAGAGGAAGAGGCGGATGACTACCATGAGCATCCAATATATGAGCACATAATAATTGATGAAGTTGCCTATGAATCCTCTAGTGATGATGGCAAGGGTCTAGACACAAAGATTATTCAGGAGACCATCAATCTTGAGCTTGACGCAGAGCTGGCTAAGCAATTCAAGGAGATTAAAGATAAAGAAGCTGAAAATAGGCTATTATTGAGGAGAGGTTCGCTACCACAGAAATGGAAGGTGATAACTTTCTGGTAGGAGAGAATGACCATGCCCCTAGACATATTGAAGAGTTATTCACTCATAAGGATCAAGAGATTGAGCAGCCCGAGGAACACGAGTGTGAGGAAGAAAAAGAAGAAAAGGATGTAGAAGGAGCAGACAACCCCGATGAATGCTTGCCCACTAAATCCCCTATCAAATGAATAGTTTTCATACAAGATTCTGATGAGGAGGATGCAAGGACAAAGCAAGAAGCTCTCAATGCTAATTCCATTGAAATAAAAAAAGATGATAAAGAGGATAGGCAGGAGTCCCCTAAAGGAAAGTCCTCAATGCCTGACTGGGTGGAAAAGCAGTTTGAAAAAAAAGGTCCTACTCCTAAGGACCCAAAAGAAAGGTTGGAGGCTATATTGTCCCAATCCAAAATCAGCACCAAGAGGGAGAAGAAGCCCAAAATCAGATCAAAAGTAATGATGGATGTCTCAGGATCCAAGATGGTGCAAGTAGGTGCACCGGTGGTGGGAGAACAAGGAATAAGTTACAATATCTCAACCATCAACTTGGGAGTTGCCACCAAGGAACAAAAGGTAGAATACGTTCACGAATTCATTACCACAATGGTGCATCTCATCCACTAGGACAAGGTTTCCAAGGAGGATCTTAAGGCAAAGGTGGTTGATTTGACCACCTACATCCAGCAGTGGTCATTCATAGAGGGACAACCTACAACATCCTCGGCCCCACCATAATTTATATCGAAGAAGCAAATTGATAAACTAGAAAAGAGAAATATTTTGGACAAGACTACAGAGATTTGGTTCCAGTAGGTCTTGGAAATTGGAAATATGAGCATCAATCATGTTGTTTGGACATCAAACAAGTTCCTAGACATACATAAGTCTCTTGAGGGTATGAATAAAATCTGCACTAACTTCCCAACAAAATATGAGTCTGCCTACCCAAAGATTGAGGCTATCCTCAAGCTACCGAGTGAGATTTGGGAGAATGAGTTCACATTTAAAGAATATGATCATTGGCTTATGGATATCTGGAAGTGAGACTTTGAGAATCAAAAGGAAAGACTAGAGCAAGTGCTTAAAAAGGAAAACTTAGATATCGACTGGGCCAAGGAGGTTTGGTTGGATTGCAGTTGGTATTTGAAACTAATGACATGGTATGATGTACCAGTTGTCCAGATCGATCTAGAAAAGATAAAGCCTCACTTCCAAAAGAGGGTGGAAGATGGAATTTCTAAAAAAATAACCATTGATTTCATGGGTTTTTCTGCCTGAGCCTTCACCCAATCAGAGCTATTCAGGGATCACGCCACCAAGTATGATGAATATTGGGAGAAGCTCGTTGACAATTCCAAAGAGTGGAGCTACCAAGTGCTGAGATCCAACATCATAGAGGTTGATAAGCTCCAGCCAGTGGTCCTAAACTTCATGGAATATACAACCTTGAAGAAGCAAGAGGGCAACCCTATTGATGGAAAAGAGTTACTTCTAGAATAGCTACAACAAATAACAATTAGCCAAAGACAAAATGCTATAGTGTTGTCACTAAAGGCCAAAATAGGGATATGAACAAAGTGTATTTTAAAATGTAATATATTTTGGGGGTAGGTGAAACCCTAATGTAAGTGAATATTGGCCACACAATGAGATCAAATCTTGGCCACATGTTTTTCCTTTTGGACACTATAAATAGGGGTCTCCTCCTCTCATTTTGAGAGGGTTGAGTTGTTGTACAAACATGCTACAGAAATTGCAATAGAAATACATTGACTTTGGTGTATTTCTAAGTTTCTTCTCATGTTTCATGATTCTTCTCTCATAGTTAGATGATTTAGTTGGATTTACTTTGTTGTTTTAGTTTCCTTTTAGTTAACTTTGATAGATTTAGTAATGTTGTTCCATGGTTGGAATATTTATGTTGTGTAAATGCCTTATTTGTCCATAATTTTGGCTATTTGTTGTTGGTAGATGGCTGTGTAAAGTTAGTCTGGACTAAAATTCAAAGCTACCTTTAAATATTTATCTTTGTTCATGCATGTATGTGGTGAATGTGTTAGAACTGAGAACTTTCACTAAAATCCTAAGGGATTTTTCCTATTTTGAGCCTAATACTTTCAACATTTTCTCATAAAATTTCATTCACCACCCTCTACAGTGCTAAGAATGATTTTTATCCTTATTTCACCGCCTTATTTTTGGTCTATATAGCCTCACATTTTCCTCCATATTTAGTTCCATTATATTTTTCCTACCTTTTCATAAAAAATTATTCATTTTATTGCTCCTCTTAAATGCTAAAACATCATATATTTCTTTCCATTGCTTTAATATTTCAAATTTTTTACCTATCTACTTCATACTGCTACATTGCAGATAGTCATCAGAATGACCATGGTAGCACAATGGTAAGAGGCAAGTCGTTACCGCTATACCGTAGCCGCTAAAACAATGACACGATGATAGCAGTAAATGGCTAGCGGTCAGCAATGAGCATATCATGGTATCGCGCAAGGTCAAACCACAGACCGCGGTAACCATGGTAATAGGGAAGATAATAGCTGGCGGCGAGGAAGCAAGCAAAGTGGTTACCGCTATACTGCACATGGTCTAAACATAGACCACAGTGGTCGCGGTAGATGGTGGATAGCAGTGGAGGTGACGGTCTGAGACGACGCTGCGGTACCGCTGGCGGTCAAGCTAAGCACCACGGTGACTACAATAACATAGACTTAGTGGTTGGCAAAGAGGGATACCGCTATACCACAGTTGGACAAGAGGAATTAGACGGTTGACCGGTGAATGGAGAGGAGACGATTAACTATTACCCTGTGGTACTGTGAGTAGGCTTCGAACACACAGTGGTAAGGCAGTAGGTGATGGAGGAAGCAACGAAGCATAGCAGAAAATGCCAACCACTATACCATGGTCGGTCAACATGTTGATAGCGGTAGAGTGGTAGGAATAAGAGAATATTCGAGCAACATGTAAAACAAAATATTAAAGGGCAGAAACGTATTAAGGCAAAATGAAAATGCAGGGCTATGTTTTAAACATTTAATTTGCCGATAAGGCAATCTAATTAAATGTTTCAATTTCTATTAATGGAATGTAAGCGACTGTAACAAACAATGAAGGGTCGTGACCCTTAAAATTTACTATATAAATACTTGTAAAATCAGTAAGATTAGGGGAGAGATTAGAATAGGATAGATTGAGGCAAGCATAATATTTTCAGAATGTTTGCATTCAAGAAGACTATGTTGCATGTATAAGATTTGAGGAAGATAATGAAAGACTCTTGATTTGTTGGTTTCATTCTGGTATCAGTTGTTTGTTGGATTTCTGCAATTATTTGATTGTCTTTAATCTAATGTTTCCTAATTATTTAAATTGAAATATCAAGTATATGTTCAATTTACCGATGCACATTTGTTGTATCTATGTGGTTTGATTAATTGGTCTCTTCAAGAAATAATTAAATCCATTTCAGTCAATTACAGTAATTTGGGAACGTTATTTGGATCATTTAGAAGAATCAAATAGTTAGGATTGATATTCTGCCTCAAGTAGGGTCTTTCAATCATATTCTTGCATGTTTATACCAGTTATAAACTCATATTTGTATGCCAAACAATTAGAGATTTTCTAGATAAAAGCCACTCATTCAGGACTTTCATTTGACTCTGTTTTACCCAACAAGGCACTGGTCTCCCTTACTTTCATTACTTAGTTTCATTTATTTCATTTGACATCTATTAATTGAACATATCAAACTTCACTTTCATATTGCATACACTATTTATACCAAATTTATCAGATACTACATATACAATTTTGACTAAATTTAGATCATATATGTCCACTTCCCTTAGCAATTGTGGATAGTTTAGTCAAGTAGAAGCCTAGTTCAAAATATGCAACATTCATATAGGTACACCTGCCTAGGTTTAGCAAAGCCTTAAGAGTAGAAGGTCCAACTGTACTAGTTGACCTTGTTAGTTAGCCAATAACGTTGTGAGAGCTTGGCAACCTCTCATGGATCCAACTTGCATTTTTGAGACCCAACAAATTGGCGACTCCATTGGGGAATTACTTGAGGAAAGTTTGGTGGCAAGCAACCTTTCCATATAGAATCATTGAAGGAAGATTCACAAACTTTTTTTTTTGAAAATTGACTCCATTGGGTGAAATAATAACATTTTCTCACTTTTAGAAAAAGTGGGTGGTGACTCTGAATAAACAAAAACATTGAGACTGATAAAATAAAATACAAATCAGAAAGAAATCATCCTAGATCTTAGACTATCATAGTTACTCACAACATGCAGAAGATCTTTGTACAGAGACAGTGATGGTCTTGATGATAAAGGAAAGTCAGCTTACAAAAACAATCAGGGCAAGAAAGTATTTAATGACTTGGACACAACAACTAAAAACAAAACATCAAAACTACTACTGGAAACACATAATTCATATGATACACTAACAAGTGAAGACAACCCATCTAAAGAGCTTCACACTCCTGAGGGGAAGAGAAATCCTTCCCACCGAGTAGACCTTGAGAAAGCTGACGAGCTCATGGCTGATTTTGAAGCTAGACAAAGGAGAGAGTTTGAATATGAGCAGAGAACAACACTCTTTGAGGAAAGACTTGAGTATGATGAAACATCTAAAGAAAATCATGAACTTATGGCACGAAATGAAGAAGATACACAATGGGAGCACATGAGGCAACAAACAGAAAGATTAAGGGTAGAATATGAGCAACAACTTCAAGCAATGGAAGAATTCAGAAAGATGAAATTACATAAAGCTCAAATTAAAACATCAATGGCTGACTCACCCAAATATGTGCCCCTCATAAAAATAATAATATGAGAGTATCAAATTCCCCACAAGCCTACCAAAATCAGCCAAAGAATCAATGTGGACATAAAAATGCTCCACCACAACATAAGAATGTTCAACCACCTCCTTATCGGCAACACGTACCCTCACAAGGTCATCAATATATGGGAAATAGTAATCCAGTATACTGGCATCAGCAGTACCAAAATCCTCCTCCATAATACACAACCATGATCAGGCAGTTTTATTTGGCCAGATTTTAGATATACCCTTATCCTCTGGATAACAATTGGAGAAACATAGTCCCAAAATTCACAGGAAGTAGTGCAGTCACAGCTGAGGAGCATCTGATAAATTTTAAAACAGTTATTCAAGACTTGGATATGCAATATGAGGATGTACAAATGAGATTATTCATGATGTCATTGATCGAAGATGCCAGGGACTTGTTTAACAGTTTACCAAAAACATCCATTAATTCCATTTATATATTTTATGAGTAGTTTCTTCAGCAATATGGGAATCAATGTGCATCAGAGTTTGCTTTGCATGAGTTGGTAATTATCCAGAAGCATCAAAATGAGTCAACTTATGAATTTAATTAGAGGTTTTCCAAACTACATAATAAGATACCTCGTGCATCCAAGATGGTTGATCCTATTGCATTGAGTATCTACTTGAATGATTTTGATCCCAAGACATGATATGAACTTAGGAACATAGATCCTAGGGACTTGGCTGAAGCTCAAAAGATAGCACTCACAATTGAGAATAACAGGAAGGCTACAGGGATGATTTATAAAAGAGATAACCCTAGGGCTCCCCCATATGCTCCCCTAAATAGATAAGAAAATACATATAAGAATGAAAGACCAAGGTTACATGACATGCCTTATAATACAAACTGGAGGACAGGAAGCTGGTAAGTGATAGACTAAGAAATAAAGAAACACCAGATCCATTAAAAAGGAAAGGGGCATATATGGTGGATAAGATTCCATGGTGCTCAGTTTCTTATGCACCACACTCCCCAGAGCATTGTGTTACAGCTCAGTTAGTACCAGAAAAAGACACAATGGAAAATGATGGTGGAGAAGACCATAATATCTATCTAACTTCCCACGCTCTTAATTCTTTGGAGCAGGAATATTCATCTTCAAAGGAGGAGGGATATGAATATGATGTTGATCATCAAAAATACAATATTCATATGGTAGAACAACAAGTCTTTTATGACTATGAAGAAAGTGAAAATGAACAAGATCCCCCTACTGCATTGCTTCAGATTAACAAGTGCAGTGTAAGGAGACCGAGTGAGGAAGAGATCAAAAGATTAACTGTTGAAGTAGTGGAAGAACCTAGAAGCAAGTATTGATTGAGGAACATAACAGTGAATGAAGATGAGGGTGTTCCAAGGGGAATATTTGTGTAGGCATGGAAAATGTACAAATGTCGTTTTGGCACACTTGATCTCGATTACTAACAACATTCCTTCCTGAATCATACTCTCATCATTTCATCATAATTCTATCTCTTAATCTAATGAATCATTATTCATCTAATTAGGTCTATCATCTCCTTTGATTAAATTAATCAATTTAATTTAATTAACCTTACATTTCTGTTTAATTAAATAAATCATTTTATTTGATTAAATTCTCTAAAGTCATCTGATTAAATTAAATAAATTAAACCTTATTTGATTTAATCTAATATTTCCCCCTTAGTTAAATAAATCAAATCATTTATTTAATAAATCATTTCCTCTCAATTCTGATTTAAATTAATTCATAAATTTAAGTCTAAATGGTCACATCTCCTAATTCTTCATTAAATTAATCAAAACCATGATTAAGTTAATCCCTCTCATTAAAATCCTCTAGAGAATGCAAGTTGCACAATAAATCAATTACTTTGATTTATTTAATTCCCTATTTTCCCTCACATGGCATCAAAAGGAAATATTCCCTCATTTGAATTCAAAAAGGCCAAGTGGACTTGGTCCTTGCAACAAGGCATTTAAGGCCTCTTACATGTCCTTGGCCTTGAGCCAAGTGACATTAACTCAATTTCCCTTCCCTCTTCAACAAGTCATTTCACAATTTCAAATTCAAACTAAGTGTATTTATTGGCACTTTGGCCAAAATGTGCACAACCACTAACCATTCACATCATGACATGTGGCATTCAACCATTGGATTGAAGGTTAGTCCCACATTGCTCAAATCTCTTTCATTCTTCCAAATTGAAATCTATAAAGTGGAGGCTTCTCTCCTCATCTCTCATCCACAATCTTCATGCAAAGTTACTCTCTCCACATTGAGAGCCAATTTTTCCCATTTCACTCAACCACTCATCATCTTCAAAATATTGTAACAAGGTTATACTCAAATCTCTTTGGGGGATTTGAACATTGCTCAATAAATATACATTGCAACTTAGGAATTGGGAAAGGGACAATTGCAACGCTTCATTGACACCAATTCTCCCATGGGATTACTAATCTATTGGCTAAATTAGGATCTAACTTCATTTTTTGCATTGTGTTCTTCATTTCCTAAATTTAGTTTGAGTAGATGGATTTCATGGGGAATCCCTCATGTTTGCATGCATTTGATCTAACAACCTAACATGTTTGTTGTTCTTGTGCATTTGCAGGTTTAGGGGTTCACATTTTGATGCTAGAAGGAGGGCTGTCTGTTTATGTCAAACAGGCGGAAGGAGCTTCCGTTTTTGACACATTTGTGACAAGAAGCTCAAAATATATATCTGTCTCTTTTGTGACAGAACAATCAGATTAAATTTTATTTTTTGTTTTTTTTAATGCCTGTTTTATGTCAAACAGGCGGAAGGAGCTTTCATTCCTGATGCATTTGTGATAGCAAGATCAAAACAACATTTGTCTGTTCCTGTCAAATAGGCAGAAGGAGGCTTTGTTCCTGACGCATTTGTGACAGAAAGATCAAAACATCATCTGTCTGTTCCTGACACATTTGTGACAGGAAGTTCGAAATATATATTTGTCTGTTTTGTGACAGAACAATCAAATTAAATTTTATTTATGTTGTTTTTTTTAATGTTTGTTTTCTGTCAAATAGGCGGAAGGAGCAAACGTTCCTGACGCATTTGTGACAGAAAGATCAAAAAAATATCTGTCTATTCCTATCAAACAAGCAGAAGGAGGCTCTGTTCCTAACGCATTTGTGATAGAAACATCAAAACAACATCCATCTGTTCCTGTCAAACAAGCAGAAGGAGACTCTGTTCCTGATGCATTTGTGACAGAAAGATCAAAACAACATCTGTCTATTCCTATCAAACAAGTGGAAGGAGCCCATATTCCTGACGCACTTGCGATAGGAAGTTCAAGATATATCTGTCCTTTTTTGTGACAAAATATTAGATTAAATTTATTTTGGTTGCTAATTAGTTTTTCTAACCTTTGATTTGCAACTCTAATCAGTTTTTGTAGGTTGGTTGATCAAGGTGAAGGAGGAAACAAGATTGAAAGTGGCGTTATGGCATCATTCTCACATTACACCAAGTGTTTTTGAACACTTTAGTGTTTGTTTAACACTCTAACATAATTCAAAATCTCTTTTAAAGAATTTTTTATCTTTCATACTTTTAGGAAACACTAAATTTCTTGTTGGGCTCTAAAAAGAACAATGCAAATTTTTCTTTCAAAGTTTGCAAACAAAAAGCTTAAAAAGAATTTTAGGACAAACTTACTAGAGTTGGTTTTTGGATTTAAAAATTGAACAAGGCAACTCTCACACTTCAAAATTGGTGCTTTAAAAAGAACTAATTATTGCTTTGAAGGATTTAAAATGAACATGTGTTTTTTGTACCTTGTAATATTTTTTGCAAAGTAGTGTCATTTGAAAAGGCATATGTGCTTCTCTCGCGCTTCACGGAAATCTTGAGAATCAAAAG
This sequence comes from Sequoiadendron giganteum, assembly GCA_007115665.2. Lineage (NCBI taxonomy): Eukaryota > Viridiplantae > Streptophyta > Pinopsida > Cupressales > Cupressaceae > Sequoiadendron > Sequoiadendron giganteum. The sequence continues at coordinate 779,037,078 of CM021100.1, read as the reverse complement.
TATTTTTGGTGACACTAAGTTTCATAAAATATTTCCTCCACATTTTGATTTGGGAACTTAAAAATTGAACAAACTTGTATAGTGTGAGAAAAAGGCATTGCGAGTGTTCTCTTTTTGTTCATGCAAACAAAGATGATCGAACTATGAATGCACTTACTTGCTATTGTACACCTTTAGAGAGCCTGCCTTGGTGGGAAAAAGTACTCACCCTAAGGGAACGACTCAAACCGGTAACAAGCTAAATGCCAAGCTATTCCCAACCGGTATACAAATTCGAATGGTGAGGAAAGTTCATCATTACAGGAGCTCCTACGGACAAGCAGGTGATACTCTTTATATGGGTTGATCTTTCCTCTCGTGTGGCCTCTTAAATGGGTACCCTAATTATGAACAAAATTTGTAGAAGGCCAAATCTTTATCTATTTTGTTGGTGCAAAAGGTCATGTCCTTTGAAGCTGCCCCACGTTATACATGCGGTTTTGTTGTAGAAATGGAAAGTATTCCATGGGAGATTCATGGGTACTAATGCTTGGCTAACCTGAGAAGTGTGTGCCATGGAGGGGAGCCAGTGTGGTCAAGCATTTAACCATTCACATAAAATATGCGCAGCTGGATTTGTCCAAGTGGGAGCCCAACAAAATATTGTCTCATCATCCTAAGGTTGTAAAAAGTGCTTGGAAGTGGAAAACACATTGCTTGGTTCTTGGAAACATTTGCAAAATGAACATTCATAAGACCTCCAAACTTCAAACCCCTTTAACAAATTCAAGCACTCTTGGTTTCCCTAGGGATCATATCCTTAGAGGTTTCTAAGTGCTCAGATTCTATCATCATTTGTTTTCGATAAGGTTAAACATAGGTAAATTTTTCCCTATTTTCCTTGATTTTCACACAATGGACTTTGTGGGATGAGAAAGAAAGTGGGACATTAGACATATAGTTTGAAACATAAAGCAAGCAAGTGTCTTTGGTAATAAGCCAAGATAAAAAGACAAATTGAACTTCATATGTGTTGTTCCAAATGATTTCCTGAAAGGTCAAGATTCCAAAACCAAGGTTCAAAAGGATAAGTCTAAAAGCCCATGAACAACACCTTGAAATGCTCCTTGAAGTTAGAGAAAGACTAGTATACAACTTCTATAAAAAGGCTTCAAGGAATAATCCAACTTTGTATGCATTCTACTATCAATAGAATCCTGAACTTTTTGAAAGGTTTGCTTTCCTCTCATAGGAAGTCTAGCGTGTTCTTCAACACCAAGGTCTTGTAAAGAGAGTTGTTTCTAGGTTCAAGTCTAGGATAAAAGTTGTCATCCTCATCCATCTCTCCACCAAACCAAATCTCATTCCATCAACAAAATTCTTGAGAACTCTAGAAAAATCACTCATGCTAAACTTAAAGGGCTAAAATCAACATCACCCTATCTTGGCTAAACACACCTAGCCAAAATAGTCAAAAATCTTGGACGAATTTACCTCTAGGATAATGAAACTTCCTAAGGTCTACTAGTTCACAATCACATTGGCTTAACATGCCTATCCAATTCATTCTTTTGTGAAAGTTCCCCTAGGATAACACAACTTCCTTGGGACTACAACTTCACTACAATCTTGTTTGACTCAATACACATAGTGAAACCATCGCAATCAATCTAAGTCCTAACAATTTTAGCATAACCCTTAAAAATTTCTCTAAAATGTTTCACTCACTCACTTCACCCATTTTTTCCATCATCATTACCATCCTCTTTGATATGTGACTTCCCTAGTTCTTCTACTTTGAGACTAAAAGGTTAAGATCAAACGATCCCTATTTTTTATGGTTCAAACAAGATCGCAATACAAGAAGAACATGGAAAATATCAGCAAAATATCAACTTCCATTGACATGAGTCAAGTAACCTCCAAAATAAACCTTGCAGGATCAAGAAATCCCCCAAGTAGTTCTCCCTTACCATCACAAAATCCTCAAGAGGAGAGTTATGAAGAGGACATCACAAATGAAGACATGGGGATGGCACAATCTAAAATGATGAAAATAGTTCAAAATCCACAGAACCATAAAATTGTTAGTGCCATGTTCAAATACTTAATCACGTTAGCGGAAGGAGGGGTGTAGTTCCATTCCGACCTTGATGCAAGCACTAGTACAGATATGCCTCTTACAAATGCATCCCCAATGTCAAATGTCAATCAAGAAATACCTCACATCATGTCAGCCATCACACCAACCTCACCAATCGTGAACAAAGGAAGTGCTATGTTTCGAGAGTTACAAAAGCATCACCTTGTGACCAACAAAGAGGTGGCTATCACTACCACACTGGATAATTCTATCTCGGTAAATCCATTACACCCATACATCCCACTCACATTCCACAATCTCACTGGTTCATCTTCATTCCATGTCTCACCAGCCTGTCAATCAAACATACAAACTTCTCTATCACAAGGAGAAGGTGGTTTGTTTGGAACAACCGATGTTGCTAATCCTTTTTCTTTCCAAGGTAGCATACCATCTCTTCCCCTATTTCCATTCACAACCACATCACCTCTCGGATTGGGTTTTCCTCCCCTAAACACCGATCATTTCTCAAAGCTGGCAATGTGAACATCACATCAAATTCCCTCTTTTTTCCCGTAGCATCACAGCAACAAGTGGCAACCATTCAAGCCACTATGACAAATACATCAATCGATCCTCAAATATCCCAAGGCATACCCTCTCAAGGATCAAGCATCTCAACCACCCCTCCAATAACCCAAATCCCAACCACCACCATAGCCCTCTCACCTGTCACAATGGTTGGCATCATTCTCATTCCACCACCAATCCCACCAAAGGCCAACATGGTAAATTCATTCACCACTCTAAGCAAAACCCTTCAAAAGGCCAACCAATAGA
>CM021100.1:778217059-778319510 GCA_007115665.2 Sequoiadendron giganteum | reverse complement strand
CTCTCCCTCCCACTCTATCTCCCACTTTCTCCCTCTCTCCCTCCCACTCTCTCTTTCTCCCACTCTCCCCTTCTGCCTCCCTCTCTATCTCCCACTCCCCCCCCCTCTCTCCCTCCCACTCTCTCAAAAAATCCTATACTCTCAAAAATACACTAAGAAAACCAAATTTCACATAACGCGCTCGCGTTATAACCCATGCACGTTATAACGTGAGCACATTTTTTACTCCACTAAAATGGTAAGAAAATCTATATACCCATGATTTGAAGGCCCACAGTCTGCATATTCCCCTGGTCTTGTGCGTGCTCCTACAAAAAATAGCTTTTTGATGATGTGAAGTATGCAAGCATATTTTTCACATTCCATCACCTTTTCTATGATCTTTTTACCACCTTTGCATGAAATAACAGAGTTTCCACGTTGAAAGACATATAATATTAGTTGAAGTTTGAATTCCATTGAAAACTGATATACAATTAAAGTGTGGAAGGGAACAAGCTTTTGAACAAGTCAAATTGTTGTGGAGTTTGAAGAAAGAAGAAGCTAAGGCTACATAATTGGGTTGAACTCCTCCATTTGAAAGTCTGATTTTTAAGGTATGTGAAGTCTTTACACATTTTCTTTCATTCAATTATGGCTTGCTTTCATTTTTGTTTGTCATTAATACCTTAGGTTGTCAATGCACATTTTAAATTACCAAATTATATACACAATTATATACACTTTCCAATTACCATTTTACACCTGCCAATTATAGAAATTCAGAACCATTCACCAAAATTCATCCTTTAAGACAACTCCAAGCCTCTCCCATTCCTCTTAAGGGTCCAAAAACCTTGAAAATATTGAAAATAACTGATTACAATCAACTAGGTTCCTCAAAACATCAACCAATGATTATGTCATTCACAAGTTGTCTTAAATCTTCCATAATGGCACCATTGTTTACAAATAGAAACTATAATTCTTAAGGCACAACCAAACCATTATTTGCTTAATAAATATTTGTTTGAGTTAGTACAACAAAAATGAAACCTTTTAGAAGTCTTCCCTTACACACAAACTTAGTTCCTTTGTTCACTATCCACATTACTAGTAGCCAAACATATGCAAACTGTCACATGTATCTCCTAAACCATGCACACACTTCAAACTGTGATACTCATTTTTGATGCAGAGTTAGAGGACCCAAAACCATTGAAGATGTCAAATTTCCTTCAAGAGACATCTAAGAAGATTAAAAATGTGTAATGGACCAATCCCAACACTCCTCCAAGCTGGACAACAAACAAAAACATTATTTCCCAAATTTCACCCTTGGAATCTAGTTACTGTGCAAAACCAGTTTTGGGCCCTTAACTCCAAAACTTTCCAAAACACCAGGAAAATAAAAGAATGATTGTAGCACCAACTTCAGATTTTCAAGGCATACCTTAACCCATCACATGACTCCTTTGGGACAAGACTAAGAAAACTGACCTTTTTCGCTATTTTAGGCCTCCAAGTAAGCCAATTTTACAAAGGAACTACCCTTAGATCTTCACACTAGACTTCCAAACCCAAAAAAAATCTTTAATTAGGTCTCAAAACAAGATAATTTCTAGGTCTTAGGACCTTACCCACTCAACTAGGCTTCCAATACAAAAACCCTCATTTTTCAATGCAAAGAGGGAGGTTTTATATAAACTCCTATACCCGGGCCTTCCTAGACCATTCCAAAGCATCAAAAATCTTCAAAATACCCTTCACAAGGTCAAAAGTTCATTACATAGACCACTCCTTCAACACTTTTTCAAAATCACCCCTTGGTTCCTCAAATTCTCATGGAAAAGTGCTTGTTTGAGCTAAGAACCACAAATCCTATTGTCATTAGTTTCATTCCAAGGCATGTTCAACAATAAAATACCCTACTATAACAATGTACATTCCATCCCACCAAGAAATAAGTCATAACAGTAGGTGGGATGGTCATTTCATAATTAAATCTACTCAAACCCTTGACTGGCTTGAAATGAACAGTTTCAGAAAATTGTCAATTGCTCCCTTCAAACATAATGTTAAGCCCTTAGAACTGATGCATTAGAGACTTAAGACATGTTCATACAATATTATATTATTTTTCTATCAAGGGGAGGCTGTATAGATGCATACAAGTGCACGAAAGTGCAAAAAAACCAGTGAATTTCTACAAACGAGCATTTTTTTATCAAAAAAATGGATTTCAAAATGAACAAAAATCCTCCCTTCAATCCAATGGAGGTTGTTTAAACCTTTTTCAATGACAAAAAACTCCCCCCAATTCCTATAACTAAAAAACAACCACCTTTGAAATCTCATATAACCGGTACATGAAAAATGTCTTTAATGACCCTCTTACAACATGAAGATACCCAAAATTGAATCAAATTTCAAAATGGAAGCATAGATTGTCAAGGTGCTCCTACACCACAAACTTATCAAACACTCAAAATGCCATTCACTCATTAGTTTTCAGAATCACCATCATGGTTATTCACTTTTAGTTAGAAATGTGCTCTGGCTAGCCTAGTGCTTCCATAGTTTGTACACATTTGTCTACATGCTAGGTTAACTTTTGTACACGATGATTGTAAGTATTATTTAAATGAAGCCTTCAATGACATATATTTTTCAATTATCTTGAATGGATACATTTTTTAGGAACTAATATTTGTCTCATTACCATGGTACAGATAAAATTATCTGCCATGCCGAAGAAAAAGACAAAGAGGAAACTAACAGACGAAGAGAACGAAACCTTGAAAGAAAAGGAGAGAGGTCGGGTGGTGGCATATCGTGAAAAGAAGAAACTGGAAATGATTGATGAAAATAACCCAATTGTAGAGGAACCTCCACCATCAAAAAGAGAACGAGAATTGGCAGCACAACAAGCACGAATGTGAAAGCATCATTGTAAGACAGATTCAGATACCATAGTTGGAGATACACCCTCGACGACGAGTGAATATGAAGGGACACCATCAAGCACAAGCGAATATGGAGGGACACCATCTAGCACAAGTGAATATGGATGGACACCATCTACTGCAAGTGAATATGGAGGGACACCATGTACCGCAAGTGAATATTATTGGACACCATCCAGCACATCTCAAGTTGAGAGTACATCATCACTCAAAATTGACGAAGAAGGTATGCCATCATTCCCATGTGAACCTCAAGGTATGTCTTCTTTTCCACCCTCGATCGAAGGTATGCAATCTAGCCCACCTCAATTAAATATCGATGAAATTCCTAATGTTGAGATGTATGTACCTAGGAAAAAACCACCAAGAATTTTGCATTGAAAGCCAAAGTATTTGATTAATATTGATGATGAGATTTTGCAGCACATGGAAGGTAAGATTTCAACACGCACTTGTAGAAGATATGCTAATAAGATTTGGGAACGATTCTTTGAAAGTTTAAATGAGACTGCAAGATGTCAACTATTTGTTGAAATGATGTGGGATGTAAAGTATAGGAACATCATGAAGACTCTCGGGTTGAGAACATCGAATGCATCTAGTGAAGACACTATTGTGAAGAATCTAATGGATGCTAATGAGAGTGTGGGTAAGACCTCACGCTCAAAGGATAGTAATGTCACCCGACGTGTCATTACATAAACTTTGGTAAGTTGTCAAACAAAGAGAGCTTGCCTAATTAAAAATACTAGTGAACAAACGAGAATTAGTAGAAAAACTTTATCAAGAGCCATTCAAAGGCAGCAAAGAATTGACGACAATGATACAAATGAATTATGGGCATTCTTGGGGAGACTGTCACAAAAAGATAAAGAAGTTGTCGAAGCCTTGAGAACCATAATTGAAGAGTATTGGAAGAATAACACAAGGCCATCTCCGAATCAAAGGGTTGTGGTAAGAAGGAGAATCAATAGTCGAAATCAAGAGCCACATCCAAAGGATTTTTTGGATATGACTCAAATCCAATTTTTTCAGAAATTTGAAAATGATTATCGTCAAATTAGTATTTCTCAAATATTTTTTGAACTGCTTAAACCTTTTTATGTCAAGATAAATCACACACGCACTACTTTTTGTTGTAGTCTACATATTGAATTTTATAACCATTATGATGTTTATCGTTCTATATGTTTAGATTTGAATACTAACGATGTTTTGCAGGATTGTGGCATAGAAGCCCCACCCAAATCTTCAATAGAGTTCTTATCAAAAATTTATGTGAAATAGAGGATGGCTAGATATTCTATAGGACAACATGCTTGGATGGTTCATGCGAGCGTTGCGGTGGCTTCCAGCGTATGCCAGTATGTCAACATATGGAAAGAACAGATGAGGTGGGACAAAAACTATTAGAGTTTGGGAAGTATAAAATAGTGGCATATGCTACAAAAGATGGGTCTCAAGAAAAAAGGTGTGATTTGGTTATTGAGAAGATTCCAATGTACCAATTTATGACCACATTTCATGACAGTAAACTGTCTGAGTATACAATGCATACCCATAGAGCCCGATGGTTGGACACACAGTTCAAGATATGCAAGGAAACCTTTCCAGTTGGAAGCATAGTATCTATGGTTGACTTTGCAGAGAACTACACTCTACAGCTACAACATGAGGTGCAGTCACAGTATTACAACTCCATAGAATTTTTGATATTTGTGCACATAGCATTCATTCATGCATCTGATAGTAAAGATGAGCAAAGGAAGGTATTGAGGGAGTACCACTTTTACATTAGTGATGATCGCACACATTCTACAAAGTTTGTGAAAGGTTGCTTCTAGATGTTCTACAATGGTTTGGCTCAAAGGGGCATAGAATATGATCAAGATATAATATGGTCTGATAACTATGCAACACAGTTCAAGAACTCGTGCATGTTCTATTGATTGTGTAGGATGCATGTCATTATAGGTGTTCAACATATGTGGAAATTTTGTGAGGACAGACATGGAAAGGGGGAGCATGATGGTGCAGGAGCATGCATGAAAAGAGCATTACCATGAGAAGAGTTAAAGTATATAAAGATAGTGCAAAGTTGACAGATGCAAAATCAATCATCGAGTGGTGTAATGCTTTGATGGGTCCAGGTAATGAAGACACGTCTTCAGTTTGTAGATTTTTTTGGTTGATGGATGATACTAACATTGCACCATATGAAGACTGTTGTACACTAACAGGATCGAGTGAGGTAAACTCTTTCCTTAGCTCAAATGTAGGTTCATGGAGTATTGATACACGAAAGATGGCATGCTTTTGTTCTTCATGTACAATGCAAGCCTGGAATGATTGTGAGTCAGGGGAGTGGGTTGAAAAATGGTTCACAAGTTATCTTAGCCCACTTCACACATATCGCCCTCCGATGGCATTGGAACTGACACAAATGGAATCATCGGCCGACTTTGAACACATATCAGATCTAGTTCAACAAGGTGATATATCTACTTTCTTAGTTGTTGAAATTCCACATCGTTATCTTACTTTGTACTATATTCATAATGTTGACAAATTTCAAGAGATTTTTTGCACATATCAATGCAGGGCATGTTTATGTAGTTATTGCAGATGAAGACAATGAAGAGGGAACAAACTATTACTTGTGTCGTTGTGTTGAGACCAAAATAAAATTGGAGGCCCTAGTTATAGATGGAGAAAACATCAAATACCCTACAGGCTCAGTTGTGTTTACTGGAACATGGCTTAGAAGGTACCCCAATTCAAGTGTTAAACATTGGCTATTTCAGGAATTTGACATGCATCATAAGATTCTTCATTACTCGAACCTTGTCGTAGCATCCAATGTTCATTTGACCAAATATGGGGGTAGACCTTTGAACAAGACATTATGGAAGGTCTGTGAGTCTGACCATGAGGCAATACTTGACACAATAAAGAGTAGAGCAAACCCGGATGGTTCGTTGGATTAACTTGTAAGTATATGCACATTAGTTCTTATTAATTTATACTTGTATGCACATTAATTTGTTTGATGCCAATGCTATCATCTTCTTTTGCAGTGATTGGTGTCCCCTTGCAAAAAATGCAGATATATGAGCCATCCAAGAGAATGTCAGCCATAAAAGCAATGCAACATCCTTATTTTGATGCCTGCATGCAACATTTGTAAGTGCCTTCCATCTATTTTTATTTCATTTCCATTTTGAATTCTCTTTATTTTTCTCTTTTACTTTGCATATTTGTAAGTAAACTACTAAAAATTGATTGATCTTTCGTTATAAAAAATGTTGATTTAAGAGCCATCAAAGAGAATCTCAGCCAAAAAAGCAATGCAACATCCTTATTTTGATGATCTTGACAAATCTCAATTTTGATTTCAATCCATTATAAAAGAGTGTGTGAAGCTTAGCGAGGGAATGTCAAGTTACTCATTTGAAGTTAACCTCATAATGAGCACCTATGATGTAGACATTTAAAGAGAATCTCGAATGTATGAGTGACATTGTAAAAGATATGTGAGAACGAAGTGCCTAAGGCATTGTAATAAGATTTAATTACATAATGAGATATACTCAAATATTGTAAGGTTTGAGTTCATGTTTGGTGTAGTAGCACCTTGTTCTATAAATGCGTTGAATAGGAAAATTTGCAAACTTTGAATTTTGAAATGTAAACAATGTGAAAAAGGTCATATAAAGGTCATATAAACAATAAATTGCAACTTTTTTTCTGCAACTCATGTGACAAAGCGGACTGTTCCAATAGGTCTGAATAGGTATGTTTACACTAGGCATGGTCCTCTTTCACATCGAAACACGTGGAATCGCTCTGAGCTATGTTCCACCGGATCGATCCCTTAAGGGTCCAAAGTGCAAAATGGCTGCAAACTTAAGCATGCTATTACTCAGATATCATGATGCTTAGAAACTTCTCATCTAATCCTATAGGATCAAGTTGAGCCCCTCTACAAAAACCTCTCTCGGTTTTGGCTATCTCGGAGTGGTTTTCCCATGGTGGGGGATTTTCACTTGATGGAAAAAGCATCAAATGCAAACAGTGCAAAGTTGCAAAGTGGTGTAACTTTCATTCTGCAACTCATGTGACCAAACTAACTGCTCCAACGCATCCGAATAGGTATTTTTACCCTAGGCATGGTCCTCTTTCACATCGAAACACATGGAATCGCTTCGAGCTATGTTCCAGCGGATCGATCCCTTAAGGGTCCAAAGTGCAAAATGGCTACAGAATTCAGCATGCTATTACTTGGATACCATTACACTTAGAAACTTCTCATCTGATCCTACAAGAAGGCATTGGGCCCCTCTAGAAAAACCTCTCTCGTTTTTGGCTGTCTTTGAGTGGTTTTCTCGTGGTGACGAATTTTCACTTGATGGAAAAAGTGTCAAATTCAAGCTATGCAAAGTTGCAAAGTGGTGCAAATTTTGCTCTGCAACTCGTATGACCAAACTAACTATTCCAACGCATCCAAATAGGTATGTTTATGCTAGGAATGGTCTTTTTTTGCACCGAAACACATGGAATCACTCTGAGCTATGTTCCATCGGATCGATCCCTGAAGGGTCCAAAGTGCAAAATAGCTGCAAACTTCAACATGCTATTAATTGGATACCATTACACTTAGAAACTTCTCATCTGATCCGACAAGAAGGAGTTGGGCCCCTCTAGAAAAACCTCTCTTAGTTTTGGCTGTCTTGGAGTGGTTTTCTCATGGCGGCGGATTTTCACTTGATGGAAAAAGTGTCAAATTCAAGCTGTGCAAAGTTGCAAAGTGGTGCAACTTTTGCTCTGCAACTCGTGTGACCAAACTAACTGCTCCAATGCATATGAATAGGTATTTTTATGCTAGGAATGGTCCTATTTTGCACCGAAACACGTGGAATCACTCTGAGCTATGTTCCACCAGATCGATCCCTGAAGGGTCCAAAGTGCAAAATGGCTGCAAACTTCAGCATGCTATTACTTGGATACCATTACACTTAGAAAATTATCATCTAATCCTACAAGAAGGTGTTGGGCCCCTCTAGAAAAACCTCTCTTGGTTTTGGCTGTCTTGGAGTGGTTTTCTTGTGGTGGTGGATTTTCACTTGATGGAAAAGTGTTAAATTCAAGTTGTGCAAAGTTGCAAAGTGGTGCAACTTTTGCTCTGCAACTCATATAACCAAACTAACTGTTCCAACGCATCCGAATACGTATTTTTATGCTAGGAATGGTCTTGTTTCACACCGAAACACTTGGAATCGCTCTGAGCTACGTTCCACCGAATCGATCCCTTAAGGGTCCAAAGTGCAAAATGGCTACAAACTTCAGCATTCTATTACTTTGATACCGTTACACTTAGAAGCTTCTCATCTAATCCTACAGGAAGGCGTATGGACCCTCTACAAAAACCTCTCTCGTTTTTGGCTGTCTTGGAGTGGATTTTTTGTGGCGGTGGATTTTCACTTGATGGAAAAAGTGTCAAATTCAAGTTGTGCAAAGTTACAAAGTGGTGCAACTTTTTCTCTGCAACTCGAATGACCAAACTAACTATTCCAATGCATCCAAATAGGTATTTTTATGCTAGGAATGGTCTTTTTTTTAACCGAAACATGTGGAATCGCTCTGAGCTATGTTTTACCAGATCGATCCCTGAAGGGTCCAAAGTGCAAAATGGTTGCAAACTTCAACATGCTATTACTTGGATATCATGACGCTTAAAAAATTCTCGTTTGATTCTATAGGATCACATTGAACCCCTACAAAAACCTCTCTTGGTTTTGGCTATCTCAGAGTGGTTTTCCCATGGTGGTTGATTTTCACTTGATGGAAAAAGCATCAAATGCAAGCAGTGAAAAGTTGCAAAGTGGTGCAACTTTCATTCTGCAACTTGTGTGACCAAGCGGACTATTCCAACACGTCCAAATAGGTATGTTTACGCTAGGCATGGTCCTCTTTCACACTGAAAGACATGGAATCTCCCTGAGCTATGTTCCACTAGATCGATCCCTTAGGTTGGAGGAGTCTAAAGTTGCAAATTTGTAAGTTGCTTAAAGCAACAAATTTGAAATGCAACGATTACTTGTTTTGAAAGTTGGTTTTTAGTTAGTTGAGGGCATGGATCCATTAGACAAGGGTGTAAAACACTATGCAAAGCCTTGAGAGGCTCGAATGGAGGTTGTTGATGAACTTTTGGAGAAGATAAGATAAGAATTATTCACACTATTCTCTATTTTTTAGATTTCTTATACAAACTTATTGATCCCGTACTTCGTACGACCTCCAGCTTCCTGTATGGTCCCAAGGCTGACATGGATTGAAAGAGGGTTGAGTTCACAAGAATCCATCTCTCATGATAATGAATGGCCCACTTAGCACTCATTGCATGTAGGTGATGCTCACAAAGGTGAGGCACTAGGCCTTCCCAGGAGGCCACCCATCCCAGTACTACTCCAGCTCAAGCGCTTAACCACAAAGTTTTTTCCCCAAGATTAAGCCCACTTAGCTTGCAAACCCATTTGAAAAACCTTCAACAAGTGTTGTTCCTTATGAAACATTCATTATAGATCCCTTTAGCTCATCAATTGATAAGTTGGAGGTATTTTCTACAATGTGTCAAATTGTGATATTGCTATCAGGATTCAATTGTGTAGTTTTTGAGTATAAAAAAGAATTAAGAAGGGAAGAGCAGGGTAATCAATTTGTGGGCTTATTTTTATTATTGAATTACCTAGTGTGGGATTGGTCTATATGAGAAAAAAATCATAATATGGGAGTATACATTTCAAACATATAATCTGGAAAGGAGTCAAAGTATCGATCAGGAAAGGGATCCCAATTCTCAAGGCCTATATATCAATGATAGGCAGATTTATATTCAAAGCTAGGACATGATTTTAATTGATTAATTAGAAACAAATATTATATTTATTTATCAAATTAATATTTGAATTAGATTTCATATTCAGAATTTATTTCATTTATAATTTGGGGACTTTGTTATCTATCTTAATAATATTGGATGACAACTTTTGTCAATCCAATAAGAAATAAATCAAAAATCTATTGATCCAGAGCTCGAGTCATTATAGTGGTATTAGAGCAAATGAACCTACTAGCCTTTGGGTATTGCAACAAATTGACTTTCCATTAGAAGCATGGAAACCGATGATAGTGGTTTGCATTACTCAAGAAGGATGAACATCTTAAAGACATTTGTGGAAATCAGGACAAGTAACCTTCTTGTGGACTTAGGGTTGCAATATTTTATCTACAACATGTTCCACCATTTCTTCAGTACGATCAAGAACACACATAATGAAGGTGTGTTTACAGCCATGACAGATTATGGTTTGAACTATCCAAAAGAGTGATGTTTTATCTCGACCACCCATATCTATACCATGGTTTGTTTGCAAACAAGGATGGGTTCTCTCTTCATTGGCATATACATTATTCCTCGATGTGTTGACACTAGTGTTACAAGACTTGGACTCGCCTCAGACTTGACAAGCCAATTTTTGACTTGGACTCAGGCTCGGAGCCCAGACTCGACAAATAGAAAAACCTAAGAAATTCAAAGATTTTTATAGATTTAAAACTTGTTTCATGCACCCTTTAATAAATAAACCTTAAAGACACAATAGCATCATCAAATAGAAATTACTATGATCCCATACACAAAAATACATCAATCACATAAGTATAAGCATTGATAAAAGATATTTGTATTAACATAGAAATTACCTTGAATACACGTAACTCATAACTATTGAACCATCAATTTAGAATGCAAATATAGATAGGCATCGATAATAGATATTTGTATTAACCAAATAGCCATGTAGGAATACATCAATATATGTCGATATAAGTATGAAATATATGTACAAAATAGCCATATAGGCTTACGAGAATGCCATATAGGCATACAATGTCAAATATGTCCAATAAAAAATATGTACAAAACTACCATGAAGGCATACAACAAAGGACTCTAGAATCAAAAGTCATTGCTCTCCATGCCCTGGAAATAAAATCTTTCCCTTTCATTTTTGCTCGGATGGCGATAGGTCTATCACTCATTTTTGTTGCGCTCGTGGAGTTCTCCTGCTACTCCTCCTAGGGTCTAGTTCATGGTGAAGTTTTAATTTTTACAATAAGAAGTAAAGACATGAATATATAGAAATTACATTATAAAAAATGATATAATTTGACAAAATAATCACTTACAGCCATCTCACAATCTCTCCATGAGGGAAATATCCTCATGCCCATGCTCAGGCATTCTCAAGCACTGTATAAGCCATACAAATAGAAATTAAACTACGTGAATCAATAATGGTTTGATTTTTCACTAACTATCATCTATAACAACAAATGTAAATTGAAATTTACTAATTTGCCTCATACATCTTCTGTCAGAGCCATCGAGGATTGTATAGCAGATGTCACACCAATATCCATTGCCCTTGTCACATTCGGAGGTGTATTGTCTTGCAACAATTGAAAATAAAACAACAAAATATTCAACTTAATCAACGATGTGCATATAAACTACGCAAATCTATTAAGTACTTGATTCATTTGTTAAGCTCTTTATTCTATTACCTGCATGAAGGTTTGAGTAAATCCATCACCACTGGGAAGTGTTCCATCAAAACCTCCAATATTAGTCTATTCAATATCCAAAATCGCATATTAAATTACCATTCGTAAAACAATGCTATTAACATGCAATAAATTTATAATTGTTTGCTAGTTACATACCCTAGCGATAGGTGTACTGCAGAAATAGGTTGGTGGGGGGCTGTTGTATCTAGTCTCAACACTGTGACCCTGCAATTTTATTAAAATCATAAAACATTTTTATTTAATCTTGCATTTAAAAATCAAAATTTAATAAATTAAATTCAATGAACACATGCACTAACTTTTACCTGACTGTCAATGCCATATGCCTCATGCAAAATGTCAGTTGCCCTCTCCATCTCCATAGCTGCAGATGGATCCTGTGTACCAGTCTCCTGAGTGTTGGTGGGGTCATATGAACAAGTAGCCTCGCAAGATTGACACATATGTGTTCGAATGCCACCACTCAAAGACTCCCCTGGATGGCGCTGTAGAATAGGGCTAGTATGATGGATGACACTCTGGGTCAAAGTGTTGATTGCCTGCAATTTCTCTAAGTCAGCACTTTCCTTCACGATGGAAGGCATAACAACTTGCTCATGAGGTGGCCTAGCGAGAGCTCGTCTACCTTTCCGCATAGGATCCGGCTGTGCACTAGCTCTATCCTAAGCTAACCCTCCACCTCTCCCCTGGAAATCCCTCATATCAAAATAATTTTCATTTTGTTCAATATGAACTCACTGCATAGTTTCCTAAGGAAATATTACAGGACCTCGCAATTGTTGCACGGTGGGTAATCGAAGACCATGTACCACCTATCATAAAACTGCTCCCTAATCTGTTGGTGGTGGCACGAATGGATAGGAAACCTCTTTGCATTGAGGGTAAGATTTTGATTTGTGCGTGGGTCGGTGAATAATGAGCACAAATCACCTTTTGTAATTTTTAAATCTTTTACATCCTTGTATGATAGCTTATTTGCATAATGATCCATGGTCACCTGCCTCCTATCTTGCCATCCAGTTATTTGTTTGCTAATTGAATCTATATTTTTTAACATATATTTTAATGAATTTTCTAGGGTCATTCTTTCTATTTTTGAACCATTTGGATCACTCAACCTACTAATCAAATCATCAATTCTTTTTTTGTTGCTCTCAATTTCAATCATTAAATTTTGTTGAGTGCCAGGAGGGGGTTGAGTCATTGGTGGAGGAGGTTGATGTTGTGGTTTATTTTGATCTTGCGGATTTGGTTGGTCTTCTTGTTGAGGATTTTTAGGGTTTTCAGGTTGATTTGCATCTCCTAAAAATTCAAACAAATAGATATCAAATTCAACCTAAAACTAACAAATTCAACCTAAAACTAGCTAGCTAAAAACAAAAACCATAGAATCCTTACCTCTCACAGCTCCTCCTCATCGTGGAACCATTGTTGCGAAGGAATAAGGATTGTTGGTGAAGAAATTTATTGAAATTCTCCTCCTAGAACACGAGCACAAAATTGTGGTGATTTTGGCCGTGGCTGCAAAAAAAACCAATCGAAATTGGAATGAGAGATTTGCATTTTTTTTTTGCTTTTAATAGTCAATAACACGAATGCATTATAACGTGCTCACGTTATTGGTTTGTAGTTACCGAGCCTCGAGCTCGGCATAACGAGCCATAACACGAGCGCATTATAATGCGCTCGCGTTATGTTTTTTCAAAGATTTTTTTAGGGGGTGTCCATGGAATTGCTACCCATTTCCATGCACCCGCCCACATACTGAAAAAGAGCAGAAATAGGATATAGATATGGCATTCTACAAAATTGCCATCAGATGTTGTTAAAAATGAACCATTTATAACTTACTAAATATTCTAGACAAATAGCAAAATTGTAAAAAGAACTATTACGAAAAAACTTATGAACCACATATAAACTCTTTTGGTTAAAGATTTCAAATTAGCGCAACACTTAAGAATCACATGAAAATGACAACTGATTGAAAACCCCAATATTTCACAATTTCAAACAAATTAATAATTCTAAATGCATATTAAATTTTGGAAATTTAGCTGTCCACTACACTTGCGATTCAAGCTATGGCAGCCAGAATCACCTGTATTTACTGCACAAGTTTCACATCTCTTGAAGAATCCTTGTCAATTCACCTGCCCTTGTATTGTTCAATTTTCTTTCTTGGCCTATATAAACCACCTGGAAGAAAGACAAGTGTTAGTGATAGATTAAATTGACAAATTAAAGATAATTGGTGCTAGAAATAATTTTATTTCTTCCATATTTCCCCAATATACAATTTATATGTTCTGTTGAGTGCAAAATGCGAGCTTGCACAGACAATAAACAAACATATTAAACTGTACATTGGGAATTTAATTTAAAATTTAAACTATCACTAACACTAGTATATATATCAGCAATCATATGTGTCATTTTTCCATTCCACTAGAACTGTGAAGCAATGAACGTTCATTCTATTGGATAAATTCATTTGTTCCAATCAGGAATCAGGAGAAAGCTAACTCGTAAAAAAAAGCACCTATGTATGTAACATGAGATAAAATGGCATTTCATTTTCCTCATCTAATTCGACCAAATAAATTCTCACACTATTTTCAATGTTGGAAAATACAATGTCTCCATATAAGGTGTTAAGAAACAAGCAACCCAAATAGTGTTGTAAAACCCTCTGCAACAGAGAGGAAATAGTGTGTTTTCTAGCTATGATGTCTCGTCATGTTATGTATGTATCCATGTATGTTTTTCATGTGTTTTTCAATGTACATGGGTGAATTTTGTCTAGGAGTTAGCTGGCTCCATAAGAAACAAGCAACCCAAATAGTGTTGTAAAATCCTCTAAGACAGAGAGGAGACAGTGTGTTTTCCAACTATGCAAATAATGAGAGCAATTGAATTGTTCCAATCAGGAGAAAGATAACTCATAAACAAAAATCACCTATTTATGTAACAATATATTAAAAAGGCATTTCATTTTCCTCATTTGATTCGACCAAATAAGTGCACACATTATCTGCACAGTTGGAAAACACACTGTCTCGATATAAGGTGTGAAGAAACAAGCAAGCTAACTCATAAACAAAAACAACCTATTTAAATAACATGAGATAAAAATGACATTTCATTTTCCTCATCTGATTCAACCAACTAAATGCTCTCATTATCTGCATGGTTGGAAAACACATTATCTGAATATATTGTGTTAAGAAAGAAGCAACCTAAATTGTGTTGTAAAACCCACTGCAACAAAGAGGAGACAATGTGTTTTCCAACTGTGCAAATAATGAGAGCAATTCAATTGTTCCAATCAGGAGAAAGCTAACTCATAAACAAAAAGCACCTACTTATGTAACATGAGATGAAAATGGCATTTCATTTTCCTCATCTGATTGGACCAAATAAGTGCTCACATTATCTGCATAGTTGGAAAACACACTATCTCGATATAAGGTGTTAAGAAACAAGAAAACTAACTCATAAACAAAAAGCACCTATTTATGTAACATGAGATCAAATTGATATTTCATTTTCCTCACCTGATTCGACCAACTAAATGCTCCCATTATCTGCATAGTTGGAAAACATAATGTCTCAATATAAGGTGTTAAGAAAGAAGCAACCCAAATAGTTTTGTAAAACCCTCTGCCTTTTTGCCTTTGTGAAGTCTATGTGCTAAAAGACTTTACTGATTTATAAATTGCAGCCTATTTCTTGGAAGCCTATCGCCCAGTGACAAAAGGTGATCTTTTCCTTGTAAGAGGTGGTATGCGTAGTGTGGAGTTTAAGGTAATTGAGACAGACCCTGGGGAATACAGTGTTGTTCCTCCAAATACTAAAATTTTCTGTGAAGGGGAGCCTATAAAGTGGGAGGATGAAGATATACTAGATGAAATAGGTTATGATGATGTTCGTGGTGTATGGAAACAAATAGCTTAGATACGTGAATTGGTAGAACTTCCTCTCAGGAACCCACAACTCTTCAAATCAATTGGTGTGAAACCCCCAAAGGGTATTCTGCTTTATGGGCCACCTAGTTCTGGGAAAACCTTAATTGCTAGGGCAGTTGCAAATGAAACCGGTGCCTTCTTTTTTTGTATCAATCGACCTGAAATTATGTCAAATCTAGCCAGAGAAAGCAAAAGCAATCTCTGGAAGGCTTTTGAGGAGGCTGAGAAGAATGCACCTTCCATTATATTTATTGATGAAATTGATTCCATAGCTCTCAAGAGGGAAAAAAACCCACGATGAAGTTGAGAGGAGAATTGTTTCTCAACTTCTTACGGTTATGGACAGACTTAAGTCTCGTGCTCATGTTATTGTGATTGCAGCAACTAACCAACCAAATAGTATTGACCCATCACTCAGAAGGTTTGGAAGGTTTGATAGGGAAATTAACATTGGGTTTCCAGATGAAGTAGGCAAGTTGGAAATGCTTCATATCCATACGAAGAATATGAAGCTCTTTGATGATGTACATATTGTAGAACCTAAATTGTTTTTTGTACTTCTAGATCTAATGTCAAGCAGTGCTTGGATTTTGAGAGAATTTATTAATCTTTGTTTTTCTTGGTGAGAGTATATATTAATCTTTAGGATTCTTGGTATAGGTTGATCTTGAAAGGATTGCTAAGGATACTCATGGATACATTGGAGCATATCTTGTAGCTTTGTGCACTGAGGTTGCACTTCAGTGTATTAGGGAAAAAATGGATGTCATTGACTTAGAAGATGAGACAATAGATGCTAAGATTCTAAATTCAATGGTCATGACTAATTATCACTTCCAGATTGCATGGGCTCTAGCAACCCATCCGATGTCCATGAAACTATGAGCTTTTCCAAACCATGTCTAGACGTTCAATTTTTCTCATATCGATTAAGTAGGGATTGTATTTTTAAACTATTGATCTGTTGGGCCCCTAAATTTTAATTTTCTAATTTTGTTTGTTTCTAATGATTTTAATAATGGTAAATTTTCTTATGAATATTGGGAAAACATTGATAGGTTGTTGAAGTTCCAAATGTCACTTCGAAAGATATTAGAGGGTTGGAAAAGGTCAAGAGGGAGCTTCAAGAGGTATATTGAGATACATGGTTCACTATATTTGTGCCTTGCTTTTATTTCAATGCAGAAAACCTGCTTTTCAAGGAGATATCAACTAAAAAAATTCATTATGAGTTTGGTGTAGACTGTTCAATATCCAGTGGAGCATCCTGAGAAATTTGAAAAATTTGGAATGTCTCCTTCAAAATAAGTGCTATTTTATGGGCCACTGGGTTGTGGAGAGACATTGCTTGCAAAATCCATTTCCAATGAATGCTAGGCCAATTTCATTAGTGTGAAGGGCCCTGAATTGTCAACAATGTGGTTTCGAGAGAGTGAGGCTAAAGTGACAAAAAAATTATAAGGCCAGAGGGTCAGCTCCTTGTGTCCTATTTTATGATGAGCTTGATTCTATTGGTATACAGGTGTGTTGCTTTTTTATAAGTAAAAGTTTAAGGTTGACTATAAATGACTGGGAATTTTATTTGACCTTTTTGAAGTAGGCTCTAACTTGTGATGCATAATTAGTTTGTATGTTTCTAGCGTGGTAGTATTGTTGGGGATGCTGGTGGTGCTATAGATAGAGTCCTTAATCATTTGTTGATGGAGATGGCTTGTATGATAGCCAAGAAAATAGTTATCATTATTGTTGCTACAAACAGGCCTGATATCATTGATCTTGCACTATTAAGGCCTTGCCGACTTGGCCAACTGATTTATATTCCCTTACTTGATGAGTCCTCACATTATCAAATCTTCAAATATTGCTTGAGAAAGTCACCTGTATCAAAGGATGTAGACCTAATGGCACTGACCCATTATACCCAAGGATTCAGTGGAGCCAATATCACTGAGATTTTTCAGAGGGCTTGCAGGTATGCTATTAGAGAAAATATTGAAAAGGTGAGTTCCAATTATGTCATCTTTTGCAAACTAGATTTGTTTATGGATTTATAATGGTTTTTATTTTGACTGTTATGTTACTAATTTTTAAGATAGACCAGTAGTCTACCTATTGAACTTACCTCAACTTGTAGCTTGTTATTTCAATTCATCATACTATCATGCATTTCAATTTTACCATAACCTCTCCCCCCACACTTTCAGGAAATTCAACTTGAATGAAAAAGAGTCAAGAATCCTAAGGCAATGGATGAGGATGATAGTGATGAGGTAGCTGAAATAAAAGCTACTCATTTTGAGGAGTCTATGAAATATGCTCGAAGAACTATCAGTGATGATGATATTTGTAAGTATCAAGCCTTTGCACAAACACCACAACAATATCAAGGCTTTGGTTCTGAGTTTCGATCTCCAGACATACTTGCTGGTGCTCCTTCAGGGGCTTCAGATGTATTTTCTACAACAGATAATAAAGATGACAATGACTTATACAGTTAGGAAACTTCATACAAAATTGTCATCTTAATGAAGAGACAAATGTGTCTGTTCTAGCAGGGACCTTCCGCTGACAACTAGCCAAAGCTATTAAATTTGGCTCCACTTTGCTTGTATGAGTTTAATATTCATATGTTCTAAACTTTATTTAATTTAGCAGCCCTTTAGTAGAGGACTGAATACTTTTTAGTAACTTGTAAGTTTTTAGAGCAAGATCAACTTTATGGAAAATAAAGTTACTCAGCTATGGAAAACTTCGTTCAACTTTTAGATATGTTATGGAAACTTTGCTTTTTCTTTATGTTGTTATAAAATATGTTACTAAAATAAAATCTGCGACAAAGAAATCCTTGTTCAACTCTGGTAGGTATTCTATAGAAACTTATTATTCTAAAGCCTTGTTCACCTCTGGTAGGTATGCTATAGAAACTTATTATTCTAAAGCATTATTCAACTCTGGTAGGTAGCCTATAGAAACTTATTATTCTAAAGCCTTGTTCAACTAGTAGGTGTGCTATTTTTCTTTATCTTGTGAGGAATATTTCTTCACTAAATCATTTTACAAAAAAACCTTGTTGAACTTCTGTTTATATGCTATGGAATTCCGCTTTATACTAACCCTGTTAGGATACAGTTTACAATAAAATGTCAATTTATGTTCTTACATTTATTAACATTACTATGCATCCACTACACTTGCGATTCAAACTATCATAGCTAGAATCACTTGTATTTATTGCACAAGGTTCACATCTCTTGAAGCATCCTTCTCAATCCACCTGCCCTTCTTTTGTTCAATTTTCTTTCCTGGCCCATATCAACCACCTGGAAGAAAGACAAGTGTTAGCAATATATTAAATTGGAAAATTAAAGACAATTGGTGCTAGAAATAATTTTATTTCTTCCAAATTTCCCCAATATACAATTTATATGTTATGCTTAGTGCAAAATGCTAGCTTGCACATACAATAAACAAACATATTAAACTGTACATTGGGAATTTAATTTCCAATTTAACCTATCGCTAACACTAGTATATATATCAGCAATCATATGTGCCATTTTTCCATTATGCTAGAACTGTAAAGCAATGAACATTCATTCTATTGGATAAATTCATTTGTTCCAATCAAAAATCAGGAGAAAGCTAACTCGTAAACAAAAAGCACGTATGTATGTAACATGAGATAAAAATGGCATTTCATTTTCCTCATCTGATTCAACCAAATAAATGCTCACACTATTTGCAGTGTTGGAAAATACAATGTCTCCATTGAAGGTGTTAAGAAACAAGCAACACAAATAGTGTTGTAAAACCCTCTACAACAGAGAGGAAACAATGTGTTTCCCAACTAGGACGTCTCGTCATGTTATGTATGTATCCATGTATGTTTTTCATGCATTTTTTGATGTACATAGGTGATTTTTTTCTAGGAGTTAGTCAGCTCCTTAAGAAACAAGCAACCCAAATAGTGTTGTAAGACCCTCTGTAACAGAGAGCAGACAGTGAGTTTTCCAACTATGCAAATAATGAGAGCAATTCATTTGTTCAAATCAGGAGAAATCTAACTCATAAACAAAAAGCACCTATTCATGTAACATGAGATCAAAATGGCATTTCATTTTCCTCATCTGATTCAACCAAATAAGTGCTTACATTATCTGCACATTTGGAAAACACACTATGTCGATATAAGGTGTTAAGAAACAAGCAACCCATATAGTGTTGTAAAACCCTCTGCAATTGAGAGGAGACAATGTGTTTTCCAACTCTGCAAATAATGTGATCAATTTATTTGTTCCAATCAGATAAAGAAAGCGAAATGACATTTCAGCTATAGCAAAGAGTTGTTCAAAAACACATGAAAAACATACATGACAACATACATGGAAACATACATAACATGACGAGACGTCGTAGTTTAGGACCCGCCAGACCAGAAATCAGCACAAAATCGGCAAACAAAACAAAATGTTCGGGCGATGGTTAGGTGGGAGTTAACGACGTTGTCAAGTGGGTTTTCCTGCCTGTTGCCAGGCAAAAAACTGGGTGGGTTAGCTTTGTGGAAAAGTTTCTTTTGTCTGGTTTAGAAAAATTGGAAGGGAATGACATGGGCCTTTTCTGTTTCAAGAAAGAAAGGTGAAAATACTATTTGTTTCCTTCTATTGGGCCTTTTCTGTTTCAAGAAAGAAAAGTGAAAATACTATTTGTTTCCTGCTATTGGGCCTTTTCTGTTTCAAGAAAGAAAGGTGAAAATATTATATTCTAGCAACAAATAGTCGTTCCTTTCTTCAGTTTTCATGGTAGAATGGAAAAATGGCACATACACAGAGCGGATATACATACCTTAGGGAGCTTCGAACACCTGGAACTCTTCCCATTGCTATCCACCAAAATTTCACTATCCAAAAATGGAGAAAATGGGAGCTTGTCCGGGCTTTTTGATATTTGCAAATAATGGTTTTGAATGCCACGTTTTAGGCTTTTTGTCGATGCTGATAAATTATTTTGAAATCCCACTAGCACTGACACATTTTCCCAGCAATGGTTGCAGGTATTGGTCCTTTTCTGTTTCGAGAAAGAAAGGTGA
This sequence comes from Sequoiadendron giganteum, assembly GCA_007115665.2. Classification (NCBI taxonomy): domain Eukaryota; kingdom Viridiplantae; phylum Streptophyta; class Pinopsida; order Cupressales; family Cupressaceae; genus Sequoiadendron; species Sequoiadendron giganteum. The sequence continues at coordinate 778,298,862 of CM021100.1, read as the reverse complement.
AAATACTATTTGTTTCCAGTATGCACATTGAAAGGGAAGATGAACATTTCAGTGCATGTGGACAAGTTGGAGGAGAAATTAGACCAAATTGAGGTAACACGTACTATCCAATAGTGTTGCAAAGGGTTTTACAACACTATTTGGGTTGCTTCTTTCTTAACACCAAGGGTTTTCCAACATGAATTGTTGCAAAACAGAATGAAGTGAAAGGTAGGCTTCAAAACACATTGTGTTTTCCAACATGCACTACCCAATCTGCACACCTAGATATACTGGTTTAAAAACCAGAAAGGGCTTGGGTATGTTGTGATGTGGAGGTTGAAAAATGCAATTTGTTATGAAGGATGCAATTTTTTATATACTTGAAACTTAAACACAACAATGGAAGGTGTGATCTGGAAGACTTTCATACTATTTTCTAATATTCCATCTTACAAAACCGTGGGTGTTAAGAACCAAGCAACCTAGCATGAGATGACCCTTTATATCTAAATAGGGAGATTAAAATAACTGAAACCCAACATTGTGTTTCCCATTTAGAATTATTTTCTGCACTTTTTTTTCAATGTTGCGAAATTTAAACACAACAATGGAATGTGTGATTTTGAAAACATCCATACTATTTTGTAACATTCCATGTTGCAAAACTGTGGGTGTTAAGAAGAAAGCAACCCACTGTAGACACATAAATATGGCCTAGACCCACAAACCACATTCTTCTATATCATGCTTCATCTCAACATAATTAAAATATTTAATTATGTCCTATAGTCCAATGTCAACTATTAATTAAATAATTCTTAATTATTTGATTAATTCACATTTTTTATTCCTCCTGGCTATTTAAATAAATAAATTACATTTATTATTTAAATACGTCGCTAATTTCTTATGTCACTCTATAATTAAATAAATTCCTAAATTTATTTAATTATTACTTCCTAATGATTATTAAATACATAGATCTTATTTATTTATTTAATACGTCATTAATTATTTATGTCTTCTCATAATTAAATAAATTCTTATTATTTATTTAATTATTATCCTCTCCAACTTTCTTTCTAATTTTAAATAAAATCATTTATTTAAAATTACCCACTTGTCTAATTTTCCTCCACAATTGAATAATTTTTATTATTAAATTGTCTTATTGATTTCTAAATTTAAATAAAAGCTGTTTATTTAAATTGGCAACTTCCCTCTTTCCAAGTAAATAATTTTAAATTATTATTATTTATGTCACATGAATTCACCATTTTGGAATTAATTTAAAATATAAATTTCAAAATAGTATTTCTATCCACAAAGTAAGTTATTTCTAAAATAACTTGATTTTCTAAATATCTTCTTCTTGTCCAATCTTTATCTTTTGATTTTTTAGTAATTTCATCTCAATGTCACGTTTATTCTCCATCGTTGATTTAATTTATTAAATTAAATCTTGTCCACACATTTGGGGATTGTTGCCCTAACCCTAATTGAGAGTTGCCTTATTGAATCTTGACCTTTGATTCTAGGGTATTTCTCAATCTCTCATCTCATCCATCCGATCAAGATTGCATTTTCTATAAAATGACAATCTTGATCTCATTTTTGGTATCTAGCTATCTCTTATTTCGATCATCACTTAATCTATTATTATTTAGGCATTCTCATATCTTAGGCTTATATTACTATTTGCATAAAAGAAGTAAAATTATAGTTTGCATATAGAGTCATTTTCATAAATCCTTCAAAGGCTTTGCTAAGGCTAGACATTCATAGTTTTCTCACACATACAATCTGAGGGCATCCATTTATCACAAACAAGTTAGGAGGTACAATGGAAATGAGCCATGGAGGAGAGAAAGGGGTGAGACTGTTCTAGTCTCATTCCTTTTCTCACTATTTCTCTTTTGCATTCCATTGGTTGTTGGATAATATTTTATATATGCATTATTAGACTAACAATCTTGTTTTGCAAGAAATTATCCATCATTACATTGGTGAACCCAACCCACTTACACATTTTTTGTAGCTTCTCGTACGGCCTCAGATTTTATTTTGTAGTTACAAGTGTACGAAATGACGCAACCGCACGCACAAGTGATGTAAGTGCTTTGTCACACCGCATTTTCACTCGCAAACGACACATAAGACCTGCTACACCGCATAAGAGATCTATAACAACGCATTCAACATATAGAGCCGCATATGCGATTTCACACCACATACGACCTATTGCAATGCATACGCTCTATCGAACCGCATCTTCCATTTCGCGCCACAAATGACTGGTTGTATTTTGTGTTAATTTTGTTTTCTGGATCCGAAGCGACTGCAACAAGTTTTTCTTTTTGATGGGATTAAAATAAACCAACCCTAGAATAGACATTTAATTCAGAATTTACCAATCCTAGGATAGAAAATTTAATTAGGAATTTATGAATCCTAAGATAGTCACCACATTTTACTTTTGTTTGGTTAAAATGAATCCCATGCTTTTGTGAAGCAATATCTTCACTTAGAATAGAAAATTTTCATTTGGGTTTAAAACTAAACAATTTGTCTACTGTGTTTGATTGGATAATAGGTATATGCTCTCCCCTTTACTAGGTGATCAAAAAGCCAGACTTATCCATTTTTTTTATATTTATGCATTTCATGTTTTCTTAAATCCTTTAGAAGGCCTACTGTAGTGGGAAAAAGTATTCACCCTATGGGAATGACCTAAGTGGGAACTACCAAAGCTAGATTTTCCAACCCACTATAATCAAAAGTGAATTTTGGGGAAACCCATATTCAATGGCAGTAGGCAAGATAACCATCCCCAAAGTCTTTGTTCTAAAGATTGGGAGGTCTCCTGAGGGAGTTTATCTATTGCCACGCTGAATGGAAATCTTGACTTAGAACCATAGTGTAGAAGCCAGCCGTGTCAGTATCCAGACATTGTTTCAATCACGGTGCAAGGGGGGGGAAGAATCTCCCCCCAAAACACTCACTATATAATTGCCACTGATTGTTTGCTCAAGGGATTCAGTATTCACTTCTGTCACCTTGAGTACGCACCTAGAAAAGACAAAAACACGGGCGCCCTCTAGGGGGTGACATGGCTGTGTCAGTTGACGCGATTTTAAGATGTGGGTTGTGATTGCTATGATGACCTTTTGACTATTAAGAGTGAGTCTATTTGAAGTGATTTTTTTTTAGTTTCTATGTGTTTTCCAACTATTTTCAAAAAAACTTTAACAAAGTGAACATCAACAATATGGGTCCAAAACTTGTCAAATCGGCCAAACTGTTTTCATTTTCCCAAAATTTGCTTCATGCGACGCAATTGCTCTGTCAAACTACAATCACCATATTTTGAGCCATAATCACTCTGCTGGGTCACATTTGCAACATCCTGATCCGCATTCGCTATACTGAGCCACATTTACCAGTATTAAACCTTAATCACCCTCTGTAACACTGCAGTCAACTGTCATTCAACTCATTTTCCTGATAAAATGCCGCATTTGCAATTTTGAACCCCAATTGCTTATGGTCGAGCCACATTTTCTCTCTCAAAACACAATAGACCTATCAAACCTCATTTTCAATCCCAAACGCCACATTTGCCATTTTGCAGAACATCTATTAAATCCCGCAACGCATTTTATATTGTGCAACACATTTGCCATGTTGAAACGCATATGCTGCTTATAGAGACGCATTTGAACCTACACCGCATTTAAAACATTAAGCGATGCATTTGCCTGGCTTTTGGAAAAACTTTATTCCTATCATAAACCCAAGGCCAAACATTTGCAACCAAATTTTCCTGGCATCTTTTTTCCAGAAACTTCTATCCAAAATCGGGAAAGCAACTTGTCCAAGTCATCCATCCTTGCATCTTTAGTTTGCATCTAGCTTGCAATCCATCATCATCATCATAGGCAAAGTCTTGAGTCCTCATTTGCACACCTTTTGGATAGGCAAACTTTCCTTACTTTGTCAAACCTTTGTCTCAAAAGTAAGTTTTCATTGGACCAAGTCAAAAAAAAATCAATCCTTAGTCATTGTCCTTTGGTGAGCTACTTCCAACTCATAAGCCTAGTGTGGAAATATCACCTTGTCATTTTGTCATCTTGTCCTTCAAACCAGTCCTTTGACAATCCAAATCGAGACATTGGCCAAAATTTGAATGGTTAGAAAACATTTCCTAAAATTCTTTTGACATAAGACACTCATTTTAGGCACTCATTACCACTTTGCATTTGACATTCCTTTTTGTCCTCGTTATCACTTTGCATAGTCTTAGTCTCATTCCATCCACCATCATATCTTCAAGTCACTATGACATGCTTTCTAGTCGAATTGAATGCCAATTCATTAGTAATGGTCAAGCACAACTGGCTAGGGACTTCAAAACGCTATACCTCCAATCCAAGTCCAAATTCACCTCAACCTCTAGTCCTCCATCCATCTATCCATATTACCAATAATCCATGAGTCTCATTCCGCCATCCATCTACTATCAGGAGTCCCCTAACACCATCCACGACACTAAGTCACAACAAAATTTCATTACCCACCCTGACCTTGACAAGGGAAACCAACCATCCATCAATCCTAGTCCATCATACCTCATCCCTTCCAAGTCTCCTCGTCATATCCTAGTCTTCCATTCATTTCATATCCTAGTCCACCACCCACATCATATCCTAATCCTCCATCCATGTCATATCCTAGTCTTCCATTCATGTCATATCCTAGTCTTCCATTCATGTCATATCCTAGTCCTTCATCATATCCTAGTCCACCACCCACGTCATATCCTAATCCTCCATCCACGAAAAATCCTTTTCATGCATTCATGTCCTATTCTAGTCCATCATCCCTCAACCAAGTCCAAAACTCCATGTCCTACCCTAGTCCCGTATACACCAATCCATTTCAAGACACTCCATTTGGTCATGAAAACATATCTAGTCATGGTCTCCAAAATCCCACCTTCTTACCTACACTTGAGGATACATGTCAAGAGGCAAGTCCAAAGCACAAAATTATAACATCACCATCATGTCAAGATCAAAGTAGTCCATTCCATGACTCCATCTTTACGTCCATTCAAGAATTCCTCCTAAACAATCATGGAATACCAAATACACCTATCTTTGGTCAAGAGTCCATCCAAAACCATGTCATTCAAGAGGAACCTATCCTCGGTCAAGACCCTATTTTCGATCATGACATTCAAAATGCACCCATCTTTGATCAAGACACTATCTTTGATCAAGAAGTCCAAAACGATCCATTCCTTGACCTATATGTCATTCATGATGAAACACTTGGAGATGATTCCATTCAAAATTCAAGTATTGACACTCCCAAAAGTGAGACACTTGCCTCCATGGGACACATAGATGATCTACCACTAGAACAAGAGTCTTCTGGCATGGAAATGTTTGCAAATGATCAAGCTATAGCTGAATTCAGTGGGCTCTATGACAATAACCATGAAGACGGTTTTGACATAGACTTGGAAGCACCAACGAAATCGTAGGAGTCCAACATGTCACATAATCAGACTAAAGATATTAATCAAAAATCTGTCCAACATGCCAGTAAAGCTACAACATCCTATCAATTATGATCATCTATCTTTTTCAGAGCAGGTTTTCTTACAGATGAGAATATTTCAAGCATTAATTTCCCCAATAATGATGGGTTAGCATCTTGCTTCCAAAGTAACAAGTATCCCATCGCAAACAAAATTTATCAGAAAATGCATTATCAAGGAAAAGGATTAGACCTACATGAGCAAGGAATCTTAGAACCCGTACAAACTCAAGCACATTACAAACATCAAGGTCTTGGCCATTCATCAGTCAGAAAATAAAATGATGTTAGTGGTCCCTCCTCAATACTGGGGGTACCTTTATCTAATACAAACATAAAAATGGGTGTCATGAGTAGTCCTTGTCATAAGATTGTTACCAATATCCCTTCCCTCCAACCCCAAACCATCATTCCATCATAAATAAACCTTCCATTTGGAACCAACAAAATTCTTACAAATCCAAAATCCAAAATCAAATGTCAAAGGCCATGGAATCAGTCAAAAAGTCAAGTGGACAAATAAAGCTAAAATGGATCCTAAAACAAAATGGATCAACTCAAGAAAAGAATGGATCAGGCAAAGAAAATATGCCAAAGCCAAAATTCAATCAGAATGTGGAGCCACAACACAAGAGGACTCCCACATATAATACATGTCCACCCCCATCAAAATGGCCATCAAGAAATACATATAAAAATGTTGGTTCCAAACAACATCCTAACCCGACACCTAAAGTTTGGAGAATAAAAACCAATACATCCAAACATCCAACCAATCCGTCCATGTCCTCCATCATCTGTCATAATCCTACATCCTCCTTAAAGTCCAAACATCCCATGTCACAAATCCATCGCATCTTGGCAGCAACTCTCTATCATAAGGACTCTCATGGCACTCTATCACGATGTGTGTATTCTAATAAGGCCAACTCTAGTATCAACAAGGATCACAATGACATCAGTCAATTTTATGCAAGCGCTACCATCCTGACAAAGCAACTGCTTCAGAAAGGTCACTATTGGCATGTCATGGCACCAGTCTCTACATCGTCACCATCAAAGGCTTCAGCATAGTTAATGGTCATCTAAAGCATCAAGGCTATCTGGAAAAAATGCAAAAATGCAAAAATACAAAAAAATCAAAAAATAAAAATCATCACCTTGATGAAAACCTGGCAAATAGGCATCATGGTGACATCAAAAAAATCAAAAAATAGCAAAAAATAGCAAAGAGAAAAAATTTGTCCAATGGTGAAAACCTAGCAAACAGGCATCATGTGTAAATAAATTATCTATGTGGACCATTACACTTGGGGGCAAGTCATCTCATCTCATGACATTTCCATCTATCCATCTAAACCTTATCACTTTCCATGCATTTTCCCACCGACTTTGATCTTGATATGGACTAAAATACAAACATAAGTCATGCTTTGGGAAAACTCTTGACATGTCTATCTTTTGGTCATACCTTATTCATTGAGTATCATGTCATTACATTCATAGCCTCATTTTCACTATGTGAGATCATCCTTGGAGACCATATGATAATTCTCCTAGTCCAAGCCATCCATGTCTCCTATATTTTACCAAAGCCATCCATTGTCCTTTTATGCCTATCACCCATCTTGGTTTCCCTTGTCAATGGTTTACAGATCCTTCGTCATTCTATCCAGTCCTCATCAAGTCATTCCAAATGCAACAATATGGCACCCAAGCACATTATCCAAAAAATTCCTTAGCTTTGTCACTGGCCCTACTGCAAACTTTTATCCTCTTGTCATATCATTGTCTTCTTCATGTTGTTTTGGGATGTGTCCTTCCTATTGATGGTTAAAATGACACAAACAACATTAAAACATAATATTTCTACTCTATTTCTCCTGAAAAAGAAAGACTACATGTAGTGGCCTAACTCCCAAGGTCCTGGTAGTTGGTTCTCAACTGTCTAATCTCACTCAATTGGTTCATGCAACTATAATATTCAAGGGGCCTGTGCTGGTAACAAAGGATTCAAGCTATGACTCTCTTTATCAAAATGGTTCCTGTAAATCAATGGGTTTTAAATAAAAGAAAAAGATAGATCAAAGGGGTAAATCAACAAGTATGAATTAAATTTATCTAATATCCAGACATATACTTCTAACAATGAATGTTTTCTCAACCGATCACAAAACCATAGCATGACACAACCCACAGTATAACTGTACCATCGTATACATCTTAGGTGCTTAATTCAATTCCACTATTCGCATATCACAAGTATTTCCAAGATTTCAAAACAACACACATTCATTCATCATCAAAACTATAGATCAACAGACTTCAATAACTTTAATTCAATGACAATTTAACAAGATAATCTTTAAACCTGGTTTCTTCTAATGACTTTCATCACATAAGAAACTATCATGCTTTAGCACAATCACTAGCATTCAGGTGGATTATAACTCATTAACTTTATCAAACAACACAATTCAATGTAAACTCCATATTTCGTAAACCTGCAATTCAATTAACTGTCAAAAGATCTAGTACAATGTATCTCTGCAAAACTCTCTAAAATTCTATCTCCTAGCACTAGGTAAGCCAATCCAATTCTCAATTAGCCAACCCTTACAATGTGATACCCATCTGGTATTTATAGATATACAAAAGAAGTTCGAACTTCACTTCTATCTTAGGCTTTCCACCCTTTTAAGAACAATCAACTTTGATCTTGAGTTCTTACATTATGCATTCAGTTTGATCTAACAATAGAAGATAAAAATAGAAGAAAAAAAATTATGCACCCTTAAGACTGTCAGTGCTGCATGCATGCAACATGCAAGGAAGAAGATCATCATTCATGCAACATGCAAGGAAGAAGAACATCATGCATGCAAGTTTTATGCATGTGAAGCTGGACTCGCTATGAACTCATCATAACTAGTGAAGACTTGTTGTAGCATATCCATATCTGGACCATCAATCCAATCATCTTCAAATTTGATGCGATCCAACTCAACTACAGCAAACTCTTTCATACTTTTTACCTTGATCAACTCTCTCCCTGCAGCTTTTATTTCTTCTTTGACTTCTACAAGCCGATCTATCACTAAGTCTCCTCCATCATCTTTCTCCTGCATGAGTCCTTGGAATCTTTCATTCCATTTCTCTCTAACCTGACTCAATGGCATGCCATCTTTAGTCATTACATTCACATCTACAATTACGGCCATAATAGCTTCCAAATCTTCCAATTGCTCAGTTAAATTATTAACTGCTTCCTGAATCTCATCCTTATGCTTGCTCAAAAATCTAGTCCTAAACTTAAGTATGCGAGAAGTCTTTTCTACAAAAACTTTGTTATCATCTTCGAGTATAGATTCTTCTAGAAGAGTAGTTAGAGGCAATGTATTTATCTTCTCTAACTTTTCAATGTACTCCTTATACTCTTCTTCTAGTTTTTCGGATGCCTCAATGTTCTGATGTATCTCTTTTATTACTCCTTCTGCTTCTTTGTAAGTTTCAAACCCCTTTTCCAAAACCTCACCTACCTCCTGGTTCACTTTGTCTATCCATTTGTCAACCATCTCCGCCTTACCTCTAACCTGCAGCAAATCATCAACCTCCTTTTTGCTTAGCAAAATAGGAGTCTCAATTGCTACAACCTATTGTGACCTTGGAGAGGAGACACTCTTCAAGAATGAATGCAACTAATCTAATTGAGCCTTAAGCTTATCTTTCTTTTGTTCATCCTTGATCATCCTTGATTTAGTCGTTAAAGCCACCACATCAATTAGATTCATTTGTTGATTTCTAGTGGGTCTTCCCAAGTTAACCGTACTCAATTGATAGTCTGTGAGTTGCATATCCCCTACCTCCTTTTCAGTCATAGGCATGGCACATTCAGCAACTATCTCCCCTTTATCTGTGAGTCTGGTAGAATGCAAAACATTAGCCCTCTTCTTAGGCCTTTCCTGTTCAATCTCCTTCATCATGTCCTCCCAATTAAGAGGTTGAGGAGGTCTTCTAGCTCTCTTCTGCAAATCTAATTTCAACCATGTAGGAGCACTAGGAGCGGTCATCATCATGGAAGAAGAAGCAACAATTGTAGAGGATGGCTGAACATTTACCTCAGGTTGAGAATCAACCTTTGCTTTTTCTTGTTGCTCCTATAGCACATGCATCTGCACCAACTTCTCAGCCTCTTCTCTATCTCTTTGTTCCTGCACTTCCTTGTCTTCTTCTTCTTTTCTCAATCTGTCCTTTTCCATCTGATCCTTTTCTAACTTTGCTTTCTCTAAGGCCTCCTTTTCCAACCGTTCTGCCACCAAAGCTTTAAGTTTTGCAGCTTTGGCCTCTTCTTCCTTTTGCTTCTTGATTAGCTCTTCGACCTCCTTTTCTTTTCTTATCCTTTCTGATTCTTCCTTTTCTTTTCTTATCCTTTCTGATTCTTCCTTTTCTATTCTTTCCATTTCTAAGGCTATGAGTTTCTCTGCCTTTTCCCTTTCTTCTTCAGCTTGTTATTTCTTCATTAACTCTTCAGCATCTCTCTCCTTCTTTAGAGCTTCAGCTTCTTGTTCTTTCTATCGGGCCTCCTCTGCAAGCTTCAATCTAGCAACGAGGGCTGCCTTTTCCCTTCAATTTCTTGCTTTCTCCTCCTCGAGATCATGGATCCTCTGTATTAGTTCCAGCTTGTCATTTTCTGCCTTCACCTTAATCTCATGCTCTCATAGCCTCATTTGCTCCTCTATTTCATCAGTTGTTGTCCTTGTTTCAACTTCTTTTACCTTTAATTGTTGTTGTTGAAGTAGAGCATTAGCTTGTAACTTTGCCTCCATTTCCTTTTGTTTTTCCATAGCAACCCTTGCATCAGATTCTCTAGTAGCATCTTCAAATTGTTTCCATTGTTCTTCCTGTGTAAGAACCTGCTCAATAGTATGATCTAGAGGCACGTTTTCATGCAAGTCCTTCTCTGAAAGAGTTTCATCTGAGTCTATCTCAATTTCTACCAATCCTTCCTCCACTTCTTTTCCTTTAGTAGCTTTAGCCATGGCATAAAGTACTCCTTGAACTTCTTTACTTTTCTTTCTTGTGAGTGGGGCTTGTGTAGATGACTCACCCAATGCGGGCATAGAAATAGCAGATTCAATTGGAACATCTCCCTCAGGTGTCTCTTCTTCTTCATCGACTACCTCCATCTTTGTTTCTTCAACATCAGAAGGAAAGAATTCTAATGGTTCCTTGGAAGGTGTCTTTCTTTTAATCCTCTTATACCCTTTACCTTTCTTGAGGATTGGTCCCTGAGGAGCTTGAGTTCTCATCATCAACCATTGTACACTTCTATCCAAGACTGTTCTTCCAATTTTCTTAATATCAATCGTTTCTTCTTCATTCCAGTCTATTGGATCTAAACTTTTAGTGCCAATATTCAAAGCTTCATATGAGGGATCTAATACAATTCCATCATCCACCAAAGTATCAAGAATATTATCTTTAATACCCAGCTCTACCATAAGTGAGACTAGTAATCTCTCATAATTCTTCTTCCTTAAGTCATATTCATCCTACCTATCACACCAAAAATCCTCTAACAAATTAAAGTGTCTAGTAAACACTGAAGGTAATAAAGCATACATCTTCTTCTTTGGATCAAAATACTTACGTGCTATATACAATCCCAATTTCAATTGTATCAACTCATTACAAACCACCTTTGCTGCCTTCAAGTGTTGACAATTGTATTCACCTAGTGTCATAGGAAATTTATGGCATCCTGTCTTGTGCTTCATTCCAAATCTAGCATTAACTCCAATGGCTTGATATATAAATTCCATAAGCACTATTTTATTGTTGCAGCATCTTGGAAGTAAATGGGGATGACCCTCAAAACCAAACAATCTGAAGTATGTAAATTTGGGGTATTTGATGTACCAACTTCCCCATTCAGAAATGAAAGCCATAGCTTCTTGACTTAATCTGTATCCTGCATCTCCACTCAACTGATTGATAACCACATATAAAAATGCATCATTGACTCTTCTGAAGTGAGTCTCAGCAACCTGAAGAGATAATTGATCCTAATGTTCCCATACCTTCCTTTGTCCATCCAAGACTCCCATTATACCTACTCTATTTAATCTTGGGAAAATCCCCATTCTTGTTGTAGCATAGACCACATATGAAGTCATGAAGAAAGATTTGGTCTGTCTGACCCTTGTGAGTTGATCATGTATGACATCAGAAACAATCATTGACCAATCAAACTAATAATCACCTTGAAAGATTACTTGAATAAAATGAAAAATCCATTCCTTGAAATGAAAAGCATCCCTCTTCCCAAACACTCTGGACAACATCAATATCAAATTAGATATCTCCTTTTTGAAATCTGCCCTCTTTGGCTGGTTTGCAAGCTTACTTAAAGACTTCTTCTCTATGCTTAACCATCTTTTGTTTAAGTGAGACTTATTGGAGTCTTTATGCTTGCTGTATTTCTCCAATGCTTCTGCCTCAGTTAGCTGCACCAAATTCTTGGGATCAGGAACATTAAATATGCTTTGGAACATTTGCAGAGTAAGATCTATAATCACATTATTCTGTGAATCCATGCATAATCTTGTAGCTGGATTATAAGTACTAGCCACTATAAATATCAACTCCGGACACTGAACTGATAAAGGAAACACAGTGATATGTGCAAGACTGGAGTCAACAATCCTTTGAGTTCTCCCTGTCAAGTTTGCTCTTTTTGCAAAGGTCTCTTCATGTAATTCTTCAAAGCTATACTGGCCCAGATTAGTATCTGTGATATTTGACCAGTCTGATTCCACCTTGCTCGCCTTCACCACCGGATTCCTATGATCATACCTCAATGTATAAGGTAGCTATTCTGGTTTCACCTTCTTGATTTTCGGTGTTGTCTTTGATGTTCCAACCGGTTGATTCCTTCGAGCAGCCTCTCCTGACGTTCCTGACATCTCTCAAATCTCCTGCAAGCAAACCTCTAATTAGACCTTTAGATAAATCATCATAAAACATGCTTTTAAAACATACCTGTTACACATACATCGGAGTCAGAGTCAAACAGAAGCTCAAAATAATCGCTTTTACAAAACTAGCGGACTAGGAGCAAAAACCAATATAGGAACTTCACCTAATAACAAACGGGCTCGGAGTCGGAGTCGGGGAGATTATCAGAACCGGGATCGGAACAAAAATAGGATTTGGTTTTCTTCAAATTTTACTTTCCCTCATATTCTACTTCCATTCCGCCTCCACCTCCAATTTGGTCATTGTTACTTTGAAGAAAAGACTTCCCACTATATGCGGAGCTAGACACGGGATAAAAATAGAATTGATAACCTTCACAAACAAAACTCCTAAGTTCAAGATCAGTTTTGATCTTGCCTCTGCCAATTATCACATACTCCAGGAAAAACCCTTTAGAACTCAGAATCGGAAACGAGATAGAAATGGAATTGATAACTTTTGCAAAACAAAACTCTTATGTCCATACCCATTCCAATCCCGCCTCCGCCTATGCTAATCATGACATCATCAAATTTATTCATTTCCAACATAACTTCATGATTAAACCTTAGGTCGCCATAAAATGACAAAGGAGCTTAAAAACTCTACCCTCATATGATCGTGGGGAACAATTGTATTTTAGGGCCATTTATTTAAATCTTATTTAAAGTAACTGTAGAGACCAACGAAACCCTAATCTAACAAACTTAATAAAACTAGGGCACAGGTTTAAAACCCTACCATTCTACCAAATGACGAAACCCTAATTTAAAAAATAAATCTAATCTACACTAACTCACTATAAAATCTCTAATCTACCTCACTATAAATTCTTAATCTAACTCACGCCATTAAAAAAAACTTTAATCTAATCTAATCTACTGCAAATTGAAAATGACACGATGCAATCACGATTAAGATGTGAAAGTGACAATGCCCTAAAATAGAAAGAAACGACACGATAAAACAAGACAACAAAGATTAAAGCAAAACAAAAAAGCCGAAACAAGAACCTACTCATTCAATCACATCGATAATCATAAAATTGCTTTAAAACACAATGATTGAACATGTGAGCAGATACAAAGCAAAACACAACAAACACAACAAATATAAAAGACCTACCTCAAATGCAAACAAAGCCACGCTAACTTTCTGAATCAATTCGCACATAATATCCCTTCTCTATCTCGATCAATTTGCTGAAATGAACTCTGCTATTGCTCTTCGCACTCTCAGAGTTGTAATAATAACAATAATGATTAGCTTTAACCCTTAATAAAGAAAAATATGTGAATTTCTACCTACACCGGCAACCACCATTAATGCATTAAAACGCAGTAAAGGCGGAGTCGGAACTATAAGAGAATGAACACTGGTCTGCAGTGCAACTTCAGTAAAAAAAGTCAACAACAAAAATTAGCGAGGGCGGAACTAAAATGGAAACAGGATCTTAAAATCATAAAATTTCCAAACCTTATTCCCATTCCGACTCCGCATCCGACAACTAAAAACAAAACAAAAACAAAAACAAAAATTTAAGTAAAAGACCAACCTAATAAAACAAAACACCAAAAACCAAGACAAAACAAACATTAAAAAGTAGTGGAGGCGGGATCGGAATTGAATTTGATTTTGCAAATTTTGATAACAACCATCCCAATTCCTACTTCGGCTCCACTTCCACCAAAGACCAAAAACAAAGGCAAAGAAAAGACTGTCGGGATAGAACCAAAAGCAAGCCTCAAAAGAACTTTCAGAACCCAATTTAGTTCCGGTTCTGATTCCGACAGAGAAACAAAAGAAAAACAAAGTATTGGCAAAACCAGACTCCAAACTTTGTTTCAAAAACAACTAAGTACAAAAACACAAAGGGGGACCCATTTTGACTAGGGCAAAAGATGGGGTGGTTATGCAAGGCATAACACTCCCCACATCAAACAAAGTTGTCATTGTCATCATCACCCGTCAATTAGTATCTAGCTTGACTAGCAAAAAATTCATGGTTGTCTTTGGATTCATGTGTGTCGGCATCATTCACATGCATTTGTCATAATTCTCATAAAATAGCAAAAAATCATAAAAATTGTAAAAAGTCATAAACATTTGAAAAAGTCCTGAAAAAAGACCTAAAAATTGAAAAATGCCTTGAAGAAAACACAAAAACATTCAAAAAGTGTCAAAAATCTCAAAACAGAGTCAAAGTCAATCATATCTGGTCAGTCCAGTTAGTCGCATCAATCAATCTTCGTCCTAGTCTGAACTACATTGTCTTTGCGCATTTGCTACGTAGGCAAGATTCATCTTTGAATCCCCGAGACATTAGGTTAGTCTTTCTAGGTTTGTCAAAATAAAATAATGATTCAAACTTTTGTCCTTTGGACAAGTCCATTGGTCATGTCGAACTGCGAGGTCTCTAAGTGCACGACGTAGGCAAGTCCATCAATTGATGGGCCCCCAAGGCTGCACTAGGTTAGTCCATTAGGGTTCGTGGTACAACACGTTCACACACATCAAAATTTCTTCAAATCAAGTGAATCTTATGTCAATCTTGAGCTATCATTCTATCGGAAATCTGTTTCATCAGCACTTTCAATCAATTTAGCATGTCAGCAAAGACATGTAGTCAAAATACTATCAAGGCAATTTAACTTGGAAAAACTTTGGGTTCTTCTTCAGATGTGTTCTTCTGAAGAGCAACTCTCGTCAATTTCTTTATGCTTCTGGATGTGTCCTTCCTAAGCATCGTCATCATCATCTGGCATTTTGATGGATTCTCCTAACTCCGAGAATCGATCTCCTAGATATCAACGTCATTCAGGATGTGTCCTTCCTAAATTTGATATCACTCGACATTTGGCAACACTTGACATTTAAACACTTGGCAAACACGTGGAAAACTTTTTTTTGTCTTTTGATGATTATCATGATATTAGTTTCTTATGTCTTAGAAACCATGACATATCATGATGATTATAGTTTCTCCAAGATGTCTTGATTGCAGGATTTAGAGAAGAAACGACATAGTATGATGGTTTTACTGTATGTTTTCTTTACTATCATGTGGCTAGTTTCTCAAGGATGTCCTATCATTAGGATTTAGAGATACAACAACGTCGCATGATTGGTTTGTTTTTTTCTAGCAGTTGGTCATGACAAAGTGACTAGGGGCTGTTGGTATGTGGCGACTGATCATTCTATACTGTACACTCTTCATGTATCACAAAAAGGGAAAAAAACCCCAATTTTGTATAACCCTAATTTATAAAGGGTTTAGGATAGAGTTACAGTATCATAAGAAACAGGTGATTATTCGCGATATTGTAATAGGGTTTTGCACTGGTTAATAATATCATTGGATGGCTGCGGTTTGGTGGATGTAGCCCACATTGGGTGAACCAAGTTAAATTCTCTGTGTTATTTTTCTGTGTGTTTTACTTCTGGTTTATTTGATAAAATCTGCATTTAGCTTTTAGATATCTACCATTGAAAACCTAACAGGGGCAATTGGGTTCCTAGCATGAGTCATGATCTTCCTTGTTTGCAACTGTTGATCTACGTGATGGTTCAACCTTCCACACTATTGATCTATGTCATATCATAGTGTTTGTCGGCCATCATGACATTTTTGCCCAATGATGATTCAAGCAACACCTATTAGTACCTTGGAAAATATTGAAGGATTCTAATATGCATTTCGTCTTCTGCACTAACTTGCATTTCCTTCTATCCTAACATTCGTCTTTTTCTCTCTAACATTTCTTCTAGTCTGCATCATTATCATCCTTATCTATCTTTCCTATATACTTTTGTCTTTCATCTTCTAGTCTTCTCATCCATTTCGAGAGCACACTTGTGTCCTCTGAACTCAATTGTCCTCTCGATGGGGCATACCGCTACCTCCTCGTCATTCTTCCTCATCCCATTTTGCACTGGGGCATATTTTTGACTTGTTTTCTTTGCCACAATGTGACAAGTTGCATTATGACAAAGAGGGGCAAATGTAGACACATAAAAATGGCCTAGACCCGCAAACCACATTCTTCTATATCATGCTTCATCTCAATATAATTAAAATATTTAATTATGTCCTATAGTCCAATGTCAACTATTAATTAAATAATTCTTAATTATTTGATTAATTCACGTCTTTTATTCCTCCTGGCTATTTAAATAAATAAATTACATTTATTATTTAAATACGTTGCTAATTGCTTATGTCACTCTATAATTAAATAAATTCCTAAATTTATTTAATTATTACTTCCCCATGGTTATTAAATAAATAGATCTTATTTATTTATTTAATACGTCATTAATTATTTATGTCTTCTCATAATTAAATAAAATCTTATAATTTATTTAATTATTATCCTCTCCATCTTTCTTTCTAATTTTAAATAAATCATTTATTTAAAATTACCCACTTGTCTAATTTTCCTCCACAATTGAATAATTTTTATTATTAAATCGTCTTATTGATTTTCTTTCTAAATTTAAATAAAAGCGTTTTATTTAAATTGGCAACTTCCCTCTTTCCAAGTAAATAATTTTAAATTATTATTATTTACTGTCACATGAATTCACCATTTTGGAATTAATTTAAAATATTAATTTCAAAATAGTATTTCTCTCACAAAGTAAGTTATTTCTAAAATAGCTTGATTTTCTAAATATCTTCTTCTTGTCCAATCTTTATCTTTTGATTTTTTAGTAATTTCATCTCAATGTCACATTTATTCTCCACCGTTGATTTAATTTATTAAATTAAATCTTGTCCACATATTCGGGGATTGTTGCCCTAACCCTAATTGAGAGTTGCCTTATTGAATCTTGACCTTTGATTCTAGGGTATTTCTCAATCTCTCATCTCATCCATCCGTTCAAGATTGCATTTTCTATAAAATGACAATCTTGATCTCGTTTTTGGTATCTAGCTATCTCTTATTTCGATCATCGCTTAATCTATTATTATTTAGGCATTCTCATATCTTAGGCTTATATTACTATTTGCATAATAGAAGTAAAATTCTAGTTTGCATATAGAGTCATTTTCATAAATCCTTCAAAGGCTTTGCTAAGGCTAGACATTCATAGTTTTCTCACACATATAATCTGAGGGAATCCATTTATCACAAACAAGTTAGGAGGTACAATGGAAATGAGCCATGGAGGAGAGAAAGGGGTGAGACTATTCTAGTCTCATTCCTTTTCTCACTATTTCTCCTTTGCATTCCATTGGTTGTTGGATAATATTTTATATATGCATTATTAGACTAACAATCTTGTTTTGCAGGAAATTATCCATCATTACACCCACCATGAGACAACCCTTTACATTTAAACGAGATTCAAATAACTGAAACCCAGCACTGTGTTTCCCATTCACAATTATTTTGTGCAGTTTTTTTTCAATTGAATGAAATTTAAACACAACAATAGGATGTGTGATTTGGAAGACATTCAAGAAACTAAAATACTCCACATTGTATTTCTTAAATTTCAAATTACCCCTCACCTCCATTTCATCGGTATTCTACTCCAACTCCTCCACATGCACTTAGACCTTCAGCTTTCCATTTGCATTTAAACAAGGAGATTAAAATAAATAAGAAGTGAGCCCCAACCCACTGTGTTTTCCATGATGCTACTGTTATGTAAATTTTATGTTGGAAATATATGGGTAGATATTGAAAAAGAGTGTTTTTCTCTAAGTGTTGTTAAAAAACTACAACGTGAACTTCAAAACATTCATTTCTCACAGCTTGCATAAAATAATAAGTGAGCCACAACCCATTGTGTTTTCCATCATGCAACTGTTATGTGAATAATGTGTTGGGAAGATATCAAAGAAGAGTGTTTTGCTAAAAGTAAGGGTTGTTAAAAATTATGAAGCTCAAATTCAATACATTGTCTTCTTAATGTGTGCATAACACTAACTATTGTCATTGAACAAGATATTTGCTAATAATGGTTTTGAATGCCACATTTTTGGCTTTTTGTCTGTCCACGTCGAACAATTATTTTGAAAACCCATCAGCACTGACATGATTTCCCGATGACGGGACAACAAACGGCACACGGGATGAGACGTCTGGCCCTGAAGTCTTTCCTTCCCGTCCGACAACCTTTTCCCTCGCTAGTCCCACCTCTTTCATCGCAACTCTTTTCCCCATGTGGTATGGGGGGCATATCCTATGTTATATACATATGTGAATCTTGTCCAAGAGTTAAGGAGGGAGCAAGCTAACTCCTGGACAAAATTCACATATGTATATAACATAGGATATGTCGGTTTCAAAATCCTAGATAAAATTCACCTATGCACATTGAAAAACGCATGAAAAACATACATAAGAACATACATGGATACATACATAACATGACGAGACATCATAGTGAAACAATAGGTTTTACAATAGCCTAAGTTTTAGGAGAGAATGTGTTTTCCAAAACAACAATGTATAAAATGGAGGAAAAAATGGGATTGGATGTGGGCTTTCTTCCATTTCCCAATTATGATTTTGAATGCCACGTTATGCCCTTTTCTATCCATTCCGAAAAACAATGCGAACAATGGCAACATTCTAGGTTTTACATGATTTTCAAAATATAGTATTTCATTGCAAAACCCACATATTCTACTTTCTACAAAGATTATTCAGTAATTTCACTCATATTTCTACAATGGGTTGTCCCTTATTTCATTCGGAAATGGAAAAATTCGAAAACCAATATACAAGGAGGAAACAAAACAAAAATTTAAAAACCCTCGACAGAAAAAACATTATCAAACCTGTATTTTAACTAACTCCTAGATAAAATTCACCTATGTAAATTAAAAAATGCATGAAAAATATACATAAGAACATACATGGATACATACATAACATGACGAGACATCGTAGTGAAACAGTGATAGTCTGAGATTTAGGAGACAGTGTGTTTTATAAAACAACAGTGTATAAAATGGCGGAAAAAATGGGATTGGATGTGGGCCTTTTGCCATTTCTGAATTATGATTTTGGATGCCACGTTATGCCCTTTTCTATCCATTCTGAAAAACAATGCAAACAATGGCGACATTCCAGGTTTTACATGATTTTCAAAATATAGCATTTCATTGTAGAAGCCATAGATTCTGTTTTCTACAAAGATTATTCAGTAATTTCACTCATATTTCTACAATGGGCTGTCCCTTATTTCATTCAAAAATGGAAAAATTTGAAAACCAACATACGGGGAGGAAACAAAACAAAAATTTAAAAACCCTCGATAGAAAAAACATTACCGGACCTGCATTTCAACTAGCTCCTAGACAAAATTCACCTATGCACATTGGAAAATACATGAAAACAATACATAAGAACATACATGGATACATACATAACATGACGAGACGTCATAGTGAAACAGTGGGTTTTACAATAGTCCGAGTTTTAGGAGACAGTTTGTTTTCCAAAACAACAGTGTATAAAATGGCAGAAAAAATGGGATTGGATGTGGGCTTTTTTCCATTTCCCAATTATGATTTTGAATGCCACGTTATGCCCTTTTCTATCCATTCCAAAAAACAATGCGAACAATGGCGACATTTTAGGTTTTACATGATTTTCGAAGTATAGCATTTCATAGTAGAACCCACAGATTATGCTTTCTACAAAGATTATTCAGTAATTTCACTCATATTTCTACAATGGGTTGTCCCTTATTTCATTCGGAAATGGAAAAATTTGAAAACCAGCATATGGGGAGGAATCAAAACAAAAATTTAAAATCCCTTGATAGAAAAAACATTATCAGACCTGTATTTCAACTAACTCCTAGAAAAAATTCACCTATGCACATTGAAAAATGCATGAAAAACATACATAAGAACATACATGGATACATACATAACATGACGAGACGTCATAGTGAAATAGTGGGTTTTACAATAGTCTGAGTTTTAGGAGAGTGTGTTTTCCAAAACAATAGTGTATAAAATGGTGGAAAAAATGGGATTGAATGTGGTCTTTTTCCCATTTCCCAATTATGATTTTGAATGCCACGTTATGCCCTTTTCTATCCATTCCAAAAAACAATGCGAACAATGGCAACATTCTGAGTTTTACATGATTTTTGAAATATAGCATTTCATTGCAGAACCCACAGATTTTGCTTTCTACAAAGATTATTCAGTAATTTCACTCATATTTCTACAATGGGTTGTCCCTTATTTCATTCGAAAAATGGAAAAATTCAAAAACCAACATACGGGGAGGAAATAAAACAAAAATTAAAAAACCCTCGATAGAAAAAACATTACCAAACCTGCATTTCAACTAAGTCCTAGAAAAAATTCACCTATGCACATTGAAAAGCGCATGAAAAACATACATAATAACATACATGGATACATACATAACATGACGAGACGTCGTAGTAAAATAGTGGGTTTTACAATAGTCCAAGTTTTAGGAGACAGTATGTTTTCCAAAACAACAGTGTATAAAATGGTGGAAAAAATGGGATTGGATGTGGGCTTTTTGCCATTTCCCAATTATGATTTCGAATGCCACGTTATGCCCTTTTCTATCCATTCCGAAAAACAATGCGAACAATGGTGACATTTTGGGTTTTACATGATTTTTGAAATATAGCATTTCATTGCAGAACCCACAGATTCTGCTTTCTACAAAGATTATTCAATAATTTCACTCATATTTCTACAATGGGTTGTCCCTTATTTCATTCGAAAATAGAAAAAATCGAAAACCAGCATATGGGGAGGAAACAAAACAAAAATTTAAAAACCCTCAACAGAAAAAACATTATCAGACCTGCATTTCAACTAACTCCTAGACAAAATTCACCTATGCACATTGAAAAATGCATGAAAAACATACATAAGAACATACATGGATACATACATAACATGACGAGACGTCGTAGTGAAATAGTGGGTTTTACAATAGTCCGAGTTTTAGGAGACAATGGTTTTCCAAAACAACAGTGTATAAAATGGCAGCAAAAATGGGATTGGATGTGGGCTTTTTTCCATTTCACAATTATGATTTTGAATGCCATGTTATACCCTTTTCTATCCATTCTGAAAAACAATGCAAACAATGGCAACATTCCGGGTTTTACATGATTTTCAAAATATAGCATTTCATTGCAGAAGCCACAAATTCTACTTTCTACAAAGATTATTCAGTAATTTCACTCATATTTCTACAATGGGTTGTCCCTTATTTCATTTGTAAATGGAAAAATTCGAAAACCAGCATATGGGGAGGAAACAAAACAAAAATTAGAAAACCCTCAACAGAAAAAACATTATCAGACCTGCATTTCAACTAACTCCTAGACAAAATTCACCTATGCACATTGAAAAAAGCATGAAAAACATACATAAGAACATACATGGATACATACATAACATGACGAGACGTCGTAGTGAAACAGTGGGTTTTACCATAGTCTGAGTTTTAGGAGATAGTGTATAAAATGGCGAAAAAAATGGGATTGGATGTGGGCTTTTTTGCATTTCCCAATTATGATTTTGAATGCCACATTATGCCCTTTTCTATCTATTCTGAAAAACAATGCGAATAATGGTGACATTCCGAGTTTTACATGATTTTTGAAATATAGCATTTCATTGCAAAACCCACATATTTTGCTTTCTACAAACATTATCCAATAATTTCACTCATATTTCTACAATGGGTTGTCACTTATTTCATTTGGAATGGAAAAATTTGAAAACCAGCATACGGGGAGGAAACGAAACAAAAAATTTATAACCCTTGACACAAAAAAACATTATCAGACCTAGATTTCAACTAAATAGTTTCTTTGGCAACCCCAAAATTTTAAAACCAACAGATGAGAGGAGACAAAAAACTAAAACCCTCAACTGAAAATCACAAACCCTAAACCCCGCAATGAATGTCGATTTGTTTCTTCGGTGTTCATGGAAGAATGGAAAAATGGCACATACGCAGAGCGGATATACATACCTGAAGGAGCTATGCATGCCTACAACTCTTTCCCTCGCTATCCACCAAAACGTCGCTGTCCAAAAATGGAGAAAATGGGACCTCGTCAGGGCTTTTTGATATTTGCTAATAATGGTTGCGAATGCCAGATTTTTGGTTTTTTGTCCATCCACGTTGAACGATTATTTTGAAAACCTGTCGGCACTGACATGATTTCCTGGCGACGGGACAGCAAATGGCACAGGGGATGAGACGTCTGGCTGTCATGTCTTTCCTTATGTCCGGCAACCTTTTCCATCACGGGTCCCACCTCTTCCATCGCGACTCTTTTCTCCATGCGGTGTGGGGGCATATCCTATATTATATACATAGGTGAATTTTGTCTATCAGTTAGCTTTCTCCTTTCTTGTCACGATTTGTTTAATTACTTAATTCATTAGTAATTTTAGTTTTAGCTCACATTGAAGTTGAGGGTACTCAAACTGCTTTACAAGTTCTAATATATTTGTTTTAATTTCCTATGTTAACAAAGTATTTGAATGGAATGAGTTATATTTTTTCTCATTTTGTATTTGTTGCATGGTTACATAAAATCCTTAAGGTGTAATTGATCTTTTGTTTTTTTTGAAAGTGGAGTTTTTTTCATTCTTGTATCTCCTACACAATTATCTAAGAATCTCACAACTTCGGTAAATTCTTTCTTTACATGGGGAGTTGGGATTTTTTTGTAGTCATGCAGTTTCCTACATTATTATATTTAGGGGAGAGGACCCAGTAGTTGTGCACCCTAACTTCGCACTTCTAATTATCCTACGTGGAAATTTCAAATCACTCCCAATTTTTTACAGTAGCTTACTTGGCAAGTCCCCTGCTTATAACTAAGGTTTCAGGGCCACATCATCAAATATGATGCCACATTAGCATGATTTTTGTCAATGTGTCCAAAAAATCCCAAAAAAAAAGTGAGACCAATACTTGTGCATTCACAACATGTTTAATTGAGCACTGATATGGAATCACATGATTGGTTTCTTTTTAGATCAAAGGAAAACATTTTGTTTAATAATGGGTAGTCATCATCAACACTAAAAACTTTAAAGTCACAACTATTCGTCCAATATTGATAAAAATATTCTGCATTATATAAACAACTACTATCACAACTATTGAAACATGCTCAGGTAGTGGGTCCTCTCCCCTAGATCCCAAGACTTTTCTTTGTATTTTCATATTAATTATTTAGACATGTCATGTAGTTTTGTCTTCCTTACATAACTACAAAAATCCCATAACTCCACTTGTTCTATATTTCTAGGACTACAAACATTTTTCATAATTTTGTATTGATCTATAGAACTACACAAGAACTCTAAAAACATGTTGGGCTATAAACTACAAATTTTCCACTACATAGGCACTTTAAAACTCTACCTTGAGGTTTTTTTCACTTAAACATTTCAAAACTCTCCAATCTAGTCTATAAACTTGATAGAGGCTCACACACTTTCTTAAATATATTTCATGTAGCATCCCATTTAGATACAAAGATGAAATGTAAATTTAAGGGGTCACACCCCCTTCCAAGATTGCATTTTAGTTGTTAGATCTTTGATAAATACTTATGCCATTTTGATATGAAGGAGTTTATCATAAGGATGAATAATAGACTAAAGATAACTCCTTTGGCATTATGAATCGTTGCTAGTAGAATCATTAAAGTTGCTACCTTCCCTACATTCAAGCAATGCCCTTAGTAAATGGCATATGCACAACATTCCTTTAGGAAAGGAAAATTATGAATTCATCAAATGAAGTAGTATTACAAATAATGCTAAAATACATTGATGACATGCTTGAAATCCTTAATCATAATAAATATGCAGAGATTACAATTTGACACAATAAGAAATATTTTGAAAAAGACCCAGACAAATGTATGAGGGTACTTAACAAACAATGGCTAAAATATCCTACAATAGTCATAACAAGGATGCAAAAGACACTTTAGATGAGTGACTTTGTTGAAGAAGTTGGTGATATGATCAATATGTTGAAGATATTTTAGAGAATCCAACTATAAGATAATTCCAACCATGAATATGTCATTTCATGTAATAATCATTTAGAATAAACAACACATTAACTAGAGTGCATTAATCAATCGCCATTTGCACAACCAACTCTATTAGGTGAGATAGACAAAAAAATTCTATATGACAACATATCTTGTATGCTTCCTTACTAAGGGAGTAGTTTTTTGGCTTGAAAAACAATGAAGTTGTAGACACTAAAATTTGTCCTAGGCCTGCAACTCTTAATCTCTTCATAATTCTTCCATATTTGGTCTTCATAATTAAATAATTTTAATTATTTAATTATTTCCTAAAGTCATATGTCCTCTATTGATTAAATAATTTTAATTAATTAATTAATTCCTATCTTTTATTCCTCCTGATTATTCAAATAGATAAGTTATATTTACTTATTTAAATATGTCACTAATTTTATATATCCCCCTATAATTAAATAAATTCCTAAATTTATTTAATTATTATTCACTTTCCATTTCCTCTATAATTAAATAATTTGCATTAATTATTTAATTGTCCTTTTTATCTTTTCCTCCAAATTTAAATACAATCATTTATTTAAATCCCACTTTCCATTTTCCCTCAAAGTAAATAATTAAAAATTATTATTTATTTTCATGGACTTATCTCTTTTGAATTAAATTAATTATTAATTCAAAAAGTTAGCTTTCCCTCATAAATCAAATAATTTTAAATTCTTATTTGATTTTTCTACAATCTCTCTTGATTTTATTTTCTTAAAAATCATATCTTTCTATTTCAAATTTTAACCTAATTATGCCCTAACCCTAATTGCTAGTTGTCACGTTCAATCTCAGTCTTCTATCTTAGGGCATCTATCAATTATTAATCTTGGCCACTCATCCAAAACATTGATTTCTATAAAAAGACAATGTCAGTCTCATCTTGTCATAACTTCATGCTTGATGACTCCATGCTTGTGAACTTCTTAGTACATTTGCAATTGCTTAGTTGAATCCTTCAATATTTTGCTTAGTCTTATCATAGGTCATAGTTGCTCCATAAAATTTGAGGGAAAATATTATTTACAACAAAAAGGAGAGGGGCAATGGAGATGAATCATGGAATGCATGAAGGTTTTTGGTGAGATTGTTCATTAGTTTATGCTTTGTGTTCCATTGTGCTTCATTATTAGCTAGGGTTTTGTTTGTTTATGCTTCGTCTTGCTAACCGTAATTTGTCCTTAGTTACATTTGGTAAAACTGATAAAAAAGGACAAATATTTTGTAGATTTTGTAGAGATTTTTCATTTTTGTAGGTTACAGGTATGGATTTAGATTCGTGCACCGCATCCACATTTTAGGTTTACCTCAATCATTGAAAATTCTAGCTACATTCATTCTGGTGAGTTGCAGTCGATAATGCATGAGCCACAGTCGCAATTCCTAAGACACATTTATCATTTCTACAAGCCACATCCATAATTTATATGACACAACTATTTGTTTGGAGTTTGCTTTTAATTTCTACAAGTAGTTTTCATTTTTTTTGGTCTTTCTGGTTCAGTAGGCTAGGGTTTTCTAGTTACTAATACTCTATTGGCAACGCATGGCAAGATGAGGAGTATTATGTAAAAAAAATATTTTGTAGGTCGTTTGTCCAAGGTTCGAAACTAAAACTCTCATTTGTCGAAGACTTAAATTTGAAATTACTGATGAAATCTGATGCAAGACATTTGTCGAAGACTTGGTTTTGAAATTGATTGTCTGTATAGCTTAGAAAATATTTTGTTTCGTGCCTAAAAATTATAATTTCTTGTTGTGTTTGGTGCTTTTGCATGCTTTTGTTTAGATTATATCCCAATTTAATAACAAAAGTATCCTCTCCCCTTGTGCACTTGTGTGATCCTAGGTGCAAGAGAAATTGTTATTAACTTTAGAGGGCCTGCCTTGGTGGGAAAAAGTAATCACCCCAAGGGAACGACCCAAATGGTAATGGGATAAAGCCAAGTCCTTCTGAACCACTATAAAAATGTGTGATTGTGAGGAAATTTCATAATCAACGGGATGTGGTATGTGATAGCCCTCCCCCAATATCGTATGATGTGAAAAGCCCTTGTTCTAAGGGTTGGGAGGCCTCTTGAGGGATTTTATCACAATACCCCCTAAATTGAAAGCCCTTACTAAACACCTCTTGTTTGTAGAAGCCTAGCCTTCCAACCATTGCTTGGTATAGTGTTGGGTATCATATCATGCCTGAAGATACTCACTACTGACTCCCTTGATTAGAGATAGAAAATTCCTCTTTAAGGAATTCAAAGTTGGTGATCCTGAGAAGTGAGTGCACTGTAAGGGAGAGCCTGTGCCACCAAACTTCTAAGCTATCCTCTCTCGAGAAGGAGAAGTATTCCACACTGATCCGAGGTATTTTGGTGAGCCATACAAAAATTATACACATATTTCCTACTAAGATTTGTGCTTGTTTATAAAATATTTGTATCAAACAACCCAAGACAAGACAAAGTGTTTTCCAAAGTGTTTGTTGAATTTAATGAACAAATATACACCTTTGCAATCTAGGAAATCACAATCAGATTGAAAAAAAATTCAACCTTGACAAAATTGTAGAAAAAAAAACTTTGTTCACTATGAAACACAACTGAAAACTATGTAAACTCGCCTGTCAAAAACCACAACTGTCACAAAAAAATCCGCAATTGACTGTTCTGAACCACAACTGTCACATAGAAATCCATAATCGACTGTCTTGAATTGCAACTACAATTCTTGAAAAACCACATTTGACTATGTTAAACCGCAACTTCCTACAACTCAGAAATATTTTTTTTACTGTCACAATCCAAAATCAAAATTTAGGATTTGCTTCTGATTACCTTTTTACAATGATCTCTGAACAAAAACCAGAAATATTATCTCAAACTTTCCACCATTACATCTTTTAGTTTTCCATTTATTCTTGACAAATAGGCAAACCATTTGCAAATTGTAGTTGCATCTTATGGTTCATAATCACCTTCAGCTTAGTTGAACTCTTAAGACATTACCTTTTGTGGATCTTCAAAATAGCCCAAATTTCCATACTTTGTGTAAACCATTTCTTCAAGGAAAGGTTGTCATTCGACCAAGTCATTTGTCACAATTTTTTTAGTCTTTGTCATTTTGGTTGAGTCTTTTCCCAACTCACAAGTCTAGTTTGGGAAGCTCACTTTGTCTTGGTAATTTTACTTGGTCTCACAAAGGTCCTTTTGACAAAATCAAAATTGAAGCATTGGTTAAACTTTGGATGGTTAGTAAGCCTCTTCTTGAAATCTCCTAAAAGTTGATGACCTTTAGAGCTTTCTTACACCTTGCATTTAGAACACTTCCATAGCATAGTTAAAAATCTCTCATTCTATAAATTTCTCTTAGACATAATTGTCACCTTGCATTAAACATTTCTTTTCATCCCTCATAGACATCATTTTCACCTCACTTTAGATATTTATCATTCCTTATTCCAAAAAGACCAAAAATATAGTTGCATTAGAACTATATACAAATATCCAAAAACATACACTTAGTTCATTTCCATCCATAGATTGACTTAGTCCCATATCATTTACATTTCCCCTTTTGAGAAAATCTTACATGGTTGAGACTAGATTACAAAAGAGAAGAAGAGACATGGACCCTTTTGGAAAAGGAGAAGAGTTTTATAACCATACTAGTGACATGAACTTAAATACAACTCACAACAATAAAAGATCTACCTCCCACAATCCTTTCAATGACTCCAAGATTGGACATCTATCACATAACAATCATTTTGATGAATTCATTCAAAGAGACAAAAATGGAAATGTGTTTATAGAAGACGTAGAGGTTGCTACCTAAAATCTAGAAGTATCCTCTTTTGTAGATGAACTACTCATGCTAGATCCACAACACTATTTAGCTAAACTCTTGCAAGAAGGAGTTAAATTACCCCATGGATTTGACATCAACACCTTGAGGGCAGCATCACCTAATTATGATACATAAACTAGACAAGCTCCCTCAACACCATAACATAATGTTACTAATAGCACTATTGGTATGACAACACAAATTTCAACCAACACACTCAATGCAACATCAACCTTTGGTGAACCTACCATATCACAAACCATAGTGCAGCAGCCAATGACATAGTCCTTAACACGGTCCATGTCACAACCTCTTGGTTCTACAACTAATCCATTTAATACATTTGGAGCCTCAAATTCCACAAACACCACATTGTTAACTCCATTTGGAACATCTAGGGCCATGAACACCACATTATCAAATATTTTTCACACAAAAAAAGGACTAGAGTTCATATTCATGGAACCAACACAAACACTAGTGGCCCTCAAACAAAAAACACAAGCTTCCCACATGGTTATATCCATCTGTTGTGTCAAGGAAATCAAATGTCATAGCACATGAGCATGCCACAAAAAAGTCACAATCCACTTGGTCATCAAAACCCACATGGGCAACGCATTCCTCAAATGCAATTCAATGTTGTCGGATCACATATTCCAACATACACTTCCCATGTTCATACACATGCTCAACACCAACATGCTCCAACTCAAAATGTGTCATCACAACTAATGGGAATGTAAGGGGCAACTATTAACAACATGAGTGATGCCACTAACAATTCAATAGTGGATGCATTGACTACCCAACTAGTTGCCTTAAAAAAACAAGTGGAGAACATGCAGCTATCAAACAAAAATACATTCATTCTTTGACTTGGATTCGTACCCATTTGACACAAGCTTTTACATGCCACCATTTCCTCTAGGGTATGTTGTCCCTAATTTCTCTAAGTACAAAGGAAAGAAAAATCCTATCAAAAACATAAGAGAATTTACAACTGCTTGTGTAGACGTGGCATATGAACATACTTATTTGATGAGAATTTTTCCTAGGAGTCTCACAAGCCCTACACTTGATTAGTTTGCACTCCTGCCTAAAGGGATACGAACATGGGATGAACTTGCCAACAAATTTGTAGAAAACTATGCCTATAACATTGAAATTGATGTCACAATTGCCACAATGTGTAAGAAAACACAAGACGAATCAATTGAAACATGCATTCATTTCTTTCAAAGATGGCAAGGCTTTGCAAGTTGATGTTCAGTTGAAATTCTTGAAAAATAGAAGGTACACATGTTTTTTCAAAACCTTATTGGACCTCTAAAATATAACTTTCAATTCCATTGTTGTACAACCTTCACAGACCTTATTGAAAAAGGTGTTCAACTTGAAAAGTCCCTCATTGCACAAGGGGAAATTAAGTACCCTAGCAAGAACACAAACATGATTACAACCAATGATAGGAACAAATATTGAGCAAAAAAAAAATAGGTGATCAATGATGGGGTTGTCGATGCTAAAGTAGTGAATAAGACTATTCTTGCAATCACACTAAGGGGAAATCAACCACAAAGCAATCCCCCGTCTATCCAACACCTACTACAAATGTTATCCAAAGAAACCAAAACCAAGGTCAACAAAGACAAGCTAGAAAATTCCCAAAATGACGCACATACACCCCCTTGGAAGAACCTATTGAATCTATCCTCAAGAAGCTTGTTCAATCAAACGTCATAAAACTGCAAGAACCTAAAGCATATGACCCCCATGATAGCTTAAAACATCATGGTGGGATGATGCCTTTTGTGATTATCATAGAACAAAAGGACATAAAACAACATCCTGCAGACAATTGAGAAATATTGTCCAAGATCTGATTGAGAATTGTGACATTGAAATTAATGATCAACAATACTCTTCTAATACTAATCATACGGTTCATAAGAATCCACTACAAGATCATGGTTCAGGTAACTCCTTCTCATCGGGTCAATAGACTAATAACCAGGCTAATTACACTCGTGCTACCTTTGATTACTCAGGTGGGCCTATAATCAATCACCTCTAACCTTCTAATGAACATGTCAATACCATCACCAAACCAAAGTCACGATACCTGGCCCTTCTACTAAGCCACCACAACCTAAAGAACAATTTAACCTTGTTGATCAATTGGGTAAAACCCCTGCACAAGTTGTGTATTTCTCCCGTACATAAAACTATTCTTGACAAGGCTTTAAAAGAAACTTTAGTCCCTACCAACATTGATTTCAACCACTTTGAAGCTATGGTCGGATATTTGGCCAATTCCCATTAGGTCACTTTCTTAGATCAAGACTACTCCATGCCTAAGCCATAACACAATGACACATTACACATTGAAGCTTTCATTCACAAACACAAGGTCAGATGAGTCCTAGTAGATGGCGAAGTAAGATTGAACATATGTTCCTTAAAATTGAACAAGGCACTAGACTTCTTTGAGGCATGTGTAGATGCCACCAAAATTATTGTAATAAAATCTTATGATGATGAGGATCATTCTTCTAAAGGAATTATCACACTCCCTATTCATGTTGGGCCAACAATTATAGAAACAACATGCCATGTCCAGGATCTTGAATTACCCTACAATTTCCTCCTTGGTCTACCTTGGATCCACACATTGAAGGCCATACCATCCACATATCATCAATGTCTGAAGTTCCCCTACAATGGCACTGAGATCACCATAAAGGGTGATCTTGACCCCTTTCAGTATTGCACCAACTTAAGGAGAATTTCCAAACATCAAGTGCCTATTAATCATGAAGCTTCAACATCCAATTCATCCTGATACATCGATCCATCTACACTTACCAAGTCATCCAATCCCACT
This sequence comes from Sequoiadendron giganteum, assembly GCA_007115665.2. NCBI lineage: Eukaryota > Viridiplantae > Streptophyta > Pinopsida > Cupressales > Cupressaceae > Sequoiadendron > Sequoiadendron giganteum. Next base: position 778,267,430 of record CM021100.1, on the reverse strand, counting down.
ACTTCAACCTCCACCACACCATCCACTTCCACTTTGTTGTCTGCTGATCCAAATGTCAAGATCTAGGACAAAGGTTGTGGCGAATACAAACTGACTACTTCCTATTGCATCACCAAGCTACCTAAGTCTCCCCAGTCTTATGGTAAGCCTTGCTTCAAAATAGACCGTAAGGTTGTCTTTAAATTCCCTCACACTACCACTTTCACAAGATCGGGAGAGGTAAACAAAGAATACATTGATGATATCTCAGCATGGACTTACACAGATGAGGAAGATTTGTTGCCACTACCAGTACAACAATATGGAAAAGGCTTTGAGATAATGAAGGAAAAAGGATATGATGGAATCAGTGGTCCTGGTAGAAACAAAAATGGAATGACATACCATTAATTTCATCTAAAATACCAAACAATCTAGGGTTGGGGTTTAAGCTAGTCAAGATTGGCGCTCCCCGTACCCTTGTTATTTCAAGTGAGGATGTAAGTACTTCTGAAAATATCGAGATATTTGATGAACCCTATACCGAGACTGGCTCCCGTGAATATGAACTTGGTTCTAACAAATCCCTTAGTGACTATGAGCTTGAAGAAACATTTTGAGAACTAGGTGAGCCTTCTTTTGAGGAAAGATTTAGAAAAATGTTTAAAATTGGCTCACCTTAGGCCCCTTCCAATGACAATTCTAATCCTAGCCTCCCTCGTGAGTCCAATGTACCTGAGATCATTGAAGATGAAGATTGGTTGGATTCCTCTTGGGACCTTGACGACACCTCTTTCTTTACCCTTTCAACCTATGTTTGCATGCTTTCAATGTCATCCCTACCTTTTTCTAACACTGATGATGGTATCTCCCCATTATCCCCAGCTCATTGATTGGGATCAAGAAGACTCACCTACCATGGACACTTTTAGGAATGACGAAGCCATTGTATAATTCATGGGACTATGCAAAGGAATACCAGGTGGAGAGCATAAAGTTGGATTTACTATAGATCTCAATTTTATTGCATATTTCAGAGAGACTATTCAACCCTCTACTCACAAAAGTAATAAAATTAAAAATAAAACAAAAAAAGACATGTCTTTAGGTGAAAACCAAAAGACACCTTCTAATGATACAAAAGTAAAAATAAAGGACATATCCAAGGGTGAAATCCTCTTTGAGGTGCCAAAGGATGGAGGGTTGTACCTTCTCCCCGTCACTCTAGAGAAATCAACCATGTTAATTGAAGACACCATAGAAGGCAATACAGACACACCTGAAAATCCCAAGATGATTCTACTTGCATCATCATTGATAGAAACATAAAGGCCTAAGTTTCAAGATTTCTTCATAGAACATCAAGTCAACTTTGCTTGGTTCTATACTGATATGTTAGGACTAGATCCAACATTAGTCTTACATCATTTTCCCTTACTACCAGATGCAAAACTAGTCAAACAAAAACTATGGAAGATGCACTTGCAGATTGCCTTTCTTGTAAAAGTTGAGCTAAAGAAATTGTTAGATGCTAGATTCATAAGATATATAGATTATGCCAATTGGATATTAAATCTCGTACCTGACACTAAACCAAATGGTCATCCACATCTATGGAGACTTTCGATATTTGAACAAATTTTGTCCAAAGGATGATTTTCTGCTCCCAAATATAGATATCATAGTAGATCTCATAGCATGACATGAGATGTTGTCACTTATGGATGGTTTCTTAGGTTACAATCAGATCTGTATCTCCTCAGAAGATCAACATAAAACAACATTCACTTGTCCCTGGGGTACATACTGCTAGAATGTCATGCCTTTTGGACTAAAGAATGAAGGTGGCACTTATCAAAAGGATATGACCATAATATTTCATGATCCTATGCACACATTAATGGAGGATTATGTTGATACTCTCCTAGAAAAATCCTTAACATGAGGCGACCACCTAAAGGTGCTAGACAAGATCTTCAAAAGGTTGGAAGAGTATACGGTTTGTCTCAATCCTAAGAAGTGTGTCTTTGGTGTAACTTTGGGTAAACTCCTAGGGTACATAGTTTCTCTCTCAGGCATTGAAGTTGACCCAACTTGATGGAACTTCAAAAAATTGAAGCTGGGATTAGAGGGTTTCTAAGTTACTCATGGTAACCTTCATTATGCATCTATCAAAACCCTCTTGTTATGTTTTAGTGGTGACTTGCTGCCATGGTGGACTGATCACTTGAGTGAGGTTTCATCCCTCTCGGGTCATGCTGTACTGACCCCATTTCACCTAATTCACTGGTCTTTTTGGCGTAATGGCCTATGTTTTACACTGCCGGGAATTTCAATGTGGGCCCCACTTGGATGTTCCATCTGAGGTCTGATGAACTGTCTGATCGTAGGATTGGATCGTGACCACTTCTCGCAGACCTCGCAGGTTTGTCTGTTGGCATCATCAAGGTGGAGCGAGGTTCGTGAGATGTGGTCACGTGGCTTTTATCGATGAATGGGTTTTCTTGTCGAGGTGTTGGATATGACAAGGGGCCGTCTTTTCACTAGTAATAGCCATTAATAGCGGGGAAATCATGCTTTTTTGCACACCTCACATGAGCAAAGTAAATATCCAGGAGGGTGTTGCAAGGTCTACGAGGGAGTGGCACGTGGCTTTTCTTTTCTTGCCAAAGGGATTATATGGGTCCCACTGTGTGGTTCAGGTCTATTTTTCTGCGGGTTTTGATTGGATATGTTTTCTGAAGGAATCGAGGTGGATCATCAACATCCATTGACTTGATCTCAACCTTCCATTTGATAGAGTGTCTCCCGAATCCGTGGTTCATTTGTAAGGAAGGGGTGTGTGAGTTGTCCGCATGGCATCTATTGCTTGGCTCTTACTTGTGTCATTAATGATACAGGTTCTTTTTCTCCAGAGGATCTCCACCTGATTTCCTCCTATGTGTAAATAGTGCCATCCTACTAAGGGTATTCATGGTTACTTGGATCATTAATTGTGCAAGTGCTCGAATTGCCTTCAAATAATTATACCCTGCATACTGGCTTATTCTATAATTGCTGACTAAATTGTATGCGATCAGCATTGCATTCTCTGGTGTCCATGTGTAGTAAGGTTCCTCTTCTGTTTGTGGTTGCGCTCTATTTTTATCATGAATCAATCAGTTAAGTGAAGGAGTGCGAGGCTGGCTTCACCAGTCAAGAAGAAGTCTGATTCTCCCATGTCTCGCAAGGCTATTATTGGGAACATTGGGAAGAGGCCAGTACATTGTTCGTCCCCAATAATCATCTCGGATTCTGATGAATCTGAGACTAATTCTGATTATCAGTACTACTTGGCTTCCCTGGCTGACCTTATGGGAGTGGATGAGGAAGTTCTAGCAATTGAGCCAGTATCTGCATTAGCACCGGGACCAGTTTTTCGGGGATGTGCTCGCAAGGTTGGTAAAGAGGAGGTGGTGCCATCACTGTCGCAGGCTCAAACTCAGAGTGGTTGCTTCTTGATCATTACTGGCAGTGGTTCCATTGGACGTGTCTTCTTTTTTTTTTTATCATGTGGATGTGGATGTGCATGTGCTTTGCATGAAATTTTGTTTCTCGACTGGTTATTTCATAACCATTTTTTTGATTCCTTTGTTCATGCAGGGTGTCATTATGACAAGGAATGTAAATTTGAATTTCATTTTGGTGTTGAAATTCAATTTGGTGTCACAATGTAGCCTAATTCTTGTTGCTCTCCTGTTCTATAAAGGAGATTTCACGGCTCATTGTGAAGGGTCAAAAAATTTTGGAGTCCGAAACTTGGAAGTCTGTATAGTCCATTTTATAGTTTAAAATGTTATGAACATTTTGTTTTACAGGAAGTCATCCTAGGTTGGATTTATATACAGATTAGTGTGATATGATTTTAAATTACTGATATCAAAAGAAATCTATAAAATTAAGTTGGTTTACTCTCCTGGGTGTGTGCCATGGATTATGAATAGCTTTATCAAAGAATTATATGTTTAGTTTCAATAGTTAATTGAAAATGTAACTAGTTTTCTTGCTTTAACTCAAAGAGTTAATCAAATGCTTGAAGAATCGGTTACATGTTCATGGTTGTATATGCCCAGGATTCTTGAAGAAGTACTATCTTAGTGTGCTAAAATATCTCATATAGTAAGGCTATGTGAGATAAGTTCATCGTATCAGGATTTCTTCTGTATGACTCTGTTGCCCAATGGATGAAGCACTAGATACTGTTTGTGTCATTTTATTAGTTCAAGACTGTAAGTTCTAGGAAGAGATCTCCAAATACTTAACATAAAACACTTGAATACAACCTTGTCCTCCTTTGGGAGATATTGTAACAAATAAGTGGGTCAATTCTCTTTGGCACTAGTAGTCATTCTCTAGTCTGCCGAAACCATGAAATGATCACTATCCCTTTGAATGTGTGGGAATTGTAATCTGTATACAAGAAGTGTTCTTACCAGTCATGAAATATTCATGTGAACACATTTAGGGTTACCCCCCTAGGTCCTACAGAGCCTGAAGTGTAGGGGAAATGTGTATCAATTCCATTTCCTGTCAGTTGGCCACTAGTGGTTGTAGATATCCTTGATAGGGGTTGGCTACCTCTTAGAGATCTGCAATCTCTATGTGGATTTTAAACACCAATAGAATGGCGACTCCATTGGGGATGAACTCATAATTTTTGGTTGCAGATGGTGTTGTTATAGATTCAGTGAACTTTTGAATCATTTTTGTAACCAGAGATTTTGGGGATCGAATTCAGTAAGTTCCAGTTGTGGACTGGTGCTGATATAGAGTCATATTAAATAATGTGCTATTCTGAATTTACATAGTGAATGTTAGCAAAGTGAGCAATAGGAGGTAGTTCAACCTAATCCTAAAAATTTTATGGTCTATGGTGTCCTGTAAGCAATAGATTCAGGAGTTCTAGGGTTATTCAGTGAAGGATGGCTTTATTTGGGGAGAACTTCTGAGAAATTAAAAAAAAAAAAGGGGGAGAAAGAAGATAAAGGAACCATAGGGAATGGGTTATGACTATGAGAGGTGCTACTAGTGATATGATGCTACTCTATAATGAGTAATGAAACCCATAATTTGACAAAACCTAGAAACTAGGCTCTCAAAGTTTTTTAAAATATTGTCCTCTGAAAAGGAGGTGGCGACTCCGACTGAAGCACCAGTGAATACATGAAGGAATATTTTCGGATTGGTACTATTTACAGACTGGAAAAGAGGTTGATACATGTTGCTAACAACTACCATGGATTTTACCAAATCCAAAACCGTTCACTACTTTTAAAAAATAATGGGAGTTTTGATTAAGAATACAAATGGTTCCAAATTTATATGTTAAGCATATACAAGGGAACAAGGATTTATTTTACCATACCTCTAGTAATGCAATATGTAAAAGGATTTATGAAACACATTTTTATTGCATAAAATCTTGGAAAATAATGAATACTTTTGTCAGTCATTAAACAAATACCTGATTAGGCTAACAAGTGATATGCCTGATAGCTATATGCTATTGAATAGTTTACCGTATGTAAGATCAAGTATAAATATGCCAGAAGAGCAAGTTATGAAAAGTCCTTTGAGGAGTTTTGTAACTCAAAGGTATAGGCCTTTTAGGTTTGATGCTATCAGCAATCACCCTAATTCAATTCCTAAGAAGATTAGGAAATATTTACCTCAATATACAGGGCATGTAACAGAATCGGCTTCTAAGCATTTGCAAAATTTTGTTGATGTAATGGGTGATTATGAAATTGATCATGAGGATGTTGTCATAAAATTATTTGTGCAATCCTTAAAGGGAAATGCTAGGGATTGGTTTTCTTATTTACTTGCCTTTTCTGTTAACTCATGGAATCAGTTGGTGATTGTTTTTATGGAACAATTCGGTGAAAGAGTCAATCCCAACACATTGAGAGAAGGATTTAGGGGAATTCACATACAAGAGGAGGAATTAGTCCCGAATTTTAATCTCAGGTTCTCAAGAGCATTAAGGGGGATCCCCAAAGAAATAAGGCCAAATGAGGCTGAAAGCTTGATTGTGTATCTATGTGCCTTCAACAAGAGGATGAGTTTTTTATTAAGGGATAAAGAACCTACTACTCTGCCTCAAGCATACCAGCTAGCCATGGAAATTAAAAATAACATGAAATATTCAATGCTGAAGAGATATCTGACTGCAGGTATTGATTACCCTTGCCTAACCAATGCTAGTATAATATCTAATCCGGTTATCCAAAAAATTGATGATAAATTTCTTGCTAAGGGTGTTGTAAGCCCAAAAATACAGTTTGATGATAATGAGATCCAGGGTGAAATCCAATCTGATCTGAATGAAGATGATTAGGGTTTTTGTGTATCAGAACTATATGATATGAGAAGGCAAGAGAAGGAATCATCATATGAGTTTTTTTTGAGATTTTTGGAAATCTTAATACAAATTCCCACAGAGCAAAGACCTAATGATTATGAATGCATTGATTTGTTCTGTGAACTATATGAATCAGGACTGAGCTCCTTACCAGAGGAATTGAAACCTGCTAATTTGGCTTAGGTAATTCAATGGATAGAGATTGAAGAGTCTGTCAGGAATGCATCTACACAAAATAAAGGTAGTGCTCATTTATTACAAGATATTTGCATAAGTAATGACAACATTGAAAGACAAGATGATGAAGGATTGTATGAAACACCTCTTGTGTTTCTTAATCCTAATTATGATTCTAGTGTTACTGAGATTCTGTTGCAAGTTAATGATTGATTTTGGGGGTAATAATGGTAGTACTGAGAATGCAGCAGAAATGTTATTTTTACCAAAGTTTGGTGGGGATGAAGAGTCTCATGTTTGTTCTCAAGTAAAGAAAAGGTTGTCAAATGGTGTATGCCTGGAATATAGCTCTGATATCTTAACATTGGAACATGAGAGTTATATAAATGTTGAACAATCCAAGGATGTTAATACCTGTAATCAGGAGAATACATTTGGAAGCAACCAGTATTGTGGTCCATACATTGGCCTTGTGGCTTTCCCTAAGTATCTATATAAAGTGGAGATGGAGATGTTACCTCCCCCTAGTATCGATGTAGTCAATAAGGGGTATTCTGATTGTGCTGAATTATTCACTTATGAATCAACATATGTAACAGATAATCTTGAATACAATAGCACCAGTATGTACTACCCTATCTTTTCTGATCAAAGTGAAGTTGATGTTTTTGAACCTATCTCAGAAGGTTTTTATATTGAGATGGATGAAGAGGTACAAGAAAGGATGTGCGAGGAGAAAACTTCTTTGAGCTATGTATTGTCTTGGATAGCTAATGGAAGTAAGGATACTTTGCATACTATTTTGTATAATAACTTTCAATTTAATATGCAAACCAAGGCTTACAGAATGGATGATGTTGCAAACCAGGTAATTTATGAAAGTTTCCATTTCATGGAACAGGTGAGCCAGCACCCTATAAAATATGACCAGGAGTAGGATAAAGTAAAATATTATTATGGTCATATATTACCATTAAATTAGAAGAGCAGAGAAAATTCAATCAATACAGGGACAGAATGGGGAAAGCTTCCATTGCAGTCACGAAGGTATTGGTTATCCCATGCACTTCACAACATCAAATGGGGAATGTTACAAGTGTTTTTTTTTTCAGGAAATGGAAATTTTTTTCTTTGATAGAGGTAAGCCTTGATTTCCCTTGTATAGCAGCTTGGGGCTACCATGTTTACATACACAAGTCTAGTTGACAGAACAAGGCAATCTATCTGTTAAAAGGCTTGTGTAGTTCAGTAATCTGGTCTGTGAAACTAGAGATTATGGATTCTTGCTATGCTCACAGGGGGCATACATCCCCAGTTTGAGCCACTGATGGAACTTCAAAAAATTGAAGCTGGGGTTAGAGGGTTTCTAAGTTACTCATGGTAACCTTCATTATGGAACAGTCAAAACCCTCTTGTTATGTTTTAGTGGTGACTTGCTGCCATGGTGGACCAGTCACTTGAGTGAGGTTTCATCCCTCTCAGGTCATGCTTTATTGGCCACATTTCACCTGATTCGTCGATCTTTTTGGCGTAATGGCTTAAGTTTTACACCACCGAGAATTTCAATGCGGGCCCCACTTGGATGTTCCATCTGAGGTATGATGAACCGTCCGATCACAAGATTGGATCTTGACTGCTTCTTGTAGACCTCGCAGGTTTGTCTACTAGGCATCATCAAGGTGGTGCGAGGTTCGTGAGATGTGGCCACGTGGCTTTTATCAATGAATGGGTTTTCTTCCTGAGGTGTTGGATATGACAGGGGTCGTCTTTTCATCGGTAATAGCCATTAATAGCAGGGTAATCATTCTTTCTTGCAAACCTCGCACAAGCGGAGTAAATATCCAGGAGGGTGTTGCGAGGTCTGCGAGGGAGTGGCACATGGCTTTTCTTTTCTTGCCAGAGGAATTATATGGGTCCCACTGTGCAGTTCGGGTCTATTTTTTTGCGAGTTTTGATTAGATATGTTTTCTGAAGGCATCGAGGTGGATCATCAACATCCATTGACTTGATCTCAACCTTCCATTTGATAGAGTGTCTCCCGAATCAGTAGTTCATTTGTAAGGAAGGGGTGTGTGAGTTGTTCGCGTGGCATGTATTTCTTGGCTCTTACTCATGTCATTAATGATACGGGTTCTTTTTCTCTAAAGGATCTCCACCTGATTTCCTCCTATGTGCGAATAGTGCCATCCTACTGAGGGTATTCATGGTTACCTGGATCATTAATTGTGCAAGTGCTCGAATTGCCTTCAAATAATTGTACCCTGCATACTAGCTTATTCTATAAATGTTGACTGAATTGTATGTGATCAGCATTGCATTCTCTGGTGTCTATGTACAGTAAGGTTCCTCTTCTATTTGTGGCTGCGCTCTATTTTTATCATGAATCAATTAGTTAAGCGAAGGAGTGTGAGGCTGGCTTCACCAATCAAGAAGAAGTCTGATTCTCCCATGTCTCGCAAGGCTATTATTGGGAACACTGGGAAGAGGCCAGTACATTGTTCTTCCCCAATAATCATCTTGAATTCTGATGAATCTGAGACTGATTCTAATTATCGGTACTACTTGGCTTCCCTGGCTGACCTTATGGGAGTGGATGAGGAAGTTCTGGCAATTGAGCCAGTATCTGCATTAGCACTGGAACTAGTTGTTCGAGGATGTGCTCGCAAGGTTGGTAAAGAGGAGGTGGTGCCATCACTGTCGCAGGCTCAAACTCAGAGTGGTTGCTTGTACCGTGGTCGTGTTGCCTCTTGATCATTACTGGTGGTGGGTCCATTGGACGTGTCTTCTATTTTGTTTTATCATGTGGATGTGGATGTGCGCGTGCTTTGCACGAAATTTTGTTTCTCAACTGGTTATTTCATAACCCTTTTTTTGATTCCTTTGTTCATGCAGGGTGTCATTATGACAAGGAATGTAAATTTGAATTTCATTTTTGGTTTTGAAATTCAATTTGGTGTCACAATGTAGCCTAATGCTTGTTGCTCTCCTGTTCTATAAAGGAGATTTCACGGCTCATTGTGAAGGGTCAGAAAATTTTGGAGTTCAAAACTTGGAAGTCTATACAGTCCATTTTATAGTTTAAAATGTTATGAACATTTTGTTTTTCAGGAAGTCATCCTGGGTTGGATTTATATACAGATTAGTGTGATATGCTTTTAAATTACTGATATCAAAAGAAATCTATAAAATTAAGTTGGTTTACTCTCTTGGGTGTGTGCCATGGATTATGAATAGCTTTATCAAAGGTTTATCTGTTCAGTTTCAATAGTTAATTGAAAATGTAATTAGTTTTCTTGCTTTAACTCAAAGAGTTAATCAAATGCTTAAAGAATCAGTTACATGTTCATGGTTGTATATGCTCAGGATGCTTGAAGAAGTACTATCTTAGTGTGCTAAAATATCTCATATAGTAAGGCTATGTGAGATAAGTTCATCGTATCAGGATTTCATTCTGTATGACTCTGTTGCCCAATGGATGAAGCACTGGATACTGTTTGTGTCATTTTATTAGTTCAAGACTATAAGTTCTAGGCAAAGATCTCCAAATACTGAACATAAAACACTTGAATACAACCTTGTCCTCCTCTGGGAGATATTGTAACAAATAAGTGGGTCAATTCTCTTTGGCACTAGTAGTCATTCTCTGGTCTGTCAAAACCATGAAATGATCACTATCCCTTTGAATGTGTGGGAATTGTAATCTGTATACAAGAATTTTTCTTACCAGTCATGAAATATTCATGTGAACACATTTAGGGTTACTCCCCTAGGTCCTCCAGAGCCTTAAGTGTAGGGGAAATGTGTATCAATTCCATTTCTTGTCAGTTGGCCACTAGTGGTTGTAGATGTCCTTGATAGGGGTTGGCTACCTCTTAGAGATCTACAATCTCTATGTGGATTTTAAACACCAACACAACTAAGGTAAAATCAATCTTGGATTTTCCTCCACCAAAAGGAATCAGTGAGTTCTGATCATTACAGGGTAGATTGCAGTCCATTAGATGTTTCATTGCATAGTTGGATGATAAATGGCACCCATTCCAATGCATGTTATGAAAGGGGATTCCCTTTGTGTGGACACATAAGTGTCAAGCTGATTTTCAATAGATCAAAGAATATCTTCTAACACCACCAGTCCTAATGCCTCTGATTGATGGGAAGCCTTTGATATTGTATATTATTGCAACCACTTCTACACTGGTGTATTACTCACACAGAATGATGATGAGGAAAAATAAAGAGCAATATATTACATCAGTCACACTTTGGTTGGGTATGAACTCAACTATGCTTCCTTTGAATGTGCATTCCTTGCAGTGGTTTTTACCACTCAAAAATTGAGACATTATATGTTGAACCATAAAACACAATTAGTGGCTAAGATAGATCCATTAAAGTATCTTCTCAGTCGGGCAACATTAACTGGATAGTTCATAGTTGATCAACTCATTGATCCACCCATAATAGGTGATCATCTTTTGGTGGGAGATTTTCCAGATGAATCCATATTCCATGTAGAACCTAGATTTCATTGGAAAATTTATTTTGATGGGTCTCATACAGGTCATGGTTCAGGAGCTAGGATATTATTCATTACACCTCAAGGAGATTCTATTCCTAAGTCATTTTGCATTGTATTTCCTTGCACTAATAATATCACTGAATATGAAGCATTGTTGGTAGGGCTTAGAATGGTAGTTCAGTGGAAAATTAAGGAAATCCTAGTGTTTGGTGATTCTCAGTTAGTTATCAATCAAGTCAATGATGATTATGACACCAATGATGAGAAGTTGATGCCTTACAAACACATGGTGGATAGTTTCATGTCATACTTCCACATCATCACTTTTGAGCAGATCTCCCATGCACAAAACAAAGTAGCAGCCACTATGGCTACAATTGGATCTCTCTTGGTTATCACGAATAATGTGTCATAATTTGAGTTTTTAGTGGAAAAACTATTGATTCTCGCCTATGACATCCCAGAATCTGAAATGGTTTGTGAGCTTGTTGGTCCTAATTCCCCCTGGTATCAGTACATATAAAATTACTTACATTCCTAGACTTTACCACCAGCCCTTTCCCATGACCAACACAAGTTCTTTACTCGCAAAATTGCTCAATATATCATCATCAGTGACACCCTATATAGACGTAACTTTGATAATACCCTTCTTTGGTGTCTTGACATAGATGAAGCACAAACAACCTTACATGAGGTACATGAGGGTATATGTGGATCCCACTCGAGTGGCCCAACCTTGGCTAAGAAATTCATGAGATTGGGGTACTGCTAGCCAACCATGGAAAAGGATTCTCTTCAGTTTGTGAGAAGGTGTCATAAATGTCAAATACACAATGGTCTCATTCATGTGCCCACATAAGAGTTACATTTGATAACTTTTCGGCCCTTTGCTCAATGGGGACTCAACCTTGTGTGTAAAATTCATCCCACCTCATCCAATAGACATAAATTCATTATTACTGCACCTGAATACTTCGCAAAATGGATCGAGACCATTCCTCTCACCTACATAACCGACAAACAAATTTCCAAATTCATCCTTAATTACATCATATGTCGGTATGGTGTTCCCCAATCCATCATCACATACAATGACCATCCTTTTAAAAACCAATATGTTCATGAGCTTTTTGAGTGATTCCATATTCGACATCATTTCTCCACATCATATTACCCACAAGGTAACAGCCAAGCAGAGGCATCCAACAAGACAATAGTCAAAATTCTCAAGAAAACTATCGATCCCACAAGTCATGATTGGCACCTCCAACTTAACCCCACCCTATGGCCCTATCACACTATCATCCGCACACCTACAAGTGCCACTCCATTTTCCTTGGTCTTCAGATCCAAAGCTATCTTTCCCATTGAGGTTGAAGTCCCCTCCTTATGGGTCTTCATGAAAGGTTTGATTGATGATGAGGAATACCGACAATCCCAATTACATGAGTTGGAGCTATTAGAGGAACATAGAAAAATGTCCTGAGTCACCTACATATATATCAAAATCACCTTTGGAAAAGCTACAACAAAAGAGTTATGGTTCGAAACTTTGACATTGGCGACTTGGTCCTGATGTAAAACCTGAAGGATCAAGCTGAACATGAGAAACCCAAAAAGTTTGAACCTAATTGGCTAGGTCCATATGTAATCACTACATCTTTTGGTTTTGGTGCTTATCAGTTATCTACTTTGGAAGGTGAATAATTAGCAGAGCCCATCAATGGTTTGCATCTCCATGATTTTTACACATAGCTTTAGAGAGCTTGGCCAAAACCATAGAAATACAAAAAAAAATTTAAAAATGTAAAAAAATTGTTACCTTGATGAAAACCTAGCAAATAGGTGTTTTCGTAACACCAAAAAAATCAAAAAAATATCAAAAATAGTAAGGAGAAATAATTCGTCCAATAGTGAAAACCACTTCAAAGGCACTTTGGATAAGTACCATGGTGAAAACCTGGTAAACAGGCACCATGCGTAGGCAATCTTTGTTTCGCCATCTACTATCATTCCATCTACCTTTTTCCATAATAAAAATCCAATATTTTGACACCCTCACAACATCTGTCATACGGTCCTACTACTTCTTTCCATGGTTGAAAACAATTGACATCATACCTTGCACATCAACCCCTTTTCCTCTTGCACCCATCCCATTCCATTGCATTCATTCCAATTAGTCCTAGACCAAACTGGGGGTAGCACCCTTAACACTTGATCCGCAGTGGGTCTCGCACATGGTCTTGTATATTCAGAAAATCATTAAAAATAATAAAATGTCTTGAAAAAATTCCAAATAAATTAAATATCCACAAAAATCCAAAAACATCTTAAAACTTGAAAATCCAAAAAAAATCAAAACATGTCAAAACCCAAAAAATTCAGATAACTTTCAAAAAATCCCAAAAACAGAGTCAAGTCATAGTTAGAACGGTCAAACTACGCGGTCTCTACTTATTTTCTACGTATGCAAGGTCATCACTTGATGTACCCCTAAGACCACCCAAGTCAGTTTTTTAACTCTAATAAGCACACCACTTGGTATTTCTCAAGTCGATCATGATAGTCATTCCATGTCATTGTCAAACTACGTTGCCTTTGCGATTGAATGTAGGCAAGGCCTTCTATCGATGTTCCCCCGAGGCATTAGTTTGGTCCTTTTAGGTTTGTCAAATAAAATCATGACTAAGTCCTTTGTAACTTAAACAAAGTCATGTCATGTTGAACTATGAGGTCTGTACGCATTGCTATGTAGGAAAGGCCATCTGACGATGAGCCCCTGATGCCCCCTAGGTCTAGTCCCTTAGGGTTTATCAAGTTGATCTTTGTCTCTTTGCAACATCCACAATTGGGAAACTCTTAAAAAAATCTAGGCAGCTAGTCAACACACATTTCAAACAAATTGACACTTCAAATGCGACATGTAGTCAATTTGGTCATCTAGTCAAACTTGGTCAAAATCTCATAACAATGTCAAATGATCAACTTTTGGTCATTCTTCAGATATGTCTTTCTGGGTAATGACCCTTGTCACTTATTTTTGCTTTAAGATATGTCTTTCCTAAGCACTAACACTATCAACTAGCATTTTGGGCATCCTATCAACATTAGGAATCTATGCCCCTAACATCGACTCTATTCAAGATGTGTCCTTCCTGAATTTTGCACCTCGGCATTCATCACACATTAGCCTACTTGACACAAAACTAGGCTTCGTCAAAATTGGCATTTCAACATTAATAATCTTGGCATACAAACACTCTTGGCAAACACTTTGGTAAAACACTGTCTCTAAATATTGTCACATTTATCATTTTCTTTTTCATCATGATGCTAGCCACTTGAAGGATGTCCTATATAGGATTTAGAGGAGAAACATTGTTTCATGATGTGCCTTTCTTTTTTATGACTATTTGTGGTTGATTGTGACAAAAATACTAGGGCAATTGGGCTCCTTGTATGAGTCACAATCTTCCTTGTATGCGACTATTTGTTTTATGCGATGGCATGACCTTGCACACCATCGATTTCTATCATATCATGGTGTTTTTTGTCCATTGCAATAATTCGCTCAATGATGATTAATGCAACACCTATTTTTACTTTAGAAAAATATTGAAGGTTTCTTTCTAATACTAACATCCATGTCTTCCGCACTAACACTTCTTCTTTCTCGCATTATGACAGTGTCCTGTGATGCACAAAAACACAACTGCATACATCTATTTACATATCATTTGCATAATAAACAATTCCATTTTCAACATCACATATAAATGCATTTCCATATCATTACTTTGCATACATACATGATTGTTATAATCATTACATAAAAACATAATCCATCTCATAATCACATCATCCACAATCAGAGAACATTACATTCATATTCATAATCATGGCATTTTATGCATCCATTTAGGCATCATGCATGTATAAAGCATTATCATGACATCATCAATCACAATACCTCACAATAAAATAACATCATGCATACATACATCACATAACCATCATAAATCACATGGCATATCCATAAATCATATCGACATTGCATACATTTACATATATTTGTATTAACATAACATAACATTACATCTCATAATCATTAGCATCTCCTCAAGACATGACATCCATAACACCATAAAAAAAATGCATAGATCATCTGCTATAATTAAGACATCATCATAGGCTGCACAATCATAACATAAAGCATACATCATCATCCATAACACATACACAATAAATATTGCATATCATATAATCGCCGCCAAAAATGATATATATATATATATATCACTCAAAAAAGTGTCATAGTAATAATTTCATAATGTATCTCCGAAAACAAAGCTCACAGATTCAATGGATACAAAACTACAAGTGTCAAAATATCTTAGTCAAAATGGGTCTATCCAGTGTTGTCATGATCACCGAAACCCGTGCTACTACTCTCACCCCGACTAGATCTACTTTGAGACTGCCTGTTGTGAGACCGACCACTTCTAACAACCTTTGAAGCACTAGGAGCCAGCTGCTCTGGTGGAACTGCCTCCTTATAGAGTTGTCTATAGTACTAATCTTTGTATCCAATAGTGGCAACTACTCTGACCATATCTATTGAGGATCCACTACAGGTAGTAATAAAGTCTAGAGTCCTCTTCTCTACTTGATGTGCTTTGATGATAGTTATATCCCTCTCCACCTATAACCCATCTCTCTCTACCTATAGAGCTTGAAGCTCAGCTTCTAGTGCATGTACTCTAGCCTATAGACTTGCCACCTCCTAGTCTCTATCCCCTATACCACCACTGATGGGTACATCCTCAAACCCCTCCTCTCCATGCATAATCTTCTCATGTAGGATCCAATCCTCCTCACCCATATCATCCTGAGGATACTCCTCACGCCCTACAATCTCCACATCCATAGCAACTGCACTTGCTAATACATCCAGGTGCTCTCCCTTAAGATACTATGCCTCTACTTCTACATCTAGCATGCCCTCCTCATGTCATCCCTCCTCCTCTCCCTTATCCTCTTCTCCCTCCTCTTTGATAGGAGAGAGTGACCTATTCCACCGCCTCCTCAACCTCCACCGATGTCTCCTCCCTCCATATCCTCCTCTTACCTGTTGATGGTTTTTTTATGCACTTCTCAACACAGTTAATGCATAGGTGCATCACCTCTCTTGAAAGACAATCTTCCACAATCAGATTGCAGAACACTATCCCAAGGTCTCTCGAATTTCAGGTGATGACGATGCTTGGGATGTATCAGTTGAATTATGATGTTATTTTCTAGAATCACAAGGCCATATTATGTGGATAAAATTGGATGAGAATTAGATCTTATGAATAGAGTTCTTTAAGTAGGAAATTAGTGCACTTTTTCTGTAGGTCGAAACAACAGTCTTGAACTCCATTTTATCATTGAATATGGATTTACAGTGTGCAATGAACCTTAGCATAGGTTATTTCTTAAAAAAAAGGAAAAAGGGGTAAGGAAGAGAAAGAGTTCCTGGACCTGCAACTACCAATGAACAGTGATAATGGAGGTTGTTGATGTGGACAGTTTCCTTAAACTAGAATTTCATTTACTCAAAAATTTTAAAATGCCATGAAATCTATACTATCTTCTAAGGACTGCATATGTTTCATCATTCATTCACCATATAGATGTGAATAAATATAAAGTTTCAAGAGAAACTATAAAATCAGGGTCCAGACTAACTTTGCAGAGTCATCTACCAACAGCAAATGACTAAAAGTATGGACAAGAAAAGCATACACACAGCAGGAATCTTCATCACCAAAGACAACATTACTAAATCTACCAAGGATAGCTAAAAGAGAACTAGAACAGCAAAGTAAATCAAACTAGAATCTTAACTTATGAGAGAAGAATCATGAACCATGAGAAGAAATCCAGATATGCGCCAATGATCAATGTATTTCTATTGCAATTTCTGCAGCATGTCTTTACAATAAATCAACTCCCTTTAAATGAGAGGAGGAGATCCCTATTTATAGTTTTCAAAAAAAAAAATGAGTGGCCAGGATTCAATTCTATTGTGTGGCCAAGATTCACTTTACAACAGGGTTTCACCTACCCCCAAATATTTTACAATTAAAAAACAATATTTGTCCTTTCCTTGTTTTGTCTTCTAGTGGTGGCACTGTAGCATTTTTTGTTTTTGTTCTTTGCTCTTTGTCACAGCTATTCTTTTGGGATTTCTTCATTAATAACAAGGTTGCCTTCCTATTTCTTCAAAGTTTCATATTCAATGAATTTCATAACTACCAAACGGAGCTTTTCAACCTCAATGATGTCGCACCTCAACACCTAGTACCTCCATTATTTGGAATTATTGACAAGCTTCTCCCAGTCTTCATCATACTTCGTAGCATGGTCCTTGAAAAGCTCAGACTAGGAAAAAGCCTAGGCAAAGAAGATCATAAAGTTTGTGGTAACCTCGGTCAACATCCCATCTCCCATTCCCTTCCGAAAGTGAGGCTTTATGCTCTCTAGATTGATCTTGACAACAGGCATCTCGTACCCTATCATCGATTTGAGGTATCTAACACAATCCCCTCTGGCCTCCTTGGCCCATTCAATATCTAGAATTACTCACTCTAGGACCTGTTCCATCCTCCCCTTTCGATGATTGAAGTCTCACTTCCACACATCCATCAACCAATGGTCATCTCCCTGAAGGCAAGGTCCTTTTCCCAAACCTTACTTGGCAGCGCGAGGATAGCCTCGATTTTCAGTTAGGCAACCTTATACTTCTTTGGGAACTCATTGTAAATTCACCTCATGCCTTCAAGAGATGTTTGCACTTCTAGGAACTAGTTTGTTGTTCGAACAGGAAAATTGATGCTTGTATTCCCAATGTCCAAGACCTTTCGGAACTAGTTTTCCGTGGTCTTGTCCAAATTCCTCCTCCTCTCCAGCTTGCTAATTTGTTCCTTGGACAAAAAGTGCGGAGGGGCTGATGATGTGGTAGGTTTCTCCTCTGGAGATGACCATTGTTGAATATAGGCTATTAGATCAACCACCTATGCCTTAAATTCCTCCTTTGAAATCTTATCTTATTGGATAAGGTGCACCACTATAGCGACTGATTCCTAGAGGTGGTCTGCCATTTGTTCCCTAGTGGCCACCCCTAATTCAAAGTTGGAGATGTTGTAACTTACTCCTTGTTCTCCCACCACTGGCATAGCTACTTGCACAGCTCTGGATCTAGAGGCATCCATCATTATCTCAGATCTGATTCTAGGCTTCTTCTCTTTCCTGGTACCTATTTGAGCTCTAGTCAGTATTGCCTACAGTCTCTCTAGCCATTCAGGCATTGGGGGCCCTTCCTTGGGTGATTCATATTGACCCCTGCTATCCTCCAGCCTAAGTGCAATGGCCTTGTCATTGAGAGCCTCCTGCTCAATTCTTGTATCTTCCTTCTCCTCGTCAGAATCCTACATGAGCGTTATGCGTTTGATAGGAGATTTGGTGGGTAGGTGTTTATCAAGGTGGTCCTCCCTTTCAGCATCCCTCTCTTCTTCATCTTGGTCAAGCCCATGCTCTTCGGGCTTATCTTCTTGTTTCTCTTCATGGAAGGATGTCTCTTCATTGTGCTCAAGTGTTTGATCATGTCTTTCAGTAGGGGACTCACTACCATCAGTCTCCAGAGCAACAACCTTTTCTTCAGTCATAGGCTTTCCTTCAGCCTCTTTGTCTTCAATTTCTTTCAGTTGCTTGGCCCATTCGGCGTCAAGCTCTGGATCAACTATTTCTTGGATTATGTTTATGCCTAGATCTTTGTTGTCTCCACTAGAATATTCATAAGCCAACTCATCAATCACCCGATGTTCATATATTGGATGCTCATGATACTCAAATTTATCATCTTCTAGCCTCTTCGCTGCCTCCAATTGTTGTCGTTCTAGCTCGTCAGAGATTTACATTGTGGCCTCCATTTTGGGTGGCTCTATAAGAGGAGGGAGAGCTGGGGTGTTAATCATTTCCTAGGAAATTGCGGCTTGCACCATTGGATTTGCAAGCATTCCCGAAAGTTCAGATGGCACATTTTGCATATACTTGACAAAGGACTCTAGGAGAGTTAGGGCATGCATTGTTGAAGTAGAGGCAGAGGTTAAGAAGGAAGGAGACATGGATGATGAGATTGGCGAGGAAGTGGCGGAGCATGAATCCACCGATATGACCTGCGTAATTGGAAAAATGGAAGCAAGGTGGATAGCAATGTCCATCATGAGTGGGGAGGAAGCAACTATTGCATGTGAAATGGGTGGGATGGTAGCAATAGGAGCAGCGGTTGTAGCAGTAGATGAAATAGGTGGAGATCTTAGTGGGTCAGCTTCTATCTCTTCTCCCTCATGGAGTGGATCTTCAGGTATTATAGGCATCTCAGTAACGCTACTCATTCTTCTATGCTTCTTAGGAGGCTCACCCTCTGAGGCCTTTCTGGTGTACACTTTTGGGTTAGGTTGTTGCTCGTCAACATCCTTTCTCTTCTTGGACTAGACAAATGGAGGAGAATTGGATGTTTCTCCAGTTGCAGTAGCAGTTGCCCCTTCACCAGAACTATAGGGTTCAATTTCGAGCCCCTTGAATGACAAGGCAACTCCCTATTTCCTCAAACAAGCAACCTGCCCATCGACCCTTGCCTTTGTCCAAGCCTCAACGGGCTTGGTAAGAATGTCGAATTCATCAACCTCTTGCTCATTCCAATCAATTAAACACAATGGAATATTTACAATGGCACTATACCTCGGGTCAATCACTATGCTCTCCTCTTCTTCAAGTTGATCTGGGATCAGACACAGGTTTAACCTCCTTATGAAGTAGGTGGTCATACGCATATAGTGTTGTACCCACACGTCAAGGTCATCTTTGCAATTAGCCTAGAAATCCTTGACATGGTGGAGGTGGGCATACTCTAGTCCAATTGCCTTCCTGATGTGGACATATGGGTCCATCCGTGGTTCAGCAGTGTGTGGTCTGAAGTGGTACTCGGCCAGCTCTTTTTCAAAATTGCCTACGCATTGGGAGGTGTGAATTTCATACATTCCTTGGCCAAGTACAGGGGGATAAGGGGTCCCCACTAGATGCTTGTTTCTTAGAATGTTGTGTATGTGTCACAGCTACCAAGATAGTTCCAATTGTATAATCCGGTCATTAGGATACCGGGGCAGCTTGTTTGGCCTTTCGGAGAACCCCTAGGCACGAATGTAGGTGAATTTTGGAAACTAGATGAATAGGAAGGCGTAGTGCTTGAGAAGGGCCCTAGTACTGTGAGAGACTCTTCTCTCAAAATCACCTGCAAGAAGTCGGATGATGTAGGCATTAAAAGCATCGTTAACCCTACAATTGTCCCTCTTGAAATTTTTGTACTGCAGCTAAGGGTACTTGTCATATGGTTTCAACTCTCTTCCCAGTGCCTCATTGGGAATCACGGACAATCCACTATAATACCATCGGTCACCAAGTGAATACACTAAGTAGGATGTCATATAGAACGTGGATGTCTTCTTCACACTGGTAAATTGCTCATGGAAGCAATTGTTGATTATCTCCCCCCAATAGAATGCAGTTTCATCCCCACGGAGAATTTGTTCAATGAAGTACACCATCCACTCCTGGAAGAAGGCCGCATCACAAAGTCCCATTACTCTGCTTAGTAGGGTAACTAGATCATGATAGTCCTCAAAGAAGTCACTGAGGTAGAGCTCTTGAGGAAATTTGGTGGCACTACCCAGTCTTTCCTTTAACCAATATTGGTTGATCATATTTTCGCACCTCAATGGATCCCCATCCCATAATTCCTTGCACTCCTAAATAGTTGGGGTCTCCATGCTCTCAAAGACAGGTATGTGAAAGGTTCTTGTTATCCTGAGAGCAAACATATCGGACATGATATTTCCATCCCTATCCACGATGGTCCTTGTTTCACGTTGGTATGCCTCCCAGCATGCCTTTACCAGCTCGGGGGCAATTAAGGTGAGTGGGAAACCTACAGCCTTGGCGAGTCCATTACTTCTGATAAGTTTTGTGTTGTTAGTCTTTAGGTCTATTATGACTCTTCGTGTAAAATCATCAATATCGACATGTTTGATATTGGTATCTATGATGCCTTTCCAACTAGTTGTGATTTTGGAATGCAAAGGCACCCCCTGGAACTTATATTTCATTTGATCTTTGTCCTCTTTGCTTCAAGGGGCCTTGGCAATTCTTTTTCCTTTATCCTTGGCTGTCCTGAAAGCTTCTAAACCAGTTTACATAAATCTTGCATAGAAAGACAGGAGTTAGCAAAATTAAACATGAGAAAGCAACCTCAAACAAATCCCTGCAAATCAAAGTTAGATCCGCAATTGTCAATAAAGAAAAAAAAAAACCTAACACTTGATAGATCCACAATTGTCAATAAAGCAAAAAAAAAACCTAACACTTGATAATAATATTGGAAGGGAAACAAGTGATCCAGACCTCAATGGTCAAGTTTCCCTTGGCAGAATGTTGTTTGGAAGGGAAAACAAGGCAAGGTGCTCTCAATGACTTTTCCTGATCCTAGATTGGCTCAACAAAGGTTTCATGTGGGAGAAGGTGAACTTTTAGCAAGTGGGTCGGAGTCCATTTTCAATTTGGAGGTCGTTTGAGCCATCATTTTGTCATTCGGGCCTTAGTTGCAGGAAGGCTGCCTAGGGTCGGTTGTCTGGAATAGTGGGGTCAAACGGCATCGTGGGAGGCGAGCTTCGGAGCTCGGGCCATAGGAGTCGGGAAGCTACCGGAGGATAGCCATGCAAAAATAGCGAAACATGGACGAAAATCTGGGGATGAAGGTCCAGAGACAGAAGTTCGAAGGATCAAACCCTAGGTGGACTTATCAGTTGGTCAAAAAATTCAGAGGCGTTTTGAGGTTCGGGTCCGGTGTCTGGGAAGGCAGACAGGTTTGGCCGTTCAGGACGGTGGAAGCAAGAAGGAAGTCCGAAGATGGAACTCCGGAAGACGGAGTCTGGGCGGAGGTTGGACATGTCACTTCCTCATTGAAATCTTGTAGGGCGGAGGGGCAACCAGGCCCGAGAGTCGAGAAGACGTAACATGGCAGCCGTATGAAATGGTGAACTAAAGATGGTGACCTGAGGGCGAAAGTCCAAGGGCTGGGGTCCGACGGCAACTTTGAAGTTTTGGTTTCATTTCAAGTTTTTTGGCGGATTTCTGAAGCTCAGGGTCCTAGGGTCGGGGATACGAAGGTCGCCAGCTGTTTGTAATGGTGAAGCAGACAAGGAAGCCCGACGTTGGGAGCCTGGAGAAAGCTTCACCATCGAAGTTTTAAGTTTTCGTTAAGTTTCGAATCGCGGTCAGGGAAAGGCCCAGGCCTGAAGGGGTCAATCATCAGTTTCGAAGAACAACGGTGGGAGGGCATTACTCTAAAGCTCATTTATCGATGTTGTCTGAGGGAGTTAGCATTTTCAGCTTTATGGGTCTTTCAAATGAAGGCATTTTGAAATGTTTAAAAATCTCTTTTCCTTTGTTTTGAATTTTATCTCATTAATTTTTTGAAGAAAGGGAGAAAGAGGGGTAGATGGCAATCCTACCTCGGGGACCCAAAGCAGCAAGAGTCCAAATCCTCATCGAGTGGTGGAACTAAGATCCGGGTGCAGAGGCTGGAGTTGTTGGAGGCACGCCGTATTTTCTATCTCTTCCTAACATTTGAAAATGATAGGTCAAAGTTGCTTAAATAACCCCCCAAAATGGCAATAAATACCTTCACAATAAATGAATGTACGATGACTAGAGGGTAGGTGAGTTCAAATTCTAGGATGGCGGTGGGAGGACCGGGGCCCGAGAGCCAGAAGGTCATCGGAGGATGGCTGCTGGAAAATACGCTAAGGACAACCAAACGGCGAAACGAACGCCAGGGTCCAAAGTCTGGAAGAACGAAGCTGGGCAGCCATTTGAAATAACAGAGACCACGAGGAGACCCAGGGAAAGCTTCTTGAAGAGACGGGCCCAATAGTCCAAAAAGATGCGAGGGCACAACCATAAAGATTTGGAAAGTGAAGTAGGTGGTCATCCAGGCACCGAGGTCCAATGGTCGGGGAGATGAAGGTTGTCGGCCGCCGAGACAGCAAACCTGCAAGGGGAACCCCGAAAGGGGAAACCCAAGAATCCGGGCCCGGAGAGTCTCACAGACATCAAAAGGGGAAACTAACAAAGGAAACCCAAAAGGGCTTAATTCTTAGCATTTTTCGAAGGGGAAAAATTTGGTCAACCCTAAATGAGACTTTTGAGAACGTGTTGACAGTCAGGGACACCAAAATGGGGCACGCAAAATGAGGTGATGCAAAAGGGACCCAACAAGGCAAAAAGGAAAGGGAGGGTCCCCATTCGAAATGGGGTGTATGTGCTATGGGCACAACAAATGGCGACTCCGCTGGGAGAATGCTCTTGGCGTTCTAAAGATAAATATTCATTTTGAACCCATGATCTCTGGTTTCTCACACCAAAGACAATTTCCAAAGTTGAACTAAGGGAACGTTAAGGAAGGCGGGATTGAATTGTGCCATGAAATCATCATGGAGGTGTGTGCATGGTCACTTCATTTCCTTTCCTCAGAGATAGTACGGACGACAACTGATCGGGAAGGACAAGCTACGTAGTTTGCTTGACCCCAAAAGTAACATGGGCATTGCTCCGCTGCCGGTCAGGCATTCATAGCCCCAACGGAGTTATTGTTGTGACCTCATGAACATAGCTCTACTGCTAGCCAGGCATCCATAGCCCTGGTAGAGATATTCGCACGCCCATACAGCTGCTTAATTTCACATTTTCCTATTCTTTTCATTCAATTTTTTCTTTGCAATACTTTAATTTTCTTTCTTTTTCTCAACCGTGTAAGGATTGAAGCTCAGTATGGGCTTGGAAATCACAGTGGTCACTGGAGCAAACTTTAGATTTTTCACTCATCCAGCCTTCTCAGTAATTGTCCTATGATCCCTTGGAAACTTCAAGTTTGTTTCTATGTGTTCAATGACAGACATAAGAAATTCAAATGGGACACCATCCTAGATTAGCTCAGAGTTCAAAAGGGGAAAACCAATGCTTAGGGGCCTTCAGAGAATAGTAATAAGGAATGAAGGCTTATCTAGAGAATAAATAAGAGCAGCCAGCAGGGTAAACCATTCATCAGCCAAGCATGACCACCATAGCAAGAACAAGGGGAAACCTTGCCAACAATAAAAACAATCAGGAAATGCACCAAACATAACAAAGAATGAAAGCAAAGAAGGGAAATCTATCCTAACCTATGTATAGGTATTTGCAGGGATAGCTCTAAAAGATCTCAAGCCTAAAAGTAATGCTTGAGGTGCTACCCGTTAACAGGAAATGAGACATCCTCACCAGTCAAGGTCTTGATATGGAAGGCATTATCTCCAAGGATTTCAGCAATCTGAAAGGGGCCAAGCCAAAGCTTGTCGAATTTGTTATGTTCCCCTTTCTTTTTGTGGGCCTTGTCCCAAAATAGGACTAGATCAGAAATGTGAAAGGCCTTAATTTTGGCTCGGCGGTCGAACCACCTTTTGACCACACCTTGATGTTTGGAAAAAAATTCTATCGCACGATCTCGTACTTCTTCTAGGTGTAGCAACTTGGCGAGGCGAGCTTCTCTGCAGTCCCCTCCATAAAATTCATTGATGAACTGGAGGGTAGGGATCTTCAAATGTATGGGAAAGATAGGCTCCAAGCCATAAACTAGGTGGTATGGGGAATCCCCAAGGGTAGCCTTGTGACAGGTGTGATCTGCCCAAAGGGTAAAGTACAGCTAGGTATGTCAATCTTTAAGATTCCTATCAAGTAAATTCTTGATCACGGTGATCAAGTTCTTGTTGGTTGATTTAGCAAGACCATTGCCTTGAGGTTAATAATTGGAGGAAAACTTAAGGGCGATACAGTAATCAAATGCCCAACCAGAAAATTTTAACGAAGCAAATATAGGGCCATTGTCACATACCAATGCATAAGGACAACCAAAGCGATTTAAAATAAAACCCTCTAAAAAATTAGTGACTACTTCATTCGTCCATTTCCTATAGGTGATATATTTTGTCCACCTAGTACAATAACCAGAAGCGGTCAGAATGTACCTGTGTCCAACAGATGAGGGAGGACTTACCGGACTGATGAATTCAAGACACCACTGCATGAACGGCCTTACCTCCAAAATAGGCTACAATGGGATAATGACATTCTTCTCCCGGGTGGCCGCGATCTAGCATATGTGACAAGTATGGACATGGCTATGAGTGTCCTTAAAAACCATGGGCCAATAGTACCCAACTCTCAATATTTGATGCATAGTTGACAAACTAGAATCGTGACCAATTCTGAACTTATCATGAAACTCTCGAAGGACTTGTTTAGCTTCTTCTTTACCAAGGCACCTTAGGTAGATACCTTCATGGTTCCTTTTGTAAAGTATGGTGCCTTGTAAAATGTAACTACTTATTTTCAACCTGAGGGCCCACCTTTGGACCCCCTGCAAATGGGGTGGACATTTGTGGTTCAGCAAATAATACCCAATGTCTTTGTACCATTCTCCTAGAGAGATATCCTCTAGCTAATATTTCTGCACCGTGAGTTCAGGACCTACTTCAGCGGCTACCTCAGAAATTGTATGGGTTAGTGCTTGTCCTCTTACCAACCTCATTGGCTAGATCTCTCTATCATATTCCTATAATAGTGCAATCCACCTGGCCCTTCGTTCCCTCAATTCATTCTGCATGAACAATGTTTTCACTGTCGAGTCAAGAACTATGGCAAATACCTTGTTGCATAGGATATAGTGCCTAAACTTCTTTACCCCTTTAACAAGGGCATAAGCTTTCATTTCAACATTATGATAGTGTAGCACAGCATCTTTTAGAGGGGCACTCATGAAGGTGATCAGATGCTCGGTCCCCTCATCATCTTTCTGCGTTAAGATGTTGGTGCATGAATGGTCTGAAGTGAATGAATATGTAGAAAGGCTTCAGATAATTAGGGTTGACCAACACACATGCATCAGTGATTGCTTTCTTAATTTCCTTGAAATATTGTTTTGCTTCTAGGGTCCACTCGACCTTGGCGTCTTGTTTTAGCATGGCATTGAGTGGTATAACTATTTCAGCGAAGCCCATGATGAACATAAGGACAAAGTTAATCTTTCCAAAAAAAGATTTTAATTCCTTTTTGCTGCCAGGAAGCTAGATCTTCATAATTGATTGGATATGCTCAGGATCAATGGAAATCCCCCTCTTTAAGGGGACATGCCCAAGCAATTTCCCCTCAGTGACACCAAAAAATACACTTTTTGGGATTAACGGAAACCCTGAATTCACAGCATCTCTAAAAGACTTTAAACAGGTTAGCGACATGGTTACCCCACTGCTTTGAGAATACCATTAAATCACCCATATAGATGATTATGCACTTGTCGATCAGGTCCTTAAAAGCAATATCTATGGTGCGCTGGAAGGTAGCACCAGCATTGATTAGTCTGAACGACATTCGTCTATAAGAAAAGGTTCCCCATTTGGTGGTGAATGTCATTTTGTGTCAATCTTCATATTGTACCATAACCTAGTTGTACCTAGAGTACCCATCTAGGAAGGAAATCATTTGGGAACCATTTACTATTTGCAACACTTCATCCAATGAAGGTATAGGATAGTTATCTTTTTCTGATGCCCGGTTCAAGTTGCAGAAGTCGATGCACAATCTGATCTCCCCATTCTCCTTTCTTACTGGGACCAAGTTGGCCACCCAGGTGGAATTCTTGACTGGGAAGATAATCCAGGTAGACAAAAATTTATGTAGTTCCTTATAGATGATTGGTTCTAACAAGGCATTTATGGGGCACTATCACTATCGAAATGGATTTGCATTTGACCTTAGAGGGATGGTATGGGTGATGATTGATGTATCATACGTTTTGAGATCCTCGTAGCTCTAGGTGATGACATCGTGGTACTTTCACAAAGAATCCACTATATCCCTTCTTTCCTCAGTTGTGCACACCTTACCAATAAATACGTTCTTTGTGTTCCCAGTCAGTTTGAGGTTGTAGGTGTTGCACTGGCCACTGATGGTTTCCTTCTTAGCCTGCTGATCTTGATCTAGGTCAAAGATTCGTTCAAGTTCGAGCATCCCTCTTGGGATGGTGTTGGTCTTATGATTGATTACCCCTTCTATATCCAGGTCAACCTCTTGAGGTTCAACCTCATCTATTATCTGAGTGGCGAACACATCAGAATTGGTGATAAAAATCCAAGATGTGTTTTTCATCATTGAATACATTGAAATTAGCTACATTTTCAAGCACAGATGGAATAGAGGTAAGTTCCACAATGAATCTTTTGAGGCTCGACAAGGATAGCAGTTGTAGCGTGCTTGCATCCTTCGCCAAAGCATTGGTGGTATGGTTTCGAGAATGCAGATCAATTTGATATTGAATGCATCCAATCCATCTAGTAGGTCCCATACCCAGTGCCTGTAGTCGGTGAGTCTTCGATCATAACAAGAATAAAGCTTCCTAACCTGCTTAATGACCAACTTCAAATCCTTGAAAACTTGGAGCATTTTGAAACCTTTTCTTAATTCCATCAAGAGACCCAAGACTAAGGCCTCATATTCTACCATGTTGTTAGTGCAATAGAATTGAATTCTATGGGCAGCAAAGTAGGACTTACCTCCAGGACTGATTAACTCAAAGCCATCCATGGCACCATGCTTGGATTTGGATTTGTCAAAGCACAAGGTCCAAAATCAAGGAGGGTCGATGAGTGCAGTACCAGCTACCTCAACCTCTAATGTCAATGAGGGCCTAATTGCAGCAATCCTCTAATGGGATATAGGGGTTAGAGGAATTTTTTTTGGCAATGCTGATCCAGTTTCCTACTTTAGAGTGAGTTGCCACTTAATGTGTTCAATTGTTGTTTGGTATAAATAGCATTCCAATTTTGAATGTGCAGCATTATGCACCCTGCACCAACTAGGTAGTAGGAGCTCCTAAAAATTCATTCTATCACCTAGACTAAGCTAATCTTGTGCACATTTTACCATGAAGTCTTGGAAACCATCCAGTAACCCAAGACTATCATCCTCTCCTGGTTCTTCATCATCTGATTCTATCAGCACTTCAGTGCTCTGAGATGTATTGGCCAAGCTAGGAGGTGGGTTGCATAATACAAGGAAGACCTCACTTGTTCCCTCTTCTTCAAGGTATTCTTGCTCGTTCAGGTATGATACTGGGGAATAGTTCCCCAAATCTGTTTTAGCAAACAACACCTCGATTGTGTTGTTGTATTCTATGATCATAAATTTTATGTGTGTCTCTCGATCAATCTGAATCTGATTCGACATTCCTTTCCGTAGCAACCACATGTGTGAGTAGTCAGTTGCGGCATATTCATTCAACACCCACATGAAATCCCTTCCTAGGATTATACCATATGTATCTAGAATATAAGCCACCTGAATATCTATGGTTTGTTGGATTCGGGGATCAGCAACAATTTGCATAGGTATTATGTTGATCTCTCCCACTATGTTGATCTCAGTCTTGTCCAATTGTGTTACCTTGCATCGGGAAGGAGTTGGTGTTATTTTGAGTGCTTTGTACATGCTCAGGGGCATAACATTAGCAGAGGCTCCCGAATCCAACAGGCAATTATGGAGGTTCTTCCCAAACACTCGGATGGTGGTCAGGAAAGGGGGAGTTTTGAATCTACCCTAAAAGAGTCCTCCCAAAACATCCACCTGAGTGACCTAACCCTTGTCCTTATCATGGCCCTTGCTTTGAGTTTGAGTCTGATCTACCTCCTTGGAGGACTGCTTGCCTACTTGCTGATTTATAAGCAGATCAACCTTCTTATTGAGGACATGTTGAATGATGGGCTCACTTTGCGAGTCCTTGAAGGAGACTCGCTTAACGGGAGTTTTTGGGGCAGATTCGATCGATGGTGTCCCATTTATCATTCTGAAAAATGTATTCCTCATGGTAGGTACTTTGAGAAGCTCAAAGGAAGACACACTCAACTTTACCTTTTTAAATTCTTCAGCAATATACTCCCCCATCTGCTCAACCTCCTGATCATAGGAAACATTTTAGGAGGAGCTGGTCAACTGGCTCTGATCGTGGTTTTTTTGTTTGTTCTCATTGAAGTACCACATGGGTACATGGGGAAATCCTAGATTATTGTTTTCCTTTGGGTCAGGGGGAGTGCTGAAATTGTTAGGTGGAGTGGAGGTCATAAAAGGACCTCTAGCATGACCATCGACCTACCTATTTCTTAGGTCATAAGGGGTATTTCTTTGATGGAACATATGGAATTCATCCTCCCTAAGCTCCTCTTCATCCTCATTAGGACCATTATCTACATAATTGAAAAGCTGAGTCAAAGGGCTTTCAGAACTTACCTCCTCTTCCTTTTTGTTGTTGTTCATGGTGGGGCCCTCTTGCTCCAGCATGTTGCATTGTGCTTTTGGGAAAAGAGCTTGATTCACTACCAGCACTATAGAGTCATAAGGGTTGGATGGGATGATGTCTCTATACTCTGGGTTATCCACAGCATTTGGACCTCCACCTGGTAGATATCAGCAGTAGTCTGGAATTCCGGGCAATCCAGTTCAGAGTGCCTACTTATTTTGTGTATGTGACACCAACTGGATAATATGGCCTCAGCCAAGTAAACCCCGCTCATGGTGTTCTCATTGTCGCTAGGCTGATCAAGGGGCATGGGAAAGCCACCATTATTGGGTCTTGTGTTCCATGCCCGATTTTTCCTTTGGAAAGGCCTTCTATCAAAGTTTTGGCCTGAATTTTGATTTATGTCATAATTTTGCACGAATGATGTGCTAACATCCCAATTGTCCCGAGTTTCATGATGATCTCGGTTGTCATGGTTAAGGTTGGCCTGAATTATTTTTTGTGATGCTTGCAGCTGGTTATTTTGATTCCTCAAGTGCATCATTTTTGTGGACATTTTCTTGATCATTTCAATGAGCTCATCAATCTTGTCATTTTCGGTATTGTTTGGCTACGAAGCTGAATTCTAAAGGAACATAGGTTGTGCAACCAACTGATTTTCATGACAGGGTGGAAATTTAGATGCTTGGAGGTACGTCAGCATCTGGGACGGCTGTGAATGGGTATGTTGTTTTTGAGGTAGCAAGTAGTGGGGAACCGGACATGCTTGATTCATCGATTGCCCAGGGTGTGGGATAATGGGCAGCTATGTTACCAGATTCAGTAGGGGTGTCTTATGTTGTAAGGCTTGAGTAAGCCCATGAATCTACGTCGGATGTGCAGTTTTCCCAAGAGAAGGCAGTGGACCATAAATGTTCTGTCCCAAATCTGTGCTAGCAATAATGGCCTCCGCATATGCGTCCACCAACCTGACAAGCGATGGTCGCATCCTCTTCACCAGAGTTGAAGTGAGGTTGTCCAACACTGCATAATAAATAGGAAAAACAACTACGTCATTTAAACCATACGGGGCCTATAGACGAGTGTATGCTCTGTGGATGCAATCATTAAAAGAGTTGATTGGTTCATTGATCTCCCTTTGAACTGACATGAAATTTATATATGAATCCACAGGGCTGACCGGTGTCTTGAACTTCTACAAGAAAGCATCTTTCAGAAGAGTCCAAGTATTAATGGTTCTGGCGGGCATGTTGACGTACCAGTAGAATGCCTCTTCTCCAAGAGAGTAGGGAAAGAGCCTACAAGCCACATCTTCATATATAATTTGCATAGGTTTCAAAGCAATTTCAAAGATCTTTACATGCTCCTTTGTTGTCCTCTACGGGTCTCGAGCATTGAATTTCGTGTAGAAGCTTTTAGGGTTCTTTGGCATATCATGATAGAAATTGAAGGCCAAAGGGGATGGGTTATTTCCCAACCATGCCATGGGAGGAGGCAGTGGAGGTGGTTGTGCCATAAAGACTAACAGTTGTAAAGGGATAGTGGTGGTCAATGAGATAGCACCCTGATTTGAGAATAGGTTTGGCTGAAAGGTAGCATTCAGTCGAGACGAAGTGGCAACCTAGAAGGTTGTTTGAAGTAGAAGAGTGGAAGACGGTACTGCCAACGATAATGGAGAAGATGGAGGTGAAAGAGAAGTGAGTTGGTCTCATGAATTGGAGATGGATGCTTCCCTTTGTTTAACTCTTTTAGCTTGGATAGGGGGTTGTAATTCCTGAAATTCCCCTTTGTTCGGTGTAGACCTCAAGATTCGGTGAAATCTCTTAGGAGGGAAAGACCCAATTCGATCCATCTTTGTCTCCAAAAAGGCCCTCCTTCTAGCGCCAGTTATGTTGATGGTGTTTTTATACGCTTCTCAACACAAGTAATGCATAGGTGCATGACCTCTCTTGAAAGACAATCTTCCACAATCAGATTGCGAAACACTATCCAAAGGTTTCTCAAATGTTAGTTCAT
This sequence comes from Sequoiadendron giganteum, assembly GCA_007115665.2. Classification (NCBI taxonomy): domain Eukaryota; kingdom Viridiplantae; phylum Streptophyta; class Pinopsida; order Cupressales; family Cupressaceae; genus Sequoiadendron; species Sequoiadendron giganteum. Next base: position 778,235,846 of record CM021100.1, on the reverse strand, counting down.
GACGATGCTTGGGATGTATCAGTTGATTTATGATGTGATTTTCTAGAATCACAAGGCCATCTTACATGGATAAATCTAGATGAGAATTAGATCTTATGAATAGAGTTTTTTAAGTAGGAAATTACTGCACTTTTGTTGTAGGTTCAAATAACAGTCTTGAACTCCATCTTATAGTTGAATTTGGCTTTACAATGTGCAGTGAACCTTAGCATAGGTTATTTCTTAAAAAAAAAAGAAAAAAGGGGCAAGGAAGAGAAAGAGTTCCTGGACCAGCAACTACTGATGAATAGTGATAATGGACGTTGTTGTTGTGGACAGTTTCCTTAAAATAGAATTTCACTTAATCAAAAATTTCACAATGCCATGAAATCTATGTTATATTCTAAGGACTGCAGATGTTTCGTCATTCATTCACCATATAGATGTTGATAAAGATAAAGTTTGAAGAGAAGCTATGAAATCAGGGTCCAGACTAACTTTGCACAGTCATCTACCAGCAGCAAATGACTAAAAGTATGGACAAGAAAACATACACACAGCAAGAATCTTCATCACCAAAGACAACATTATTAAATCTACCAAGGACAGCTAAAAGAGAACTAGAACAGTAAATTCAATCAAACTAGAATCTTAACTTATGAGAGAAGAATCATGAAACATGAGAAGAAATCCAAAAATGCACCAATGGTCAATGTATTTCTATTGCAATTTCTACAGCATGTCTTTACAACAACTCAACTCCCTTTAAATGAGAGGAGGAGATCCCTATTTATAGTTTTCAAAAAACAAAATGAGTGGCCAGGATTCAATTCTATAGTGTGGCAAAGATTCACTTTACAATAGGGTTTCACCTAGCCCCAAATATTTTACAATTAAAAAACAATATTTGTACTTTCCCTGTTTTGTCTTCTAGTGGTGGCACTGTAGCATTTTGTCTTTTTGTTGTTTTCTCTTTGCCATAGCTATTCTTTTGGGAGTTCTTCATTAATAATAGGGTTTCCTTCCTACTTCTTCAAAGTTGTATATTCAATGAATTTAATAACTATCGACCAAAACTTGTCAACCTCGATGATGTCACACCTCGACACCTGGTAGCTCCATTATTTTGAATTATTGACAAGCTTCTCCTAGTCTTCATCATACTTGGTAGCATGGTCCTTGAAAAGATCAGACTAGGTGAAAGCCCCAGCAGCGAAGCTCATAAAGTCTGTGGTAACCTCGGTCGACATCCCATCTCCCATTCTCTTTCGGAAGTGAGGCTTTATGCTCTTCGGATTGATCTTGACAGTAGGCATCTCGTACCAATCCCCTATGGCCTCCTTGGCCCATTCGATTTCCATAATTACTCACTCTAGGACCTATTCTAGCCTCCCCTTTTAGTGATTGAAGTCCTGCTTCCACACATCCATCAACCAATGGTCATCATCCCTGAAGGCAAGGTCCTTTTCCCAAACCTCACTTGGTAGTGCGAGGATAGCCTTGATTTTCGGGTAGGCAACCTTATACTTCTTTGGGAACTGGTTGCAGATTAGCCTCATTCCTTCAAGAGATGTTTGCAACTTCGAGGAACTTATTTTTTGTTCAAACAGCCAGATTGATCCCTATATTCCCAATGTCCAAGACCTATCTAAACCAATTTTTTGTGGTCTTATCCAAATTCCTCCTCCTCTCCATCTTGCTGATATGTTCCTTGGATAGAACCTACGGTAGGGCTGATGATGTGGTAGGTTGATCCTCTGGAGACAACCATTTTTGAATATACGTTGTTAGATCAGCCACCTGTTTCTTAAGTTTCTCCTTTGAAATCTTATCCTACTAGATAAGGTGCACCACTGTAGCGGTTGATTCCTAGAGGTGGTCTACCTTCTGTTCCCTGGTGGCCACCCATAAGTCAAATTTTAAGACATTGTAGCTTACTCCTTGTTCTCCCACCACTGGCGTAGCTACTTGCACAGCCCTAGATCCGGAGGCATCCATCGTTATCTTAGATCTGATTCTAGGCTTCTTCTCTTTCCTGGTACCTATCTGATCTCTAGCCAGTATTGCCTCCAGTCTTGCTTTCAAATCCTTCTATGCGGGATTTTTCTTCTCAAGTTGTCTCTCTAGCTAGTCGAGCATTGGGAGCCCTTCCTTGGGTGATTCATATTGATCTCTGATATCCTCCAGCCTAAGTGCAATGGCCTTGTCATTGAGATCTTTTTTCTCATTCTTGTATCTTCCTTCTCCTCGTCAGAATCTTGCACGAGCGTTATGCGTTTGATAGGAGATTTGGTGGGTAGGTGTTTATCAGGGTGGTCCTCCCTTTCAGCATCCTTCTCTTCTTCATCTTGGTCATGCCCATGCTCTTTGGGCTTATCTTCTTGTTTCTCTTCATGGAAGGATGTCTCTTCATTGTGCTCGGGTGTTTGATCATGTCTTTCAGTAGGGGACCCACTACCCTCAGTCTCCAGAGCAACAACCTTTTCTTCAATCGTAGGATATCCTTAAGCCTCTTTGTCTTCAATTTCTTTCAATTTCTTGGCCCATTCGGTTTCAAGCTCTAGATCAATTATTTCTTGGATTATGTCTATGCCTAGATCTTTGCTATCTCCGTTGGAAAATTCATAAGCCACCTCATCAATCACCCAATGTTCATATATTGGGTTCTTATGATACTCAAATTCCTCATCTTCCAGCCTCTTCGCTCCCTCCTGTTGTTCTCATTCTAGCTCCTCATAGATTTTCATTGTGACCTCCATTTTGGGGGCTCTATAGGAGGAGGGAGAGTTGGGGTATTAATCATTGCCTAGGCCATTGCATCTTGCACCATTGGATTTGCAAGCATTCTTGAAAGTTCAGATGACACATTTTGCATATACTTGACAAAGGAATCCGAGAGAGTTAAGGCAAGCATTGTAGCAGTAGAGGCAGAGGCCGAGCAAGAAGGAGACATGGAGGATGATGATATTGGTGAGGTAGTGGTAGAGGATAAATCCACCAATATGACCTATGCAATTGGAGAAATTGAAGCGAGGTCGACAGTAATATCCACTGCGGGCAGAGAGGAAGCCACTATTGCATGTGAAACGGGTGGGATGTTAGCAATAGGAGTAGCAATTGCAGCAGCAAATGAAATAGGTGGAGATCTTAGTGGGTCAGCTTCTATCTCTTCTCCCTCATGGAGTGGATCTTCAGGTATTACTGGAATCTCAATAACATTGCTCATTCTTCTATGCTTCTTGGGAGGCTTGCCCTCTGAGGCCTTTCTAGCATACACATTTGGGTAAGGTTGTTGCTCGTCAACCTCCTTTCTCTTCCTCGACCAAATAGATGGAGGAGACTTGGATGTTTCTCTGATTGCAGTATTAGTTGCCCTTCCACCAGAACTATTGGTTTCACTTTCGAGCCCCTTGAATGTCAAGGCGACTCCCTGTTTCTTCAAACGAGCAACCTTCCCATCAATCCATGCCTTTGTCTGAGCCTCAACAGGCTTGGTAAGAATTTCAAGGTCATCAACCTCTTGCTCATTCCAATCAATTAAAGGCGATGGAAGATTTCCAATGGCACTGTACCTCAAGTCAATCACTATTCTCTCCTCTTCTTCAAGTTGATCTGGGATCGGACACAAGTTTACCCTCCTTACGAAGTAGGCGGTCATATGCATATAGTGTCGTACCCACACCTCAAGGTCATCTTTAAAATTAGCCCATAAATCCTCAACATGGTGGAGGTGGGCATACTCTAGTCTAAGTGCCTTCCTGATGTGGTCATATGGGTCCATCCATGGTCGAGCAGTGTGTGGTCTGAAGTGGTACTCAACCAGCTCTTTTTCAGAATTGCCTGCGCATTGGGAGGTGTGAAGTTCATACATTCCCTGGCCGAGTGCAAGGGGATAAGGGTTCATTGCTAGATGCTTTCTACTCAGAATTTTGTGTATGTGTCACAAATTCCAAGATAGTTCCAATAGTATAATCTAGTCATTAGGATACTGGGGCAGCTTGTTCGGCCTTTCAGAGAACCCCTAGGTGTGAATGTAGGTGATTTTGGGAAACTAGATGAATAGGAAGGCATAGTGCTTGAGAAGGCCCCTAGCACTATGAGATACTCTTCTCTCAAAATCACCTCCAAGCAATCAGATGATGTAGGTAGTAAAAGCATTGTTAACCCTACAATAGTCCCTCTTGATTTTTTTGTACTATAGCTGAGGGTACTTTTCATATGGTTTTAGCTCTCTTCTCGACGCCTCATTGGGCATCACAGACAATCCACTATAATACCGTCGGTCAGCAAGTGAATACACTAAGTAGGATGTCATATAGAACTTGGATGTCTTTTGCACACTGGTAAATTTCTCACGAAAGCAATTACTGATTATCTGCCCCCAATAGAATGCAGTTTCATCCCCAAAGAGAATTTGTTCAACAAAGTATAGCATCCACTCCTAGAAGAAGGCCACAGCAGGAAGGCCCATTACAATGCTCAATAGGGTAACCAGATCATGATAGTCCTCAAAGAAGTCATTGTGGTAGAGTTCTTGAGGAAATTTGGTGGCACTGCCCCATCTTTCCTTCAATTAATACTGGTTGATCATATTTTTGCACCTCAATGGATCCCCATCCCATAACGCCTTGCACTCCTAAATAGTTGGGGTCTCCATGCTCTCGAAGACAGGTATGTGAAAGGTTCTTATTATCCTAAGATCAGACATATCCGCCAGGATATTGCCATCCCTATCCACAATGGTCCTTGTTTCACATTGGTATGCCTCTCGACATGCCATTACCAGCTTGGGGGAAATTAAGGTGGGTGGGAAACCTGCAGCCTTAGCGAGTCCGCTACTTCTAATTAGTTTTGTGTTGTTAGTCTTTGGGTCTATTCTGACTCTTCATGTAAAATCATCAATATCGACATGTCTGATATTGGTATCTATGATTTCTTTCCAACTAGTTGTGATTTTGGAATGCAAATGCACCCCCTGGAATTGATATTTCATCTGATCTTTGGCCTCTCTGCCTTGAGGGGCCTTGGTGGTTCTTTTTCCTTTGTCCTTGGCTGCCTTGGAAGATTCTGCACTAGATTCCATAAATCTTGCACAGAAAGACAGGAGTTAGCAAAATTAAACATGAGGAAGTAGCCTCGAACAAATCCCTACAAATCAAGGTTAGATCCATAATTGTCACTTAAGAAAAAAAAAATTGGAGGGCAAATGGGTGATCTATACCTCAAGGCTCGGGTTTCCCCTAGCTTGGCTCAAAAAAGGTTTCATGTGGGAGAAGGTAAACTTTTAGCAAGTGGGCCAGAGTCCATTTTCAATTTGGAGGCCATTTGAGCCATCATTTTGTCATTTAGGCCTTAGCTGCAGGAAGGCTGCCTAAGGTCGACTGTTTGGAATAGCGTAGGTCAAACGGCATCGCAGGAGGCAGGCTCCAGAGCTCGGGCCGTAGGATTTCAGAAGCTGTCGGAGGATAGCCATGCAAAAATAGCAAAACAGGGACAAAAATCTGGGGACGGAAGTCTGGAGGATCAAACTTGAGGCAGATTTATCACTTCATCAAAAACTTCAGAGGCATTTTGAGGTTCGGGGCTCGATGTCTAGGAAGGCGGATAGGTTCGATCATTTAGGATAGTGGAAGCGAGAAAGAAGTCAGGAAACGAAACTCCGGAAGACAGAGTCCGAGTGGAGGTTGGACGTGTCACTTCCATGTTGAAATCTCACAAGGTGGAGGGGTGACCACGGCCCGAGAGTCAGGAATATGTAACACAACGACTATATAAAATGGCAAACTAGAGACGGTGACCCGATGGTGGAAGTCCGAGGGTCGGGGTCCGAGGGCGACTTCGAAGTTTTGGTTTCGTTTCAATTTTTTTGGCGGATTTTGGAAGACCGGGGTCCGAGGATCAGGGAGATGAAGGTCGTCGGTTGTTTGTAATGGAAAAGCAGACAAGGAAGCCCAGCGTCGGGAGCCCGGGGAAAGCTTCATTGTCAGAGTGTTAAGTTTTTATTAATTTTTGGATCACGACCAGGGAAAGGCCTGGGCTCGAAGGGTTTAATCGCTAGTTCTGAAGAATAGTCATGGGAGGACATTACTCTGAAGCTCATTTCTCGATGTTGTCTGAGGCAGTTAGCATTTTCAGTTTTGTGGGTCTTTCAAATGAAGGCATTTTTAAAATTTTAACAATCTCTTTCCCTTTCTTTTGAATTTTATCTCATGAATTTTTTTAAGAAAGGGAGAAAGAGGGGTGGATGGCAATCCTACCTGTGGGACCTGAAGCAACAAGAGTCCAAATCCTCATTGAGCGGTGGACCTGAGATCTAAATGCAGAGGTGGGAGTTGCTAGAGAAGTGCCATATTTTCTATCTCTTCCTAAAATTTGAAAATGATAGGTCAAAGTTTCTTAAATAATCCCCCAAAATGACAATAAATACCTTCGCAATAAATGACTGTACGGCGATCGGAGGGTAGGTGAGTTCAAATTCTAGGATGGCGGTGGGAGGAACGGGGTTCGAGAGCCGGAAGGTCATCAAAGGATGGCCGCTAGAAAATACACCAAGAAAAACCAAATGGTGAAAGGAATGTCGAGGTCTGAAGTTCAAAAGTACGAAGGTCGACGGCCGTTAGAAATAGCGGAGACCACGAGAAGACCCGGGGAAAGCTTCCCAAAGAGACAGGCCCCAAAGTCCAGAAAGACATGAGGGCATGACTATCAATATTTGGCAAGTGAAGTAGGCGGTCGTTCGCACACCGGGGTCCGAGGGTTGGGGAGATGAAGGTCGTTGGCCTTCGAGATAGCGAAACCAAAAGGGAAACCCGAGAATCCGGGCCCGGAGAGTCTCATAGATGTCAGAAGGGAAAACTGACAGAGGAAACCCAAAAGGGCTTAAGTCTTAGCATTTTTCAAAGGGGAAAAATTTGGTCAACCCTAAATGAGACTTTTGAGAACGTGTTGATGGTCAGGGACACCAAAATGGGGCACGCAAAATGAGGTGATGCAAAAGGGACCCAATAAGGAAAAAAGGAAAGGGAGGGTCCCCGTTCTAAATGGGGCATGTGTGCTATAAGCACAACACTACCCCTACCACTATCACTTTCATCTTCTTTGTCCCCTCCATCATCACTCTAACCCCCACCTCCTCTCCCTCTATCTCCTATCCCTCTCATCCACCTCTCCTACATCACAGACCCCATCCTTGTCTAACCACTGGCGTTGGCTGATTTGGATCCGTCAATGGCACAGACCTATGTACACACCACCACACATCATACTTTGAAGTGGTACCTATAATTTTTGGTCCCCCTCTCCATTCCCACTATTTTTCCTATAGCCCATCTATTTTTTGCTCTATTGTAGCCACTAAAATCATGGGACCCCATGATGTCACCTCCCTCAATGACTAAGCAAACACTACTAATCCCCATGGCTCCCCCTACTGCTCTCTGAACTATCTCAACACCTGATCTGGCAGATACATTTCAATAATGTGTTCTAACTGGACAATCCACCCAATCAGATAACTCTCTTGTTGATACCATGGTAGATGCTCACCCTCATCTGGCCATTGATGACAATCCATATTCAACCTCCATGTGAAATTGACCAAAGTGTACAATCCATGTCGCCAGTAACCAATATCTCCAACATGTGTATGAGTAACTATTCCTGTGTATATGTATACATATGGTATGGTGGTCTCCAAATTGTGATCAATTGGTGGGAGAAACACTGCAATGTGCTCCCAAGCCCAAACCATCAACAGAGTAACTCCACAGCTCATAGATTGTCCTCGTCAATATACTATATCATGTCACTAGAAATACACCATCACTAGTAAACATGGCCCCCATGCATACAATGTCTCACTGGCCATCATCCCAACAAGAATCTCCCCCATCCGACAAGAAATCCATGTCCTCAACGATCTGGGATCACTACCCCGACTATCACAATACACAATATGTAGTCAAACCACTCATATCGCATGGCTAGTGTCTCCCACCTAATCTCGTATCTATCCACCCCCAATTGTGCCACATCATCATATGCATAATAGGTGGTCAAAGCCTGATATCCCCGGCTAGGATTGTATCTAACTCTCTCCCCTCGGATCGAAAGTCGAAGGATCCTGTAGACATCCAACTAGGTGATAGTAGCCTCCCCTATAGGTAGATGAAATGTACATGTCTCTGAATGCCATCGCTCAAAAAGTGCAGTCAACATCCTCGTATTTTCCCTAATGACGGGCATGAATGTAACATGATACAAACAAAGACACCATATTAACCTACACTTTTAAGTGTTGATCAACTGGTCCCGCAATCGATAATCCTCTAGCGGTTGTGACTCCCATGTATAGATCAGATCTATGTGAACCTATGACCAGCATGGCAACCACTGTGTCAATTAAGCAACTTACCTTAATCTATTTTGCACATGTCATAAAATAAAAACTAGGATAACTTTGAAATCAGTTAATTATGTTGCTTAATTATCAATTGCATCACAAAATCCTCAATTGTGTCGTGTAGTGGCGAATGCGTCGCAGGAGATCGATTGTGTTGAACGCCTTTAAATTAGTTGCAACTTATTATTTCATTTGTGTCATTCCTAAATTACTTGCAGCTAATCCCTAGACGGTTGCGCACAAGTGTAGTCAGTTGTGTCTTGCATAAGTAGATGTGGTTAAGCAACCTACAAATGCATCAAACCTAATCAGTTGCGTTGAATTTTTTTCAAAACCTATCCTACCCTAGGAGTGTTGACAACAATTGTGTCGATTTGTAGTCAATTTCCTTGAACGCGATAACACTTGCATCTATCCCCAAATGATGCAATAGACTATCAAATTCATACTATGCCTAAAAATGCATGAAATTAAAAATTGACAAAGTGGGCTTATGGGTACTCATCAGATCTCCTGTGCCCTCCAACCGTCTGAATTTCTTCACTCTGTAAGCTTTGTGCTTGCTATGGGGAACACGCTCCATCTTCACTCGGAGCTCCTAATCTCCAACATTCAAAAGTGTAAAATGAGCCTTGACTTGCCAATTTCCTATTTATACCCCCCTCAAAATTAGGGTTTGACCTAGGGTTTATAGTTGGATGCACCCTTTGGCATGTTTGAACACAATTTCGGCTGCTCTAAACTTGTTGAAATTCAAAACCAACTTCACTATTGCTTTTCTAGCCATCAAATTGACTTTTCAGAACAATTTTCGATTTTTTTGAAAAAATTATAAAATTATTATGAGGGGGCATAGGTCTACCCTACTTACACCGGAGCACGTTTGACTTAAATTTCTTTGACACAACGTAATAAACTGCATTGTATCAAAGAGGGGGAAAATGTAGACACTACAAATTGTCTTAGGCTTGTGACTCTTAATCTCTTCATAATTCTATCTTCGGTCTTCATAATTAAATAATTTTAATTATTTAATTATTTCCTAAAGTCATATGTCCTCTATTAATTAAATATTTTTAATTAATTAATTCCTATCTTTTATTCCTCCTGATTATTCAAATAAATAAATTATATTTATTTATTTAAATACGTCAGTAATTTCATATATTCCTCTATAATTAAATAAATTCCTAAATTTATTTAATTATTATTCACTTTCCATTTCCTCTATGATTAAATAATTTTCATTAATTATTTAATTGTCCTTTTGTGTTTTCCTCCAAATTTAAATAAAATCATTTATTTAAATCTTACTTTCTATTTTCCCTCAAAGTAAATAATTAAAAATCATTATTTACTATCACGGACTTATCTCTTTTGAATTAAATTAATTATTATTTCAAAAATTCAACTTTCCCTCATAAATCAAATAATTTTAAATTCTTATTTGATTTTTCTACAATCTCTCTTGATTTGATTTTCTTAAAAATCATATCTTTCCATTTCAAATTTTAACCTAATTCTTCCCTAACCCTAATTGCTAGTTGTCACATTCAATCTCAACCTTCTATCTTAGGGCATCTGTCAATTATTAATCTTGGCCACTCATCCAAAATATTGATTTCTATAAAAAGACAATGTCAGCCTCATTTTGTCACAACTTCATGCTTGGCGACTTCATTCTTGTGAACTTCTGAGTACATTTGCAATTGCTTAGTTGAATCCTTCAATATTTTTCTTAGTCTTGTCATAGGTCATAGTTGCTCCATAAAATCTGAGGGAAAATATTATTTATAGCAAAAAGGAGAGGGGCAATGGAGATGAATCATGGAATGCATGAACGTTTTTGGTGAGATTGTTCATTAGTTTATGCTTTATATTCCATTGTGCTTCATTGTTAGCTAGGATTTGGTTTGTTTATGCTTCGTATTGTTAACCTAAAATTTCCCTTAGTTACAAGAGTTATGGGCCCTATGTACAACAAAAGGTATATGAATTTTACTCCCATGTAGATCTAAGTGCAAGCCAAAGTAATTTCAATTATGTCAATAATTCCTTTCTTTTCTATCATAAGGAAGCTAGAAAATGGTTTGAACAAACACCTTAAAGTAGAAGCAAAAGAAATAGTAGTTTAATGGGTAATTGGTCCATCCATTTCCCAACCTTAACATATTTTTTAGTGTACAGATAGATAGTGATCCAATATAAGACCTTCAAGCATTTGAATGATAAATGGGTCGTGTCAAAGCTTTGTAGACAACTATTTGAAGTTTAAAAGTTCCTACCAAGAAAAAATAAAATGGCAATCTATTTCCCTCTTTCAATGGGTGAGTACACTTGCACAACCCTTGCAAATATAAATCATGTTATTATAGAGATGTCAAATATAACAATCCATACTTTTGAGAGGATACTCACCTTTGACCTAAGGGCTTTCCTAAATAGAATAATAGGAACCACATATAATTATTTACCAACCATTAGAGATTACTCTAGAATGATGGATTTCTAGATTCATGCTTTTAGTTTGAATAAGGTGCCAAAAGACACATTACATGATGGTGATGTGGTTGAACTAGAATATACTAGATAAATTTGTTTCTTTCAATCTATTCAAAGGATAGACCAATTAATAACTAAGGTAACTTCAATTAAAGAGAGAATAAAGCACATCATTGAGAGAGCATATCATGGATAAAAATAAAAAATAGAAAGTGTATGGAACCAAAGAGGAAACCTCAAAGATATCAAAATCATTAAATTCCCCCCAAAGTTAAGAGTGTGGTTTCCTCTTCTTCTCACACATTTTCTCAAAAAATTCCTCTTATAAAAGATTTTTTTGATAAAAAATTTAAGTTTCAATATCCTAAACTTGAATCTATAGAAGACACTCGTAACCTAGTAAGGAGAAAAAATAAATTCAAATTCAAATTTATAGTAATGTCTTAGGAAGAAGAAGATACTTAGCCTCCCATATCTCATGTGGTCATCTCTTCTTCTACTCCTCCTCCCTCAAATCCTTTACTTCTCAACCCTATAATTAAACCCTTAACCCTATGGCTTATAACCTCAACCCATACCCTAAACCCTATACCCAATATCCTAAACCATAATCCCTATACCCTACACACTTAATCTTATACACTCAATGGGTTGAACATTGACCCTTAACCCTCAACTCTCAACCCTCAACCCAATACTTAAGCCCTAATCCCTCAATCCTCAATCTTATACCTTAAACCCTCAACCATACACCATCAACCCTCATCCCTATACCATATACCACCAAAATTATACCCTAAACATTGAACATTATCCCTCAACCCTATACTTAAAACCTAAACCATACACTCTCAACCCTTAACCCTATGCCTTATTCCCTCAACCCATACCCTAAACCCTAATCCCTATACCCTACACACTTAACCTTATAAACTCAATGGGTTGAACATTATCACTCAATTGTAAACCCTCAACCCTCAAACCTATACCCTATACTTAAGCCCTAATCCCTAATCCCTCAGCCTTATACCTTAAACCCTAAACCCTAAACCCTCATCCCTCATCCCTATACCCTATACCCTCAACCATATACCCTAAACCTTGAACATTATCCCTCAACCCTCAATCCTATACCTTAAACCCTAAACACTACATCCTCGACCCTTAACCCTATGCCTTATACCCTCAACCCATACCCTATACCCTATACCCAATATCTTAAACACTAAACCCTATACCCTATACAATTAACCTTAGACACTCAACCATGAAAATTATCCCTCAACCATAAACCCTCAACCCTCAACCTATACAATCAACCTTATACTTAATTTCTAATCCCTCAACCCTCAACCCTATACCTTAAAATTTAAACCTTACAACCTCAACCCTCATACCTATACCTTATACCCTCAACCTTATATGCTAAACCCTGAACATTTTCCCTCAACACTAAAATCCTAAACCATATAATCTCAACCCTTCATCCTATGCCTTATACCCTCAATCCCTATACCTTAAAAAATTAACCATATACCCTCATCCTTGAACACTATCCCTCAACCCTCAACCCTCAACCTTATACCTTAAACCCTAAACCCAGCACCATGCACCCTCAACCCTATACCCTAATCCTTGAACATTTCCCTTCAACCCTATACCCTAAACCCTAAACTCTCAACCCTTATCCCTATGCCTTATACCCTAACCCTATACCCAATATCCTTAACCCTAATCCCTATATCCTATACACTTAACCTTATAACCTCAACCTTGAATATTATCCCTCAACTGTAAACCCTCAACCCTTAACCCTCAAACTTGAAAAATATCCCTCAACTATAAACCCTCAACCCTCAACCCCATACTTAAACCCTAAACCCTAAACCCTAAACCCTCAACCCTCAACCCTCAACCCTATACAAAATATCCTAAACCCTAATCCCTATATCCTATACACTTAACCCTATACCCTCAACCCTAAACACTATCCCTCAATCCTCAACCCTATACCTTAAACCCTAATCCTTACACCCTCAAGCCTCGTCCGTATACCCTAAAGCCTCAGTCTAATACCCTAAACTCTATACTCTAGAGCTTCAAGTTGACCCATTTTGGTGTATAAATTTAACACTTTTTAAAGCCACTTTTGAATGCCTCCTAATAGTGAATTCTTGCTCTAAGGAAATGGATGTAAAAATAAATACATACATTCATACATATATACATACATACATACAATCATGCATTCATACATACATTCATACATGTATTCAAGCATTAAAACATACATACATGCATACATACAAACATACATACATATAAACATGCATACATACATACATACAAGCATACATTCATACATACATACATACATTCAAGCACACACACATACATGCATACATACATACACATAAACATACAAACATACAAACATATATACAAACATACATACATAAAAACATACATTCATACAAACATACATAAAAATAAAATAAAGAAAGGCATAACGCGAGTGCATTATAACGAGCTCACTTTTTTTTCTTAATTTGGGAATTCCCAAGCCTTTTCTTGGATTTAATTTGGATTTCCAACCCAAAGGCTTGGACTGCCTTTCCAATGCCCAAAAATGTGCTTTTGCATATTCTACAAAAATTCATATAATATCATTCATGCTCCCCATCAGGTTTGCACATTTTTCAAGGTCAAGTTAAAAAAACACCTAGGCAATGTTAAGCTCTCTCTTAGCTATCTAACAATGTATTTTTTTCACATTTTGAATATGTTAAGGCTTTCATCTTTAATTTATTTTGTTGTTGTATCCACTTTTTTTCAAAAATGAATGCTTGGTATTTTTTACTTTATTTTTTATCTGTTCACTGAAACCTCAAATAATTACATTTTTAGAAACTAGACTCCATTCTACAAATTTTTTAAAAAAATGATTTTCGATTAGTTTTCAAAATTTTTAGGGGGGCGCACAGTCAAATTTCTATTTTTCAGGATATATCCACTTTGAAAATAAGTAAAAATCATATATTCATTGAAACATTGTCAGAAAAACTAGGAATAAACTTCATGTTGTTAGCTAATTTCTCATTGAAGCGATTTTAAAAATACTAAAAAAATTTAACATGTTGGGGGGGAAAAAGATTGAAGTGATAGAAGATTATTTGTGCCTCTCTATCAATTTGTTAGTGTTTGAGACCTATGTGGTAATGGCTAGTAGTGTACATAAATCAAATCTTGCGTGTGATGTCAAGATAGGACCCAGTTATTTTTCATGTGGTAGCGCACAACATCATGTTCTTTTGGCGGAAAAAAAATTTAATTTTAGACTGGCCTATTACGCGTTTCATGTAATTTGAATTTAGGTCCATCTTATGTCATCATATTTATTGTTAGAATTGTGAAAAACATGAGCCACAGGATCAAACAAAGAACAAGGACACCTTCCACACAAGAGATCTACAAACACTATGTGCAATATTCCTCAATGAGAAAAAGCTTCAAAAGAACCTCTAGAAACTTTATGGAAAACAAAAGTCCTCAAAGGTTGAGAGTTCGGGAGTAGATCTCCAGAAATAGGAATGCAAGATTGTCCATATGGTTTGCAGATCTCTTGCATGGAAGGTGTCTTTGTTCATTGTTTGATCCTGTGACTCGTGTCTTTCACAATTATAACATGGTATCAAAGCATTGATTTAGTGAACCCCTTCTCGGTTTATGAGGTTTTTTTCTTTAACAATGGTTACAGACTTTAGATCTAAATCCCCTTTGATTTTTTTGCAAATTTTGGAGGTGGGAATTTTTGGTGCATTTTGGTATGAAAAGGACCTCACCATTGTATTTAGATTTGTTGAGAAAGTTAGATTTTCCTCTTGTTTGGCCTAATTTGGACTCTTGAGGTCAGATCTGTGAGGGTTTGAAGTAGTTGTTTTTTTCTAGATTCGAATGGTAGTTGTGTTTTTGGTACTTTTTGGCACAAAAAGGACCTTCTAGTTGGATTTAGGAGGTCGATTTGACAAATTTTGACTATAAATTTGTCCATTTTTTCTACAAGAGTCTCGAGGGCAACTTTTTTCATCAAGGGCCTGGTATGACCCTTGTACCCTTTGTCGTACAAATTTAAAAATTAAAAAGTGCATATTTTATAATAGCGCTTGGCTTATTTCATAAGCCAACACTATTAATAGCGCTTAGCTTATTTAAATAAATTAGTGATATTAATAGCATCCTATTGAGTGTTGGGCACATGCTCCAAAATTTTATTTCTAATTATTTTTTAAAATCTGCCTTTTTATGGCAGCATAGGGAATCTTTTAGATTCCGCCGAATCTTCAACAAATATTTTGGGCACTAACAGTATATTTCATTTGTCGTTTTCAGCCAAGGGGTATCTATTTTTTCTAACAGAGACAGGAAATATTCTAGGTGTATTTTGTTAATGTCATGTTGACATCAACATGACATCAACGGTACAGTCAACATCTATGGCCCCTTCAAGACCCTCTTTAGCCCTAAAGGAGTAGTGTTTTCTTTTGGCCATAACTTGGGCATACAAGGTCGAAATTGGGAAAATAAGATATCGTCAGAAAGTTGGTTCCAAGAAATTTCCAGTGGTGTGAGTCTCATCACTTTTTTTGTTTATGGTGCATTTTGTAGCTTTTTGAAGTTAGAGGTGTTGTTTTTAGTCCCAAACTCATAAATTTTGACCATTTTCTCCATTCTTCATGATTCTAGTGATGTTGGACCCGTCTTTTAGAGCTCTTCATAACCATCCATGCATTTTTTCCATATTGTTCTTTGAGTACATTTTATTTAGTTTTTAGTATTTTTTCACTTTGGTGAATTACTTAGACACCTTAGCTCTTGGAAACTTTTTGTTTGCACGGGATGACTCATTTTTGGATGTTCTATATGTATTTTCAGTATTTTTTCCTATTTGGGTATTGTAGAAATATTTTTCATGCACATTCTTTTTTGTAGAACTACTGAGATAAAGTTCCATTTTGGTGTATATTTTTTGGGGATTTTGCACATCCTATTGTGCCTTTTGTATTTGTATTATGATAGAAAGTGTCATGGGGTTGATGCTTTCCTTTCATCTATCATCACACCTTTTTCCAATGAATGTTTCTTCCACGAAAACTTAGTGAATCCCAGTGATTCTTGCCTCATGTGTGTGTGCATTAGTTTGTACACCCTTTTATTTGCAAGTTTTTTCTCCTACATGGACTTCTTATTTTCACACAATTTTAGTGTACCTGTCATGGCTCTCGCTTTTTCAGCATTATGGGGGGGGGTTCTACTATTGGTGCTAATGCTTCATTGGTTTCATGGTTGGAGTGATCTATGTATCTAGTTCTTGTTCCTTTGTACTTTTGGATACAACATACATCAATAGCTAGTTACTTGCATTTGAGGTGAGATGGATCATTTACTAAATGGGAATTCTTTGTTTCCTATTTTTGGAGGTGACCTTCAATTTTCATTTGATCAAAGACTATTGGGTACTTGTATTTTCAACTTATATATTGCATGTTAAGTAGTGTCATTGGGGTCACTCATACAATTTCATGTGTCATTTGTATCTTCGAGTTCCAGATGTTTTCCTTTGTTTTCCATCCGATTCAAGATGTGTCATTGAGGACACTCACGCATATTATTGTCTCTCTTATGATCAATGTTCTTCAGACTATTTGGTACCTATATTTGTGTCTTGCATCTTGCATGTTGAGTAGTGTCATTAGGGTCACTCATGCAAATTCATGTACCATTTGTATCTTTGACTTCCAGATGTTTTCCTTTGTTTTCCATCTGATTTGAGTAGTGTCATTAGGGGCACTCATGCAGATTATAGTCTCCTTGATCTTGACCTTTGTATCTTCAATTTCTATATGTTTTTCCTTTGTTTTCCATCGGTTTTGAGTAGTGCCATCCGTTGGGGATATGGATTCGGTATGTCATCAAGATAGGCATCTAAGATAGTAGTGCCTTAGTGATTTCAATTCAAAATCACACCAAAGACACAACCAACTATGCTATAAAGCGGAAACAAGCACAGTTGATCCCCCATTGATCCTCTGAGAGAAGTGAATGCAACAAGAAACAGATTCAACACAAACAGATACCATGAAAGACAAAAAGAATACACAAACATATACGTGGGGAAAACCCTTTCAAGTAAAAACCCCACACTCCAAAATTTTGAGCCATTGTATTATTCAGCAACACAAAATCAGTTACAATACAATATCAAGCTCAATGCCAATACAGGAGTTACATCTTGTTCTACTGGAGAAGTAACAAGTACCCGCAAGATTCCTCTCGGCTCCTCAGATGACTGTCATAGCCAGCCTCATGGCCAGCCCAGTCATTCGACCTCCAATGATTCCCATGCCCAGATCCAAGAGATAGAGTGTTCATAGTTACATTGCCTAAGCAAACTGCTCGAACACCCTCTCCATCTCTCTACAAATCTCTTCACAGCTTCGGCTCTCCAACCTGCAAGTCCAACTGCTGCAATCTTGCATCATGCATCATGCATTATGCTTGCAGCCCCATGCTCACGCATTCACATGCCCGTGCATCTTGCTCACAATCTCATGGTCGCGCATTCAGCTCGCACATCTCACACTTGCTCTGCAACCCACGACTCTTGCAGACTCGTCAAACTTCCTTTTTGAAATAATACATCTCTCAACCATTATGTAATCGACATAGTAAGAGCAAAGAAGACCATCCACAAATCACGCATCTGGTCGGATCTGATAGATCTCCCTGCAACGAGCTGCCCATGCATTCAATGCCAATCCAAAAACGGGTTCAGCTCCGCCAACCTTCGTTGACTAAACATGCAACACAACAAGTTAGGTAACCATTCAATCACTATTCAACTAGGTGCCACACGTCCAAGACCCATCAGCAATCGTAGCTAACAGAGCAACCAAAACGATCAAACAGACATCGGGCGCATCCAAGGCTTCAAGCCAAACCTAACACTGCCGGAGCCAGAGTCGGAACAGGAGTCGAAATAGGACTCCATCGAAAAAGCACACTACCGGAGTCGAAGTCGAAGATGGAGACGGAACTGGAGTCGAAACATGACTCCACCGAAATTACAGGTTCAGGAACCAATTTGGTTTCGCGTCCACCCACAGAAAAGAGGAACACATCGGAAACAAAACTAACCGGGTAAAGTCAACCCGGGGTCAAACCAAGACGGGAGCACAAAAGATCTGAGTCGAAGTTGGGGATGGAATAGGAACAAAAATAGGACTTTACCAAAAGTCCAAGATCAGGAACCAAATTGGTTCCGGTTCCGCCTCCGTCAACTGCAAGAAACAACAATCCACAACATGGACAAAGCGGAGGAAAACTCCCCGAGGAGAATCCAAACATCCAGAGGAACTAGATCACAAAAGTAGGAGTCAAACCCGGAGTCGGAATAGGAACAGAAACAGGAACATGGCAAACAGACATTGCCAACTTCCAAAACTAGTTCTGCCTCCGCCAGAACCAAGCAGAGAGCAACAGACTGTTGGAGCCGAAGCCAGAGCTAGATCCAGAGCCAAACCCGGAACATGACAAAAGGAACAATGCCAGGTTCCAATCCGGTTTCACCTCCGCCAAAACAAAACTCGAAGAACCAAGAAAGTGGGGAGCGGAGCTGGAGACGGAACGGGAACAAGACCCAGAACAAGGCAAACGGAACAATGCCAAGTTCCATCCCGGTTCCGCCTCCACCAGAACAAAAGACTTTGCCAAGGAAACAAGAGAATTCACCTAAGTCTTCAAAGGGGGTCACCAGAAAGTTGAGGCATAATTCCCAACACTATCGAGGGCACTCATGCAGATTCTTTTTATCTTGATCCTAATCATCATTTGTT
Source organism: Sequoiadendron giganteum (assembly GCA_007115665.2). Lineage (NCBI taxonomy): Eukaryota > Viridiplantae > Streptophyta > Pinopsida > Cupressales > Cupressaceae > Sequoiadendron > Sequoiadendron giganteum. Next base: position 778,217,072 of record CM021100.1, on the reverse strand, counting down.
TCAAAGGAGGTTC
>CM021100.1:778197943-778216959 GCA_007115665.2 Sequoiadendron giganteum | reverse complement strand
GAGGCCATTTGAGCCATCATTTTGTCATTTAGGCCTTAGCTGCAGGAAGGCTGCCTAAGGTCGACTGTTTGGAATAGCGTAGGTCAAACGGCATCGCAGGAGGCAGGCTCCAGAGCTCGGGCCGTAGGATTTCAGAAGCTGTCGGAGGATAGCCATGCAAAAATAGCAAAACAGGGACAAAAATCTGGGGACGGAAGTCTGGAGGATCAAACTTGAGGCAGATTTATCACTTCATCAAAAACTTCAGAGGCATTTTGAGGTTCGGGGCTCGATGTCTAGGAAGGCGGATAGGTTCGATCATTTAGGATAGTGGAAGCGAGAAAGAAGTCAGGAAACGAAACTCCGGAAGACAGAGTCCGAGTGGAGGTTGGACGTGTCACTTCCATGTTGAAATCTCACAAGGTGGAGGGGTGACCACGGCCCGAGAGTCAGGAATATGTAACACAACGACTATATAAAATGGCAAACTAGAGACGGTGACCCGATGGTGGAAGTCCGAGGGTCGGGGTCCGAGGGCGACTTCGAAGTTTTGGTTTCGTTTCAATTTTTTTGGCGGATTTTGGAAGACCGGGGTCCGAGGATCAGGGAGATGAAGGTCGTCGGTTGTTTGTAATGGAAAAGCAGACAAGGAAGCCCAGCGTCGGGAGCCCGGGGAAAGCTTCATTGTCAGAGTGTTAAGTTTTTATTAATTTTTGGATCACGACCAGGGAAAGGCCTGGGCTCGAAGGGTTTAATCGCTAGTTCTGAAGAATAGTCATGGGAGGACATTACTCTGAAGCTCATTTCTCGATGTTGTCTGAGGCAGTTAGCATTTTCAGTTTTGTGGGTCTTTCAAATGAAGGCATTTTTAAAATTTTAACAATCTCTTTCCCTTTCTTTTGAATTTTATCTCATGAATTTTTTTAAGAAAGGGAGAAAGAGGGGTGGATGGCAATCCTACCTGTGGGACCTGAAGCAACAAGAGTCCAAATCCTCATTGAGCGGTGGACCTGAGATCTAAATGCAGAGGTGGGAGTTGCTAGAGAAGTGCCATATTTTCTATCTCTTCCTAAAATTTGAAAATGATAGGTCAAAGTTTCTTAAATAATCCCCCAAAATGACAATAAATACCTTCGCAATAAATGACTGTACGGCGATCGGAGGGTAGGTGAGTTCAAATTCTAGGATGGCGGTGGGAGGAACGGGGTTCGAGAGCCGGAAGGTCATCAAAGGATGGCCGCTAGAAAATACACCAAGAAAAACCAAATGGTGAAAGGAATGTCGAGGTCTGAAGTTCAAAAGTACGAAGGTCGACGGCCGTTAGAAATAGCGGAGACCACGAGAAGACCCGGGGAAAGCTTCCCAAAGAGACAGGCCCCAAAGTCCAGAAAGACATGAGGGCATGACTATCAATATTTGGCAAGTGAAGTAGGCGGTCGTTCGCACACCGGGGTCCGAGGGTTGGGGAGATGAAGGTCGTTGGCCTTCGAGATAGCGAAACCAAAAGGGAAACCCGAGAATCCGGGCCCGGAGAGTCTCATAGATGTCAGAAGGGAAAACTGACAGAGGAAACCCAAAAGGGCTTAAGTCTTAGCATTTTTCAAAGGGGAAAAATTTGGTCAACCCTAAATGAGACTTTTGAGAACGTGTTGATGGTCAGGGACACCAAAATGGGGCACGCAAAATGAGGTGATGCAAAAGGGACCCAATAAGGAAAAAAGGAAAGGGAGGGTCCCCGTTCTAAATGGGGCATGTGTGCTATAAGCACAACACTACCCCTACCACTATCACTTTCATCTTCTTTGTCCCCTCCATCATCACTCTAACCCCCACCTCCTCTCCCTCTATCTCCTATCCCTCTCATCCACCTCTCCTACATCACAGACCCCATCCTTGTCTAACCACTGGCGTTGGCTGATTTGGATCCGTCAATGGCACAGACCTATGTACACACCACCACACATCATACTTTGAAGTGGTACCTATAATTTTTGGTCCCCCTCTCCATTCCCACTATTTTTCCTATAGCCCATCTATTTTTTGCTCTATTGTAGCCACTAAAATCATGGGACCCCATGATGTCACCTCCCTCAATGACTAAGCAAACACTACTAATCCCCATGGCTCCCCCTACTGCTCTCTGAACTATCTCAACACCTGATCTGGCAGATACATTTCAATAATGTGTTCTAACTGGACAATCCACCCAATCAGATAACTCTCTTGTTGATACCATGGTAGATGCTCACCCTCATCTGGCCATTGATGACAATCCATATTCAACCTCCATGTGAAATTGACCAAAGTGTACAATCCATGTCGCCAGTAACCAATATCTCCAACATGTGTATGAGTAACTATTCCTGTGTATATGTATACATATGGTATGGTGGTCTCCAAATTGTGATCAATTGGTGGGAGAAACACTGCAATGTGCTCCCAAGCCCAAACCATCAACAGAGTAACTCCACAGCTCATAGATTGTCCTCGTCAATATACTATATCATGTCACTAGAAATACACCATCACTAGTAAACATGGCCCCCATGCATACAATGTCTCACTGGCCATCATCCCAACAAGAATCTCCCCCATCCGACAAGAAATCCATGTCCTCAACGATCTGGGATCACTACCCCGACTATCACAATACACAATATGTAGTCAAACCACTCATATCGCATGGCTAGTGTCTCCCACCTAATCTCGTATCTATCCACCCCCAATTGTGCCACATCATCATATGCATAATAGGTGGTCAAAGCCTGATATCCCCGGCTAGGATTGTATCTAACTCTCTCCCCTCGGATCGAAAGTCGAAGGATCCTGTAGACATCCAACTAGGTGATAGTAGCCTCCCCTATAGGTAGATGAAATGTACATGTCTCTGAATGCCATCGCTCAAAAAGTGCAGTCAACATCCTCGTATTTTCCCTAATGACGGGCATGAATGTAACATGATACAAACAAAGACACCATATTAACCTACACTTTTAAGTGTTGATCAACTGGTCCCGCAATCGATAATCCTCTAGCGGTTGTGACTCCCATGTATAGATCAGATCTATGTGAACCTATGACCAGCATGGCAACCACTGTGTCAATTAAGCAACTTACCTTAATCTATTTTGCACATGTCATAAAATAAAAACTAGGATAACTTTGAAATCAGTTAATTATGTTGCTTAATTATCAATTGCATCACAAAATCCTCAATTGTGTCGTGTAGTGGCGAATGCGTCGCAGGAGATCGATTGTGTTGAACGCCTTTAAATTAGTTGCAACTTATTATTTCATTTGTGTCATTCCTAAATTACTTGCAGCTAATCCCTAGACGGTTGCGCACAAGTGTAGTCAGTTGTGTCTTGCATAAGTAGATGTGGTTAAGCAACCTACAAATGCATCAAACCTAATCAGTTGCGTTGAATTTTTTTCAAAACCTATCCTACCCTAGGAGTGTTGACAACAATTGTGTCGATTTGTAGTCAATTTCCTTGAACGCGATAACACTTGCATCTATCCCCAAATGATGCAATAGACTATCAAATTCATACTATGCCTAAAAATGCATGAAATTAAAAATTGACAAAGTGGGCTTATGGGTACTCATCAGATCTCCTGTGCCCTCCAACCGTCTGAATTTCTTCACTCTGTAAGCTTTGTGCTTGCTATGGGGAACACGCTCCATCTTCACTCGGAGCTCCTAATCTCCAACATTCAAAAGTGTAAAATGAGCCTTGACTTGCCAATTTCCTATTTATACCCCCCTCAAAATTAGGGTTTGACCTAGGGTTTATAGTTGGATGCACCCTTTGGCATGTTTGAACACAATTTCGGCTGCTCTAAACTTGTTGAAATTCAAAACCAACTTCACTATTGCTTTTCTAGCCATCAAATTGACTTTTCAGAACAATTTTCGATTTTTTTGAAAAAATTATAAAATTATTATGAGGGGGCATAGGTCTACCCTACTTACACCGGAGCACGTTTGACTTAAATTTCTTTGACACAACGTAATAAACTGCATTGTATCAAAGAGGGGGAAAATGTAGACACTACAAATTGTCTTAGGCTTGTGACTCTTAATCTCTTCATAATTCTATCTTCGGTCTTCATAATTAAATAATTTTAATTATTTAATTATTTCCTAAAGTCATATGTCCTCTATTAATTAAATATTTTTAATTAATTAATTCCTATCTTTTATTCCTCCTGATTATTCAAATAAATAAATTATATTTATTTATTTAAATACGTCAGTAATTTCATATATTCCTCTATAATTAAATAAATTCCTAAATTTATTTAATTATTATTCACTTTCCATTTCCTCTATGATTAAATAATTTTCATTAATTATTTAATTGTCCTTTTGTGTTTTCCTCCAAATTTAAATAAAATCATTTATTTAAATCTTACTTTCTATTTTCCCTCAAAGTAAATAATTAAAAATCATTATTTACTATCACGGACTTATCTCTTTTGAATTAAATTAATTATTATTTCAAAAATTCAACTTTCCCTCATAAATCAAATAATTTTAAATTCTTATTTGATTTTTCTACAATCTCTCTTGATTTGATTTTCTTAAAAATCATATCTTTCCATTTCAAATTTTAACCTAATTCTTCCCTAACCCTAATTGCTAGTTGTCACATTCAATCTCAACCTTCTATCTTAGGGCATCTGTCAATTATTAATCTTGGCCACTCATCCAAAATATTGATTTCTATAAAAAGACAATGTCAGCCTCATTTTGTCACAACTTCATGCTTGGCGACTTCATTCTTGTGAACTTCTGAGTACATTTGCAATTGCTTAGTTGAATCCTTCAATATTTTTCTTAGTCTTGTCATAGGTCATAGTTGCTCCATAAAATCTGAGGGAAAATATTATTTATAGCAAAAAGGAGAGGGGCAATGGAGATGAATCATGGAATGCATGAACGTTTTTGGTGAGATTGTTCATTAGTTTATGCTTTATATTCCATTGTGCTTCATTGTTAGCTAGGATTTGGTTTGTTTATGCTTCGTATTGTTAACCTAAAATTTCCCTTAGTTACAAGAGTTATGGGCCCTATGTACAACAAAAGGTATATGAATTTTACTCCCATGTAGATCTAAGTGCAAGCCAAAGTAATTTCAATTATGTCAATAATTCCTTTCTTTTCTATCATAAGGAAGCTAGAAAATGGTTTGAACAAACACCTTAAAGTAGAAGCAAAAGAAATAGTAGTTTAATGGGTAATTGGTCCATCCATTTCCCAACCTTAACATATTTTTTAGTGTACAGATAGATAGTGATCCAATATAAGACCTTCAAGCATTTGAATGATAAATGGGTCGTGTCAAAGCTTTGTAGACAACTATTTGAAGTTTAAAAGTTCCTACCAAGAAAAAATAAAATGGCAATCTATTTCCCTCTTTCAATGGGTGAGTACACTTGCACAACCCTTGCAAATATAAATCATGTTATTATAGAGATGTCAAATATAACAATCCATACTTTTGAGAGGATACTCACCTTTGACCTAAGGGCTTTCCTAAATAGAATAATAGGAACCACATATAATTATTTACCAACCATTAGAGATTACTCTAGAATGATGGATTTCTAGATTCATGCTTTTAGTTTGAATAAGGTGCCAAAAGACACATTACATGATGGTGATGTGGTTGAACTAGAATATACTAGATAAATTTGTTTCTTTCAATCTATTCAAAGGATAGACCAATTAATAACTAAGGTAACTTCAATTAAAGAGAGAATAAAGCACATCATTGAGAGAGCATATCATGGATAAAAATAAAAAATAGAAAGTGTATGGAACCAAAGAGGAAACCTCAAAGATATCAAAATCATTAAATTCCCCCCAAAGTTAAGAGTGTGGTTTCCTCTTCTTCTCACACATTTTCTCAAAAAATTCCTCTTATAAAAGATTTTTTTGATAAAAAATTTAAGTTTCAATATCCTAAACTTGAATCTATAGAAGACACTCGTAACCTAGTAAGGAGAAAAAATAAATTCAAATTCAAATTTATAGTAATGTCTTAGGAAGAAGAAGATACTTAGCCTCCCATATCTCATGTGGTCATCTCTTCTTCTACTCCTCCTCCCTCAAATCCTTTACTTCTCAACCCTATAATTAAACCCTTAACCCTATGGCTTATAACCTCAACCCATACCCTAAACCCTATACCCAATATCCTAAACCATAATCCCTATACCCTACACACTTAATCTTATACACTCAATGGGTTGAACATTGACCCTTAACCCTCAACTCTCAACCCTCAACCCAATACTTAAGCCCTAATCCCTCAATCCTCAATCTTATACCTTAAACCCTCAACCATACACCATCAACCCTCATCCCTATACCATATACCACCAAAATTATACCCTAAACATTGAACATTATCCCTCAACCCTATACTTAAAACCTAAACCATACACTCTCAACCCTTAACCCTATGCCTTATTCCCTCAACCCATACCCTAAACCCTAATCCCTATACCCTACACACTTAACCTTATAAACTCAATGGGTTGAACATTATCACTCAATTGTAAACCCTCAACCCTCAAACCTATACCCTATACTTAAGCCCTAATCCCTAATCCCTCAGCCTTATACCTTAAACCCTAAACCCTAAACCCTCATCCCTCATCCCTATACCCTATACCCTCAACCATATACCCTAAACCTTGAACATTATCCCTCAACCCTCAATCCTATACCTTAAACCCTAAACACTACATCCTCGACCCTTAACCCTATGCCTTATACCCTCAACCCATACCCTATACCCTATACCCAATATCTTAAACACTAAACCCTATACCCTATACAATTAACCTTAGACACTCAACCATGAAAATTATCCCTCAACCATAAACCCTCAACCCTCAACCTATACAATCAACCTTATACTTAATTTCTAATCCCTCAACCCTCAACCCTATACCTTAAAATTTAAACCTTACAACCTCAACCCTCATACCTATACCTTATACCCTCAACCTTATATGCTAAACCCTGAACATTTTCCCTCAACACTAAAATCCTAAACCATATAATCTCAACCCTTCATCCTATGCCTTATACCCTCAATCCCTATACCTTAAAAAATTAACCATATACCCTCATCCTTGAACACTATCCCTCAACCCTCAACCCTCAACCTTATACCTTAAACCCTAAACCCAGCACCATGCACCCTCAACCCTATACCCTAATCCTTGAACATTTCCCTTCAACCCTATACCCTAAACCCTAAACTCTCAACCCTTATCCCTATGCCTTATACCCTAACCCTATACCCAATATCCTTAACCCTAATCCCTATATCCTATACACTTAACCTTATAACCTCAACCTTGAATATTATCCCTCAACTGTAAACCCTCAACCCTTAACCCTCAAACTTGAAAAATATCCCTCAACTATAAACCCTCAACCCTCAACCCCATACTTAAACCCTAAACCCTAAACCCTAAACCCTCAACCCTCAACCCTCAACCCTATACAAAATATCCTAAACCCTAATCCCTATATCCTATACACTTAACCCTATACCCTCAACCCTAAACACTATCCCTCAATCCTCAACCCTATACCTTAAACCCTAATCCTTACACCCTCAAGCCTCGTCCGTATACCCTAAAGCCTCAGTCTAATACCCTAAACTCTATACTCTAGAGCTTCAAGTTGACCCATTTTGGTGTATAAATTTAACACTTTTTAAAGCCACTTTTGAATGCCTCCTAATAGTGAATTCTTGCTCTAAGGAAATGGATGTAAAAATAAATACATACATTCATACATATATACATACATACATACAATCATGCATTCATACATACATTCATACATGTATTCAAGCATTAAAACATACATACATGCATACATACAAACATACATACATATAAACATGCATACATACATACATACAAGCATACATTCATACATACATACATACATTCAAGCACACACACATACATGCATACATACATACACATAAACATACAAACATACAAACATATATACAAACATACATACATAAAAACATACATTCATACAAACATACATAAAAATAAAATAAAGAAAGGCATAACGCGAGTGCATTATAACGAGCTCACTTTTTTTTCTTAATTTGGGAATTCCCAAGCCTTTTCTTGGATTTAATTTGGATTTCCAACCCAAAGGCTTGGACTGCCTTTCCAATGCCCAAAAATGTGCTTTTGCATATTCTACAAAAATTCATATAATATCATTCATGCTCCCCATCAGGTTTGCACATTTTTCAAGGTCAAGTTAAAAAAACACCTAGGCAATGTTAAGCTCTCTCTTAGCTATCTAACAATGTATTTTTTTCACATTTTGAATATGTTAAGGCTTTCATCTTTAATTTATTTTGTTGTTGTATCCACTTTTTTTCAAAAATGAATGCTTGGTATTTTTTACTTTATTTTTTATCTGTTCACTGAAACCTCAAATAATTACATTTTTAGAAACTAGACTCCATTCTACAAATTTTTTAAAAAAATGATTTTCGATTAGTTTTCAAAATTTTTAGGGGGGCGCACAGTCAAATTTCTATTTTTCAGGATATATCCACTTTGAAAATAAGTAAAAATCATATATTCATTGAAACATTGTCAGAAAAACTAGGAATAAACTTCATGTTGTTAGCTAATTTCTCATTGAAGCGATTTTAAAAATACTAAAAAAATTTAACATGTTGGGGGGGAAAAAGATTGAAGTGATAGAAGATTATTTGTGCCTCTCTATCAATTTGTTAGTGTTTGAGACCTATGTGGTAATGGCTAGTAGTGTACATAAATCAAATCTTGCGTGTGATGTCAAGATAGGACCCAGTTATTTTTCATGTGGTAGCGCACAACATCATGTTCTTTTGGCGGAAAAAAAATTTAATTTTAGACTGGCCTATTACGCGTTTCATGTAATTTGAATTTAGGTCCATCTTATGTCATCATATTTATTGTTAGAATTGTGAAAAACATGAGCCACAGGATCAAACAAAGAACAAGGACACCTTCCACACAAGAGATCTACAAACACTATGTGCAATATTCCTCAATGAGAAAAAGCTTCAAAAGAACCTCTAGAAACTTTATGGAAAACAAAAGTCCTCAAAGGTTGAGAGTTCGGGAGTAGATCTCCAGAAATAGGAATGCAAGATTGTCCATATGGTTTGCAGATCTCTTGCATGGAAGGTGTCTTTGTTCATTGTTTGATCCTGTGACTCGTGTCTTTCACAATTATAACATGGTATCAAAGCATTGATTTAGTGAACCCCTTCTCGGTTTATGAGGTTTTTTTCTTTAACAATGGTTACAGACTTTAGATCTAAATCCCCTTTGATTTTTTTGCAAATTTTGGAGGTGGGAATTTTTGGTGCATTTTGGTATGAAAAGGACCTCACCATTGTATTTAGATTTGTTGAGAAAGTTAGATTTTCCTCTTGTTTGGCCTAATTTGGACTCTTGAGGTCAGATCTGTGAGGGTTTGAAGTAGTTGTTTTTTTCTAGATTCGAATGGTAGTTGTGTTTTTGGTACTTTTTGGCACAAAAAGGACCTTCTAGTTGGATTTAGGAGGTCGATTTGACAAATTTTGACTATAAATTTGTCCATTTTTTCTACAAGAGTCTCGAGGGCAACTTTTTTCATCAAGGGCCTGGTATGACCCTTGTACCCTTTGTCGTACAAATTTAAAAATTAAAAAGTGCATATTTTATAATAGCGCTTGGCTTATTTCATAAGCCAACACTATTAATAGCGCTTAGCTTATTTAAATAAATTAGTGATATTAATAGCATCCTATTGAGTGTTGGGCACATGCTCCAAAATTTTATTTCTAATTATTTTTTAAAATCTGCCTTTTTATGGCAGCATAGGGAATCTTTTAGATTCCGCCGAATCTTCAACAAATATTTTGGGCACTAACAGTATATTTCATTTGTCGTTTTCAGCCAAGGGGTATCTATTTTTTCTAACAGAGACAGGAAATATTCTAGGTGTATTTTGTTAATGTCATGTTGACATCAACATGACATCAACGGTACAGTCAACATCTATGGCCCCTTCAAGACCCTCTTTAGCCCTAAAGGAGTAGTGTTTTCTTTTGGCCATAACTTGGGCATACAAGGTCGAAATTGGGAAAATAAGATATCGTCAGAAAGTTGGTTCCAAGAAATTTCCAGTGGTGTGAGTCTCATCACTTTTTTTGTTTATGGTGCATTTTGTAGCTTTTTGAAGTTAGAGGTGTTGTTTTTAGTCCCAAACTCATAAATTTTGACCATTTTCTCCATTCTTCATGATTCTAGTGATGTTGGACCCGTCTTTTAGAGCTCTTCATAACCATCCATGCATTTTTTCCATATTGTTCTTTGAGTACATTTTATTTAGTTTTTAGTATTTTTTCACTTTGGTGAATTACTTAGACACCTTAGCTCTTGGAAACTTTTTGTTTGCACGGGATGACTCATTTTTGGATGTTCTATATGTATTTTCAGTATTTTTTCCTATTTGGGTATTGTAGAAATATTTTTCATGCACATTCTTTTTTGTAGAACTACTGAGATAAAGTTCCATTTTGGTGTATATTTTTTGGGGATTTTGCACATCCTATTGTGCCTTTTGTATTTGTATTATGATAGAAAGTGTCATGGGGTTGATGCTTTCCTTTCATCTATCATCACACCTTTTTCCAATGAATGTTTCTTCCACGAAAACTTAGTGAATCCCAGTGATTCTTGCCTCATGTGTGTGTGCATTAGTTTGTACACCCTTTTATTTGCAAGTTTTTTCTCCTACATGGACTTCTTATTTTCACACAATTTTAGTGTACCTGTCATGGCTCTCGCTTTTTCAGCATTATGGGGGGGGGTTCTACTATTGGTGCTAATGCTTCATTGGTTTCATGGTTGGAGTGATCTATGTATCTAGTTCTTGTTCCTTTGTACTTTTGGATACAACATACATCAATAGCTAGTTACTTGCATTTGAGGTGAGATGGATCATTTACTAAATGGGAATTCTTTGTTTCCTATTTTTGGAGGTGACCTTCAATTTTCATTTGATCAAAGACTATTGGGTACTTGTATTTTCAACTTATATATTGCATGTTAAGTAGTGTCATTGGGGTCACTCATACAATTTCATGTGTCATTTGTATCTTCGAGTTCCAGATGTTTTCCTTTGTTTTCCATCCGATTCAAGATGTGTCATTGAGGACACTCACGCATATTATTGTCTCTCTTATGATCAATGTTCTTCAGACTATTTGGTACCTATATTTGTGTCTTGCATCTTGCATGTTGAGTAGTGTCATTAGGGTCACTCATGCAAATTCATGTACCATTTGTATCTTTGACTTCCAGATGTTTTCCTTTGTTTTCCATCTGATTTGAGTAGTGTCATTAGGGGCACTCATGCAGATTATAGTCTCCTTGATCTTGACCTTTGTATCTTCAATTTCTATATGTTTTTCCTTTGTTTTCCATCGGTTTTGAGTAGTGCCATCCGTTGGGGATATGGATTCGGTATGTCATCAAGATAGGCATCTAAGATAGTAGTGCCTTAGTGATTTCAATTCAAAATCACACCAAAGACACAACCAACTATGCTATAAAGCGGAAACAAGCACAGTTGATCCCCCATTGATCCTCTGAGAGAAGTGAATGCAACAAGAAACAGATTCAACACAAACAGATACCATGAAAGACAAAAAGAATACACAAACATATACGTGGGGAAAACCCTTTCAAGTAAAAACCCCACACTCCAAAATTTTGAGCCATTGTATTATTCAGCAACACAAAATCAGTTACAATACAATATCAAGCTCAATGCCAATACAGGAGTTACATCTTGTTCTACTGGAGAAGTAACAAGTACCCGCAAGATTCCTCTCGGCTCCTCAGATGACTGTCATAGCCAGCCTCATGGCCAGCCCAGTCATTCGACCTCCAATGATTCCCATGCCCAGATCCAAGAGATAGAGTGTTCATAGTTACATTGCCTAAGCAAACTGCTCGAACACCCTCTCCATCTCTCTACAAATCTCTTCACAGCTTCGGCTCTCCAACCTGCAAGTCCAACTGCTGCAATCTTGCATCATGCATCATGCATTATGCTTGCAGCCCCATGCTCACGCATTCACATGCCCGTGCATCTTGCTCACAATCTCATGGTCGCGCATTCAGCTCGCACATCTCACACTTGCTCTGCAACCCACGACTCTTGCAGACTCGTCAAACTTCCTTTTTGAAATAATACATCTCTCAACCATTATGTAATCGACATAGTAAGAGCAAAGAAGACCATCCACAAATCACGCATCTGGTCGGATCTGATAGATCTCCCTGCAACGAGCTGCCCATGCATTCAATGCCAATCCAAAAACGGGTTCAGCTCCGCCAACCTTCGTTGACTAAACATGCAACACAACAAGTTAGGTAACCATTCAATCACTATTCAACTAGGTGCCACACGTCCAAGACCCATCAGCAATCGTAGCTAACAGAGCAACCAAAACGATCAAACAGACATCGGGCGCATCCAAGGCTTCAAGCCAAACCTAACACTGCCGGAGCCAGAGTCGGAACAGGAGTCGAAATAGGACTCCATCGAAAAAGCACACTACCGGAGTCGAAGTCGAAGATGGAGACGGAACTGGAGTCGAAACATGACTCCACCGAAATTACAGGTTCAGGAACCAATTTGGTTTCGCGTCCACCCACAGAAAAGAGGAACACATCGGAAACAAAACTAACCGGGTAAAGTCAACCCGGGGTCAAACCAAGACGGGAGCACAAAAGATCTGAGTCGAAGTTGGGGATGGAATAGGAACAAAAATAGGACTTTACCAAAAGTCCAAGATCAGGAACCAAATTGGTTCCGGTTCCGCCTCCGTCAACTGCAAGAAACAACAATCCACAACATGGACAAAGCGGAGGAAAACTCCCCGAGGAGAATCCAAACATCCAGAGGAACTAGATCACAAAAGTAGGAGTCAAACCCGGAGTCGGAATAGGAACAGAAACAGGAACATGGCAAACAGACATTGCCAACTTCCAAAACTAGTTCTGCCTCCGCCAGAACCAAGCAGAGAGCAACAGACTGTTGGAGCCGAAGCCAGAGCTAGATCCAGAGCCAAACCCGGAACATGACAAAAGGAACAATGCCAGGTTCCAATCCGGTTTCACCTCCGCCAAAACAAAACTCGAAGAACCAAGAAAGTGGGGAGCGGAGCTGGAGACGGAACGGGAACAAGACCCAGAACAAGGCAAACGGAACAATGCCAAGTTCCATCCCGGTTCCGCCTCCACCAGAACAAAAGACTTTGCCAAGGAAACAAGAGAATTCACCTAAGTCTTCAAAGGGGGTCACCAGAAAGTTGAGGCATAATTCCCAACACTATCGAGGGCACTCATGCAGATTCTTTTTATCTTGATCCTAATCATCATTTGTTTCAAAGGAGGTTCTTCATTTTAGCACTATATTAGTCATCATTCAATAGCAGTCTACAACTTTGTTGTGCTTCTATGATGTTCTATGTGTTCCTCTTTTTTTGGACATTTTTTTGGTTGGGAGGCCTCTCAGTCCTTTACACCTTTATTTGGAGGATTTTTCAATCCTTCATTCACCTTTCTCTCTTTTGGAGAGGAGTTTTCTCCCACTGTGGTTTTCTCCTTTTCTCTAGTTGTGAGAGATCTTTTGTTTATACATGGGTACCTCACCAGGCCTTGTTTGTTGGGACCCATCATGCATTTTTTTTTTAGCTACTCCCTAAGTTCATCTTAAGGGGGTGTGTTAGAGTAATGATGCATTAGCTAATGGTTAATTAATCATTAATTGATTATTAGTTTAATTTATTCTCATGCACTTAAGCTAAACTTAGGAGTTCTTTATTCAGTTAACCAAGTGATTTTTTGTTAACTGAAGTGAGAAATTATTAGGGTTGCTCCTATATAGCACTCAACCCTCATTGTATACTTAGATATTTTCACTTCTTCTCTCGAAATCTCAGCCTTTGAGGACTTTTGTTTTCCTTGAAGATTCATGAGGTTCATTCTGTAGCTTTTTCTTGTTGAGGAATATTGCACATATTATTTGTAGGTCTCTTGTGTGGAAAGTGTCCTTGTTCATTGTTTTATCCTTTGGCTCATGTTTTTTAATTGATTATTATTCTAATTTATGATTACTCTAACAATTATTGAAAGGAAAAGCAGAGGTGTGGAATACACTTTCCTAACGCTAAAACCACAAAGAAGTGCAAACACCAGTTTTATAACTTCTTAAACATCTGAGATGAAAAAACACAATATAACAAGAAAGAGAGAAAACATAATCACAGAGATAACACCAGATATACCTAGGAAAACCCTTATGGGAGAAAAAACCCACCACACCAAGCAAAGTCACTTTGTATTACAGTAAACATATTACATACATAGTTATAGACTTCACTTTATGATGTTTTCTCACATCAACATTCCAGTCAACCTCCTCATAGACACACTCACTGTTACAATGCTATTCTGCATAAAATGAATCACGGTTCTCACCATCACCTTACTCTCTATGCCCTTTCATATTTTTTTTCAACAACCAAAGGGGAAGCCTATTAAATTCCATACTTCACCGACAAGCTACTAGATCTCTGATCAGATCTCCCTGCATTCATGCATCGGGCCGCCCAAGCATTTATTTCTGTTACAGAGAATTACCTAGATATGGATTTTGTCAACCGTTGAATCAGATCTTACAGTTTATGCACATATCACTTTCACAGGTTTAAACATTTGACCAATAACAGTTGATTTACAATAGTGATGTAAAATCAACGAATGAGATTGTGCCACGTTTCATCACACCATTTATCCATTGATTTGACTATCAAAATAGTCAACTATTCCCCGAGCAACTCCTACCGAGCTACCGCAGTATGGCCCAATGACCACTACGGTATAACGATAACCATCCAATTGCCAGACCGCCAGAGTCCACCAAGACAGGCATACACATCTTGTGCAATTTGGGGGAATCAAAAAATAATCAACAATATTCCCACAAAGACTTCTAGAATAACAACACGTGTTCAAAGCCTGCACACTTCGCATGTTGCCAAGTGTCAAACACTCAAACAATTTTGCTCAGTTCACAAGAGTTCATCAATACTCACCTCAGCTGAGCGCGAAATAAAATGAGCACCATTAGATTTGTCAAATCTCAACCATAGAACAAGATCCCCATTCACCGGTATACTATGTTGTGGTCCCCACCAAGTCGCTTCCATTTTCCATCGGTCCATCGGCATAGCCCGGTGAATGGTTCCACCGATGACCCCAAGTTAGACCGATAGAGCATATCATTCTATCATTGAGACTACCAATCAAGTTCCACCGATGACCCCAAGTCTCACCGACACAACGTTTATCGCATATCGGCATATCAGTGAGACAACACATTGTCACTCACTGATATGCAATCGTTATGCCCATGAATCCAAGGACCATCAAGCTCCCACCAAAGGGAAGGGAGGACTCCATAGTATGGAGGGTAAATTCATCAAGTCCTTAACAGAGATTCAAGTTACCAGGTTGAGGCACATTTTCTAACAAGCTCCCACTTGACGAAGACTTACTGGCTTTCTCTAGACTTCAAATTTACTAACGATCATAGGCCCCAAGGCCAATCAAAAATGCACACCATCTAAACATGTTTGTGCTCACTAGATTTTTCAAAGCATTAACAACATTCTTCAAAGTATCCACCTTTTCTAAGCAGACCTTTCCATCCTCCACCATATCTCAAACAAAGTGATACTGCACATCGGTATGTTTCATCATTGCATGGAAAGTTGGATTTTTTGCCAAACAAATGGCACTTTGACTGTCACAGAAAATAGTAATCTGCCCTGCATCGAAACCAATATCAGAACAAAAATAACCAAGCCAAACAACTTCTTTGCAGGTGTGAGTTGCTGCCATTTATTCTGCCTTCATAGTAGATAAAGCAACTACAGCCTATCGCTTGCTCATCCAACTGATTGCACCACCATTTAACATAAAAGTATATCCAGTGGTGGACCTTCTACTTTCAATGTCCCCTACCCAATCAGAATCCAACTATCCATGAATGTTGAGAGTCCTCTGTGAACCAACCAAATTTCCATGGTAACACAAATAAAATTCTGAAGTACACCTTAGATATCTAAACACTCTTTTCACGACATCCCAATGTGTCCTTCCTGGATTTTCCATAAAACAACTAAGTACTTCCACTGCTTGGGCAATGTCTAGCCTTGTTCAAACCATTGCATACATTAAACTGCCAACAACACTTGCATAAGGCATCCTAGTCATGTCCTCCATCTCAGTAGCAGAGTTTGGATAGTCTTCAACAGATAGCTTCGTTCCCTGCAAAACTAGAACAACTAACTGCTTGCAATCATTCATAATGAATCTCTCCAGAACAATGTTAATGTACTTACTTTGGCTGACCCAAAGCTTTATTTTCATTATGTCCCTGGTTATTTCCATCCCTAGAATATACCTTGCTGCACCCAGATCTTTTATTTCAAACTTTGCAGACAACTGAGACTTAAGATCAGAAATCATAATCTTACTATTTCCTATGAACAACATATCATCCACGTACAGTGTAATAATAAGCACATGATCATTTTCATATTTATAATACACACAATGATCATATTTTGATCTCACAAATCCCATAGACAACACAAAAGTGTCAAACTTCTAGTACCACATTCTAGGTGATTGTTTCAAACCATACAAAGATTTCTTTAACTTGAAGACCAAGTTTTCTTTACCTTTTTCAACGAAGTCCTCAGGCTGGGACATATAAATTTCTTCTTCTAGCACTCCATGGAGAAACGTTGTTTTCACATCCATCTGCTCGATTTCTAAGTCATACACGGCTGCAAGTGACAACATAAATCTGATAGATGTCAGCTTAGCTACAAGGGAAACATTTTCTCCATAATCAATTTCCTCTACCTGGGAATACCCCTTTGCAACCAACCTCGCTTTATACTTTTCAACACTACCATCTAGACCAGTCTTCTTCTTAAATACCCATTTACAGCCAACAGGCTTTCTCCCTTTAGGCAAAGGTACTAAATCCTAGGTTTCATTTTTCTTTAGTGATTCCATTTCTTCATTCATGGCTTCCAACCAAGAATTTGAATCAGACATATTTATTGCCTCTTACACAGTCCTAGGCTCATCTATGCTAGTAATTAAAGCATAGGCACAGTTTGAATCTAACATAGAGAATCCATACCTATCAAGTTGATGTCTTTCACATGTAGACCTTCTCACTAGCTGAGGTTGTGGTTCTTTATCTTCAAAACTCTCAAAGCTGCTTGAACCCTCCTCAGTTTCAGGTACACCATGTAGTTCCTCTTTTTTTGGAGTTTGAGGAATGTCAACTACATCATTCTTCTTTTCTCTTTGACCTGTCTCTAACTGTGTAGCTCATGAAATATTACACTTCTATTGTACAGAACCTTCTCAGTATCAATATTCCAAAGTTTGTATCCCTTCACACCAACGCCATAGTCGATGAAGATATATTTAACAACCTTGTTCTCCAACTTTGATCTTTTCTCATTTGGCACATATACATATGCCTCACAGCCAAAGACACGAATATGCCTCAGAGAGGGCTTCTTACCAAACCACGCTTCCAAAGGTGTTTTGTCAACAAGAGTAGAGCAAGGAGAATGATTTACTAGGTAACATGTTGTAGCCACAACCTCAGCCCAGAACTTATGCTCTAGACCAGCACTGCTCAACATACTCCTTGCCTTTTCCATCAATGTCCTGTTCAACCTTTCAGCAACTCCATTCTTTTGTGGAGTATAAGGTGTAGTTTTATGCCTTTTAATCCCATGGTCTCTACAGTATCTTTCAAAATCTGCACAACAAAACTCACCACCATTATCCATCCTCAAACATTTGATTTTCCTTCCAGTCTGATTTTCTACCAAAGTTTTAAATTCTTTAAATCGACTGAACTCTTATGATTTACTCTTAAGAAATTATATTAATGCCCTTCTTGAATAATCATCAATAAAAGAAACATAATATCTAGACTTTGATAATGAAGGAACATTCACTGGACCAAACACATCAAAATGAACATAATCCAGTACACCAGAAGATTTATGAGGACTCGAATAAAATGAAACACAATGTTGCTTTCCATAAATACAGTGTTCACAGAAATCGAACTCAAGGTTACAATCAACAAACCCCTCAACAAGATTTGTATTTTTCAAGGTTTTTAAACTTTTCTCACCTATGTGACTGATTCTATGATGCCACAGCATGGTCTTCTTCGCTAGAAGTTTCACCTCCAAGGAATTTGTATCCAGAGGAGAGTCATTTTCCCTCTCTTCATGAGCAACTTTCCCTAACTTTACAGATACGTTGTTACTTTGAATAGGACGTTCATCTAGCTTGTACAGAGTGCTAGTTCATACACCCTTAGCCAACACCATTGCCCCTCTAGTCATCTTATAGCCTCCACTTGAGAAAGAAACTTGTACACTCGCATCATTCATCTTACTAACAGAAAGTAAGTTACGAGCCAAACCTGGTACATGTAGTACATCACCAATCCCTTTGGTTCTTCCATCAGGGAATTTTATTTTGACTCTTCCATGGCCAATAATCTCCAGTGTTGAATCACTTTCCAAGTACACCTTTCCACCATCATACTTTTTGTACTTGGTGAACCACTCTCTATGAGACGTCATGTGGAAAGATGCACCTGAGTGAACTAGCCAGACATCATTTGATGCCTAATTTTCCAAGGCCACAATGAAGGCATCTACATCACTCTGAGAAGAGTCATTGTCTAAAGAGTTATTATTCTTCTTCTTCTTCTCCTTACAATCCTTTCAGATATGACCAGGCTGCCCAAAGTTCTAGCATTTCACCTTGGAATTTTTACCAGGAGACTTTGATCTCCCTTC
>CM021100.1:778160868-778197843 GCA_007115665.2 Sequoiadendron giganteum | reverse complement strand
TCCCCACCAAGTCACTTCCATCTACCATCGGTCCATTGACATAGCCCAATGAATGGTTCCACCGATGACCCCAAGTCACATTGACAGAGCATATAGTTCTATAGTTGAGACTACCAATCGGGTTCCACTGATGACCCCAAGTCTCATTGACACAACGTTTATCACATATCGGCATATCGGTGAGACAACACATTGTCACTCACCGATATGTGATCGTTCTACCGATGAAGCCAAGGACCATCGCGCCCTCGCAAAAGGGAAGGAAGGACTCCACGGTATAGAGGGTAAATTCATCAAATCCTTAGTAGAGGTTCAAGTCAGTAAGTTGAGGCACATTTTCCAAAAATTATTTGCAAATCCTTGGCTGACATGGAAGAGTGTTAATTCAATGTCATGTATATATTCTTCTATTGTGTAGATGCACAATGTGAAATATAATTCTCTATGAGCATAAATTGAAGAGAAGGTGGTGATTATACATGGAGTTGATATTGTGAAGCTAGAGGGTTGCATTCCAGGTTGTGCGATAAAATTAGAAGATCATTAGGAGGTGTGTGTCTGAAGAAACTCTGGCATGTGTATGAGGTGTGTTCATCTACATTGAAGATCCACAAGCTTTTTTTTTTTGGTAGGACTAGTGTTCTACTTGTTGGGTTGGTGCTTAGTTCATTGTATTGGGGATTGGTGTCTCCTATACATTGGTGCCTACAAATACAACAGGGAACTGGTGTCTCTGGTAGGTTGGTGCTTACTTCATATTATAAAATTCACTTGCATATTTTTTCTTTGTGAGGTAGTAGTTGGACACTAGATCCAAGCAACTATTCTCACTGTGGTTTTCCCCATCTTGGGTTTCCATGAATATTAGGTGTTCAATTATGTGAATTTGTGCTCAATGCTTGATTAGTAGTTGTGAATATTTAAGTTGCATGATCTGATACTTTGAGTTGAAGTTAAGAGTGTTGAATTGATTAGATCTATTGATTCACCCCCCTCTCAGTATATTGTGTGCCCTTCAACATCTCAACCTATCATATTGTGTATTGATTACCTTTCAAGCTATACTTGTTAACTTTTTATGCTTGTGAAGCTCATAATACACTTAGGCCATCTTCACTAAAGTGTTATATTAAAATAACTTTATTTTGTGTGCCTCCTATGATGATCATGTGTTGGGTTCCAATGAAGAAGGATTCATTAGAAATATGGAAAGAAAAAGGAAAAAGATAGGGGGACAAGTGAAAATCCTTTTAAAATTATCTATCTACATAGATGACGACATGTCCATCTTATTTTTCATCAATGTTATTACCAAGATGCATTTTACTCAAGAACTTGACATGGGCACAAATAAGGCTATATATCAAATTGTTGATGATATTACAGATATTCATATGGTGGGCCATATTTCCTCACCCCTTCCCAAACCTAGGTTATATACATCCTATTTATATTTTTCCTATAATATTTTCAAGCCTTTCCCAACCCATCAACCCATCAATTCTTTAGATCACCCACCCTCTCATGGTTTTAGTTTTTTATCCTAAAACTTCTCCATTTCTATTTTCATATCTACCATTCATGCTCGTTCCTCTATGAAACCTCATGTTGTTTAACCCTTATCTACCATTTACATAACCACCTTTCCATTCCTATACCCAATTCTAACAATTTCAACCTCATGTCTCAATCTATATACAACCCCTTTGGTTTACAAATGTCCCCTTAATCTCCTTTCCTTTTTGTGGGAATCAATGGGAGGGGAAATAAGGGGATCCTCATTCCCCCTAATTTTGAAAGAATGTTGGGGCTATTAAGAATATTCCTTTCCATCCCTTGAACATCATGAAATTTTTACCACCTAGATAGTTTTGAAATCAACCGCTATTGTTTAGTAGTGGCTTCACATTAGTTTGGACATAGCAAGAAAGTTGAATGATTTTATCTTTTTATTTCAAATTACTGATGTATGTACTTTATTCTAGCACCAAATGGGACATGGGAAATTGTTAAGAACATATGAACATTATTACCCAATATTTAGCTCTCAATTCTAACTTCCAAATATTCAAAAATTAATAGTTGCAAGGGGAGAACATGAGTTTCCATGGAATTGTGACAATATACAAGTGTTAGGATCTCATTGCAATTGTAGATAGAGTTCTAGTATGTTCAAATGCACCTTGTACACACAATTTATATATTAGTGGCATGAGGAGCATGGAAGTTCAATCGTGTATAATTTTCTCCCCTTTTGAGGGTTTCTCTAGGTGGAACCTCTATTTTTAGTCTCTTTGATGGTGTGCATTACATTTGTATGGATGTGTTTTACTTATGTTTTATATTTACTTAGATAATTATTTATATCTTATTTGAACTCATAAGAAACAACCAAGAATTCACTAAATAGGAGGTTTATATAGAGTTGACATATCTAAAAAAATATAATTTGAGATTGTTTGGAGACTCCATTTTTTAGAGGTTATTGATATTCCAAGAATATGATTGCAATCTATTGACTTGTGCGCCAAAGGTCTCAATTTATGTGCCTAGGATTTTTATTTAAGGACACCATCCCAATTCTTTTCAATCATCAACATATCATCGATAGGGAGAGTTTTGCATTCCCATTTAGAACATTAATCATAGTCTTACAATTATATCAACACACACATACTTTATTTTGCATGTCTTCGATCTTGTTACATTTACTAGAGGTCTGAATATTAATGAATTCAATGGTCTCCTCTTTATCTAAATATGCCCCACAGGTGCTTTTCAACACCACCAATTTCTTGTACACATTGTTTAGACATAAGGGCGTAAATTCTATTGATTATGAAGGTGAAATACAAAATTGGACATAATTGTCCCCAAACGAAGTTTCCAAGGATATAATTATGGACACAACCTAGTTCTAATCATATGAAATATAATAATTCATTTATAAAAAGCCACTAATCACTAATTATGTATAAGATTTCAATTTCCAATTATTTACCACAACTTCTCAAGTGATTAATCAATCAATCTCCACTCCTTTTATAAATCTAAAATTTAGTTGAATTAAAATTTTATCCTAATATATAATGCATTTTCCCTTCACTTTATTTACCATTTAAAATTTCACTTAAAAGTACAAACCCCAAATTCACCAATAAATTGCAAAAAAATAAAATATAATATTCTTAAATATTGACTCAACCTCACCCCATTCATTGAATCTGCTGCTCTCCACAAATGTTTTCCCCGCCCTAATAATTAAGTCAGAAATAAATGTCAACATCCTCCCAACTACTAAAGTGCGTAAACTTTAAAAAAAAAAAGAGAAAGTAAGAGAAAACCACCTTAAGCAATATGAAACCTTCCCCTAGCTTTTTATTGCTATTTTAACTCTTTACAAAAAGTATTTTAAAATCTTCTCCAACCATAAATGGAATCCACCAAATTAAATAATGCAATGCATATAATTTTTTTTAATTAAGAAATTACCTAAACACACTATAGTTATTTATTTAAACAAGAGTTTGTAGAGTGACATAATTCTTGCTTGGCATTTGCATTTGAAAGTTTGGTGACTGTTTAATAAATCTAAATTTTTAGGTATTGAATAGAAAGGAGTACTGTTTGAAGGTGTGGGAGAGTATTGGAAATTAACATGATTTAAATATTTTTTTTGGACTGGGGAAATCAAGTAATCTCTATTATAAATTGAAGTACGTATGGTAAATTTTTTTCATGTGATGGGAATCGGGTAATCTCCCTATAAACTACAGTGCGTCTGGTAAACTTTTTTCACGTGATGGGAATCGGGTAGCCTCCTTATAAACAACAGTGTGCCTAGTAAACTTGACTAGTGATGCTAGCGTGACACGCCCTCGGGTACCACAAGGATTGGGGGGACTAGACCTCGTGAACCTCATGACCTCTTGCTTGCAACAAAATGCTTTAGCCAATCGAGCTAGGCCCTCCTCCCCCATTTAAATAGTTCTTTTAAGAGAGTGTAAGATATAAATTATTTTGGTGACGATTGTTAAAATTATTCTAATTTTTACTAAAATTTAGTTGGACAATTTTTTATAAAACTAGTATAAATGTAGTATTATAAAATACAATAAATCTATCAACAAATGAAGTCAAATAGAAGGTTTTTAGTGTAACTTTATTATTTTTTAAAATTTCGTGAATATACATTTATTATGATCTAGACCATATATTAAAATAAAAGTTAAAAAGTATAGCTAATCTTAAAAAAAAAAAACGTGACATAAAATTATGTCATAAATTAAACTAACAAAATTAAAATACAAAAAATCAAATAACAATTAACATCAAAAATAAAATAATTACAAAAATAACAATTTCAAAAAGAAAAGAATCACATGTTCAATGTAATCCAAAAACAATTATTTTTCTTAATACTTTCAATAATTTTGATTTTGTCTTAATCAAGAAGTTGTTAGTCTTAATCAAGTTGTTATAGTGGACCAAAATGTTTATGTATTTATTAAGTCATCTGTATCAATCAAATTATTCCTAACGACCCTTGGACTCCCTGAGATAAGATCTATGAAATGATAGAAGTTGAACCATATGAAGATTATATATGCTTTAATCCCATTATTGTTTTTCATGTGGGACCTTAGGTAAAATACTATACGTTTCAATCAAGCTAATTATTGAAATATTTATCATGTGTTGGATGGATAAGAAAGGTAATAAAATATGTTTAGAATTTGGCTTTGTGTTAAAGCAAAGCATTTGACACATGATCAATGATATTTGTTCGTAGATATTCATTGTGGGCTTATTTGGATAGAGTATGTTTGTAAAGGAAAAATAAACCTTGTTTAAAGTATAATCTAGGTTATATATATGATAGTGTATTTTGAAATAATAAATCTTAAGTTATAAGAGTAAATGAGATGGATAGAAGTATTAGTTTTATAGTAGAAAAATATTTTTTTAGAAAAATTTAGAATATTTAAAAAAAATTGTATTAAAGTATGATTTTTTTAAAAGAATGGTTTAGATTCTATGTTAATTTTATGTTTTATTTGGGGTTAAGTTTGACAACATGTATTAGGTCTATAATTATAGGTTTTTCCTCTAGCTTGAGATTTGGCCTTACACAGTTATACAATATACTCTTCTATTTATTTGATAAATATCTATTTGTTATGTTGCTTCTATTGGTTTGAGAGCTAATCATACTTAAAAATTTCTTGGAATGGTTATCATTTCATTGCAAGGAGGCATGTTGTGTGGAATCTACAAGATAAATAAAGGTAAGGCACTCATAGGTACACAAAAATGAGAACAGCCTATTTTTTTTATTATCTTTGCAATAACACTTTGAGGGGGAAAATATTGGGAAATTTCCAATCTCCATCTTGACATTAATTTTTTTTTCTTGAGTTATGACATCAATTGGTAAGATACTAGGATTGAACTACTACAATATGAAAATTTAAAATTAAGTAACCTTAATGTGTAATTACCATGATTAGATCCATCTTCTTTATGATGCTAAAAAAGAAACCAACATAACATGCTTAACAACACCACCTTATGAAAACTTATAACAACAATCAATAAAAGACAACATCACCATAAGATATCAACGAATAGGTGCAAATCATCAACATAAAAGCATCACATGACACAAGATTTATGTGCAAAAACCCTTGTGAGAAAAAAGCTCCACCAAGAAGAGAAGCCAAGTATGCATTATATTTAAAACAAGGTTACACCAGGCCACACACTTTCATTCTTCTCTTTTCCTCTAATATGAGAGCACATGTGTAATTATGAACAACCTCTTTATGTTCCAACCCATTCCTTCTTAGGATCTTGTACTTGTAGTATAACTCTACTTTCAATTGTTCCACCCATTTTCCACATCCAAGTGGTTGAATTTATAGAGTTGTAAAGAGGTCTTATGCACCAAAATTGGCCCGCAAAGATGAATATTCATTCCAAACATCCCATCCTTAAAATTTCCTTCAAGGAATGTGTAAGTACATAGGTTTTGGCTCTAAAACATTACACCATGCCACACACTTCCATTCTTCTCTTTTCCTCTAATATGAGAGCACATGTGTAATTATGAACAACCTCTTTATGTTCCAACCCATTCCTTCTTAGGATCTTGTACTTGTAGTATAACTCTACTTTCAACTATTCCACCCATTTTCCACATCCAAGTGGCTGAATTTATAGAGTTGTCAAGAGGTAGTATGCACCAAAATTGGCACCCAAAGATGAATATTCATTCCAAACATCCCATCCTTAAATTTCCTTCAAGGAATGTGTAAGTACATAGGTTCTAGCTCCAAAACATTACCCTCCAACCTAGGCACCCAAACTTGGAAATGAAACATCACATGAAATGCCACAAATGAAGGAATGTCAAGAGACACTTGTTACCACTTTCCAAGTTCTCACTTGGAGAAGCTAAAAATTCATATTTTTCCTCTACAATTGTCTTTTACCATCCCATTCTAGATACCCACATTTGGGAAAAATCGATTAAATATTTATGTACACGTCACTTTTACCACTACTAATGGAACCCTTTATCCCTTATGAATGTATTACAAACAATGGTGAGGATAAAATATTACAAATTATTTTCCCAACACATTGGTGGAGCTTGCAAGATTTTCGTAGTTTCATATTGTCTGATGGGTGGGAAAATTTTGATGATCCTCAATTGGTTAAATTAGGGTTGTTAGGTTTGCAACCTAGGGATTTCTAAAACCCTATTATCCTAAAACCCTAGCATTCTTATGTTTCATCGTTGGTGTCGTCACTTTTTTACTGGTCTTTAAGTTATGACTTAAGGGTATCGATGTCATGTGTTCTCATGTCCCCTTAAATTTCTAGGAGGTGACCCTTGAAGCTTTATTAAGCTTAAATTATTTTCCTTCCTCAAGTCTTATATTGCCCAGATGGTCTGGACACATGTCATGATATCACTTTGTCTCTATGGTTCACAATGTGTTTGGTTTTATCATTTTCTAGCCCTATGATACCTTGAAATGACAATGTGTGTCCAAATATTTCTAAAGGCTAATGTCACTTATCAAATGTTTAATTTTATACCACTAAGCCTTTTGTCTCATCCAAAATTGGTCCCCTTATTCCCTAATCATTTTAAGTTATTTATTTAAGCACGTACATTTTACAAAGGCTCTTGTCTTTGCAGAGCTCTGACATTCTGACACTTTTCCCCCATGAAATGGTGAAATGTTGACATGTATTTTAACATGTGCTAAATTTTTTCACAAAGGCATAAGCCTTCATGGAGCCATGGTGGGACTAGCTTTTGTTCTTGTGAAGTTGTGAGATGGTGACAAGTGTTAGCATTGTCATGCTTCACGGTGAATTCTTCTATTGCAGTGGGCATACTTTTGTCGTATTCTCCCTTTCCAAGTTTGCAAAATGATGACACCTATCCACATAATGAAAAAAGGAGGTTTTCACTTCGTGCAGGAAAATTCAAACTAACGCAATGGACGTTGATCTAGAGATAGACATTCCACATTCAAACTTGGCCAATGTCTCCTATTGGTCACACATTCAAGCATGTGAAGGGAGTAATGGCAGATGGGATCATTATCTGTCGAATTCATGGTGGCCAGGATAAATTTCCCATTCAAATTCATTTTACTCACAAATGCTAAGGTGATTGAGTGAAGTGTTGTGGTTTTTCAGATCGAATGAGGGTTTTTTGGTGCAGAATTAGGGTTTTCAGCGGTGTTTTAAACAAGTAATTTAAACCTCGACTGTGAATTTTAAGAAAAATTAAAAGAGAAAGCGGGGTTGTTGTTGGTTTAGAAGTGAAGAATAGTGAGTTGTAGGGGATATATGATACTAAATTTTTCTTAGATTCCTTGTGTGGAAATAATTTCTTAAAACCCTAAACAATGGTGTTTTAAACCCTAGCTTCTATAACCTCACACAATGGTCGAAACCTCAACTGGAAAGAGAAGACCACTAGATGAGGAGATAATTGTGTTGCTCTTATGGTCAAGAAAGAGACCAAAGGTTGGTTCAAGGTCTAGTGGCCTCACAAATAAACTCATTGACCAAAATGGTGGGTGCAGAGACCCCATCATTATTGAATAGGGGTATGCTTTGTTTAAGCACATTTACAGAAAGGCCCATACAAAGAGGCTAGTTTGCAATACATGGAAATTGATATTGGGAAAGTTAGTGGTGCCCAATGTTTTTATTAATGTGGAATTGATAAGGTAGTTGTAGTTGTCTAGGGCCTATAATCTTGACACAAGGTCCCTATTTACAACTGATGGTTGGAGCCTATTACCAATAGATAGAGATCAGGTATGCAATTTTTTTCAGTTGGATCCTAATACACATCTTCCAATTGACTTGGGTGCATTAGGCATAGAGTATGAAAGGAACAAAGACAGCTACAGAGTTAGGTGGTTGCCATGCTTCAAGCCAAGGGGGCCAAGAAGAGAATTATAGAGATTTATCAAGGGTGATTTGGAGCCCTTTTCTTATGACATTTTTTAGCCCTATTTTCAAAAGACCTACTTCTTATTGCTACAAGTCCTAGGGATGGATAGTAAAATTCAAACCCCTATTAGCTTGATAGTTTTGGTAGTTGATATCCAAAGTAGAGACGTGAATAGGCCCTATGACTTTGTAGGGTATGTAGTTGATCAATTTCACAAGTCCCTTTGTGTAATTAAGAGGGATCCATTTGGTGCCATGCACTTTAAGTAGTATTCTCTTCTATTGCACATGATTTTTTATGCTAGAGTATAGGTGTGGCCACCACAGCTTCAGATCAAGGTTGTAAGAGAAAACAATTTGGTGTTGCTAGTCTAAGAGTGGGCATACTTGTGGGAAAAAGATTGTAGGTAGTCTAATTATTTTACCTTTGAAGAGTTTTTTGTGAAGCCACTAAGGAAGGGACTAGGTTGAAAGGAAAAGCAACAGTGCGAAAATTCTTTCCTAATGCTAAAACCATAGAGGAGACATGTAGAAACCAATTTTAAAACATTAAAACACTTAAGATGAACACATACAGGGTAACAAGAGTAACATAAATAGAACGATTTCAGAGATAACACCAGATTTATGTGGGAAAACCCTTACGGGAAAAAACCCAACACACCAAGAGAAAGACACTTTGTATTACAGTAAACAAAAGATTACATACAAAGTTACAGTCCTCACTCTTTGATAGTTAGCTCACAATAGCACTTGAGTTTTCATGTACTCACTGTTACAATGTTATTTCGGCATACAACGAATTACTAACTCATCAACTCTTTTTCTTCTTATATCTGCTTTTTCAGATTGTTCTTCTTCTAGTCAAGACCGACTATTACAAGTCTCCATCAAACCACAAATTAGGGTGCATTATTTCAATCCTTCAACAACATGCCAAATCGATCTCGGATTGGATCCACCTGTAATCCTACATCGAGCCACCTCCGCAATAAATTCGTTGCAGAGAAATTACTAACTTCGGGCTCTGCCAACTACCAAAATCCTATCTTATATTAACTGCATAATATATCGCTTTTCACCAATCTAGCTTCCGATAATAAATTTTGTTTTGCAACAACGGTGCAAAAATAACCAAAGAGAAATCACAATGTGTCGCACTGCCATTCGCTCTGCTGCTTGGCCGACATCCCTTTGTTATTGCTAGCCATTCTAACACATTTTGGGGCTGACAAAATTCGTAATCGCCAAAACACTGTCTGCTAGCTTTATCGAATCCCACATGCCATGCGTCCACCGCTAATGGAGGTTCTAGGGCATCCATGAGGGAATCTCCTAGATTCCCATTAGCCCACCTAGAATGAGCTTCTAAG
This sequence comes from Sequoiadendron giganteum, assembly GCA_007115665.2. Classification (NCBI taxonomy): domain Eukaryota; kingdom Viridiplantae; phylum Streptophyta; class Pinopsida; order Cupressales; family Cupressaceae; genus Sequoiadendron; species Sequoiadendron giganteum. The sequence goes on along the minus strand of CM021100.1, from coordinate 778,187,983 downwards.
GCTGCCACATGCCCACCACTCGTGCTCTCTATTTGGCTTACGTGGAAGCCACTGGAGCTCCTTCGGGGAATCTCTAGCAGCATCCGCTAGATTCCCTAGGGAACTCCCGAGGTGCAGACAAGTGCCCATGGCTAGATAACCCTTCACATAGAGTAGCTCAGGGCCCACCTTCTCTTCACTGTGCTCACCTCTTGACAAGCTGCCATGTGTCATGTGCATAGGCAATTCCTCTCAGAAAAAAGGTTAACAACGGTACTTGCCTTTGGATGCCACGGAAAACAACCGGCACCGTCAGATGAAGCCGATAGAATTCATTGATGCAAAACATCGGCACATCGATGAGGCATAGCATTGCCTCCCACTACTAGGCGACCAATCCACCGATAAAGCCGAAGCCAACAAAAATTCCGCCAACTCCACGCCCATCGACCCATCGTTGTGACAACCCTTAGAGTCTCACCAATCAGACTAAGTCTCAGTGACCAAAGGGTCAAGCCGACCAAATGAGAACACCATGGTAAAGCGATAAGGGAATAAATTCATCAAGCCTCTCTTAGAGGTCCAAGCCAGTAAATTGAGGCACAGTTTCCAACAAGCTCGCACTTGACGAAGACTTACTGGCTTCCTCCAGACTTTGACTTTATTAACAATCATAGGCCCCAAGGCCCTTCGAATTTGCACAACATCTAAACTTTTTCGTGCTCACTGGCTTTGTCAATGCATCAACAACATTTTTCAGAGTATCCACCTTCTCTAAAGAAACCTTTCCATCCTCCACCATATCTCTCACGAAGTGATACTGCAAATTGTTATGCTTCGTCCTGGCATGGAAAGTTGGATTTTTTGCCAAACAAATGGCACTCTGACTGTCGCAACAAATAGTGATCTTCCCTGCATCAAAACCAATATCAGAGCACAAGCAGCTGAGCCAAACAACTTCTTTGCAAGCGTGAGTCGCTACCATGTATTTTGCCTCCATTGTGGACAAAGCGACTACAACCTGTCACTTGCTCATCCAACTGATTGCACCACCATTTAACATGAAAGTATATCCACTGGTGGATCTTCTGCTATCAATGTCCCCTACCCAATCAGAGTCCACATATCCACGAATGTTGAGAGTTCTCTATGATCCAACCAAATTGCCATGGTAACACAAAGCAGATTCTGAGGTACCTCTCAGATATCTAAACACTCTCTTTACAGCATCCCAATGCATCCTTCCTAGATTTTCCATAAATCGACTGAGTACTCCCACTGCCTAGGCAATGTTTGGCCTTGTACAAACCATCACATACATTAAACTGCTGACAACACTTGCATAAGGAACCCTGGTCATGTCCTCCATCTCGATAGATGATTTTGGATAGTCTTCAACAGATAGTTTCATTCCCTACAAGATTGGAACAAATAGCTTCTTGAAATCACTCATATCAAATCTCTTCAGAATAAGTGTTGATGTACTTACTCTGGTTGACCCAAAGCTTTCTGCTCGTTCTGTCCCTGGTTATCTCTATCCCTAGAATATACCTTGCTACACCCAAATCTTTCATTTCGAACTTTGCAGACAACTGAGACTTAAGATCAGAAATCATAGTCTTACTATTTCCTATGAACAACATATCATCCACATACAGGGTAATAATAAGCACACGATCATTTTTAGAATTATAATACACACAATGATCAGATTTTGATCTCACAAATCCCATGGACAACACAAAAGTGTCAAACTTCTGGTACCACATTCTAGGAGACTGCTTCAAACCATACAAAGATTTCTTTAATTTGCAGACCAAGCTTTCTTTACCTTTTTCAATGAAGTGCTCAAGCTGGGACATGTAAATTTCTTCTTCTAGCTCTCCATGGAGAAATGTTGTTTTCACATCCATCTGCTCAATCTCTAAGTCATCCGCGACTGCAAGTGACAACAAAAATATGATAGATGTCAGCTTAGCTAGAGGGCAAAAAATTTCTCCACAATTAATTCCCTCTACCTAGGAATACCCCTTTGCAACCAACCTTGCTTTATACTTCTCAACACTGCCTTCAAGACCAGTCTTCTTCTTAAATACCCATTTACAACCAATAGACTTTCTTCCTTCAAGCAAAGGTACCAAATCCTAGGTTTCATTATTTTCCAAAGATTCCATTTCTTCATTCATGGCTTCCAACCAAGAATTTGCATCGGGCATATTAATTGCCTCTTTAACAGTCCTGGGCTCCTCAGTGCTAGTAATTAATACATAAGCATAAATCAAATCCAAAATGGAGAAACCATACCTATCAGGTTGTTGTTTTCGACGTGTAGACTTTCTCACTAGCTGAGGGGTAAGTGCAGGATCATGATGGGCCAAAAAGTGGCGATATGATGGCCCACGTGGCTAACAAAAAAATTTTACCCAAAATTGATGAAACGAAAAGGGTTTTTAAAAGAGATTCTCACTTTTCCACCAATATAAATTATGCTTTACTTTGAATTTAATAAATAATTATTATTCATTTTCTATTTGAATTACGACTAAAGTCCTGATTGATAGGCTGATTGAAAAACATCTATAGCTTTCAAACGGTATCACATTTTTTGAATCTGAAATATGTGTCACATTCTATGCTTTGCACACTATAAGATTAAAAAAAAATGGATTTCATAAATTTTTGACCAAGTTAAGGTGGTCAAACATACGAGTTTTTACATTTTTTTAAATTTGTAATAAAAAATTCATAATTAATTATTTACTTGGAAATAAAATACAAAAAAATATGCATCACATCGCGACATGAGTCCTCTACTTATATCTAAAATCTTATAAAAAATATTATCATTTTATTGTGGTTAGGGTGGTCAAACAGACACCTACTTCTTATTTTTTCCCTAAAATTTAAGTACTACTGCATTGAAATTTCAAATTTTCACCAAATAGTTTGTTTTTTCTTTTAAATAAACCTAGTAGTTTAGAAACTACATTCAATTTCCTATAGAATCTATTCTTACATATTTTTGAAATAATATAGATAATTTATTCAAAATTTTATGTCAAGTTTCTTAACTCTGATTTTCTGAATTTTCATCGCCACTTAAGGGCCTATTTTTTCCATGATGATCCTGTACATACCCTGAGGTTATGGTTCTTCATCTTCAAAACTCTCAGAGCTGCTAGAGCTCTCCTTAGTTTCGGGTACACCATGTAGTTCTCCCTTTTCTGGGGTTTGGGGAATCTCAAATGCATCATTCTTTTTTTCTCTCTGATCTGTCTCTAGCTGTGGATCAGTTGTAGAAGGTTTTAGCTCATGAAATATTACACTTCTGTTATACAAAACCTTCCTAGTATGAGGATTCCAAAGCTTGCATCCCTTCACACCAACACCATAGCCGATGAAGATACATTTAATAGCTTTGTTCTCCAACTTAGATCTTTTCTCATTTGGCACATATGCATATGTCTCATAGCCAAAGACATGAACATGTCTCGGGGAGGGCTTCTTACCTCCGCAATAAATTCATTGTAGAGAAATTACTAACTTCGAGCTCTGCCAACCGCCAAAATCCGATGTCACATATGGATTTTCATTGACTTATTAAATGTAGACATTAATTATTATGTTGAGATTTAAACATAAATTAAATGATTATTTAATGATAGTTAAATTGGAATTCAAATCAAAATGAAATTGAAATTGAATTGAAATTGAAATCAAGATGAAATTGAAATCGAAATGAAAGTATTATGATTTGAATTGTATTTATGTTTATTTCGGGGTTTGTCATTACTGATGATAAATCAAGTGCAAGTGAACGCAGGAATAGGTGAACGTGATGGAAGGTGAGAACAACGATCAGGTAGAGTTGTTTAGCCGATTGACGTTTATGAATAGATGCGATCTCACACACTCACATAGATGAATATTTCAATGTATTATGTGTATATCATGCTTGCGAATTGAAAATTTAGTTTTAATGTGATTTCTCAAAAATTGCGAAAATGCACGTGATTTAAATGATGATTTTGTTAAATTTGATGAAATTGACTTGAATTAATTGATGGATTGCTTGTTTGAATATTTATCATTATTTGAAAATATTAAGTTTGAAATTTTGAAATTTAAATGCAATAGATTTTTATTTCGAAATTTGATTAAAAATTTAATTATTTAAAGAGTTTTTGAAATTAAATGCTTTTTAATTTTGAAATTATGAAAAGAATGTATTTTAAAATTCTGAAATTGAATTAAAATCTTAAGATAGCTAAATGATAAATTTAAATCAAAACTCACGTACACTTTGTTATTGCATTCAAAATTTAAAGTTCAGTTAACATGAGAAAGAAAATATCTAAAAGCATTCAATTAGAAAGACTTGGAGTTTTGAATTTTGATCTGGAGATCAAAATGAGTATTTTGTGGATCTCAATTCTGGAAAAATATCAATGCATGAAAGAAATGAAATATAGAGAGGAAAATTCAAAATTTAAAGGAGGCATAAAAATTTTCATTTTTTATTCTTGATCAAATTAACAAAAAGAGGGAGGAATTCGAAATTAGGGAGAGATATATATATACAGAAAATCCATTTTTATCTGATACAGAGGAATCAACAAAATTGAGAAGGCAGAGTTGTTTGTTTGTTACTCTCCACACTCCCCTTTCATTCCCTCCCTTCGTAGTCTCCACAGCTTCCACGCACAAGGAAGAGGAAGGTGCGGCATGGGAGAAGGCACACATAGCCTTCCCCTCTCACACCCGTGCCCACAGACCTTTGTGCGCGCCTGCAGCAGGAGGCTGCAAATAGACAGTCGTGTGCCTTAAGGGATTAATTCCCTTCCCTCTTCTCACCCCTCATGCCAAGTATCAGGTGGGTGCGCAACAGTTGAGGACCCTCCACTCACAGCAAGGAAATAAGGGAGAAACTCTCCCTTACTTAGTCTCCACACATCTCACACATGCCAAGGGAAGGCACAGTCTGCAGCAAGGAGAATATCAGGAAAACATAGAGAATTCGCATATTACCAGGCAAGAATTCTTAAATAAAATATTTCAAATAGATCTTTCATTCCGTTCTTAAATTTTGGGAATCGATATCAAAATATAAACAAAATCTGAATTGAATAAATTAGGAAATAGATAGATTTGAAATAATTATTGCAATTTTACTTATTCAATTTTTACTTACATAGTAAACGAATCAGATTTTGATTATTTTTCCAAAATCTTAGACAAATTCAGAAACAAAGGATTTTAGGAAAAACCTTCGAATAAAAATCATGAAATAAGAATATTGATCAAATTCAGAAACAAACTCAAAACAGATGTCAAATTTTAGTTTTAGATTCAAAAAACATGTTAAACAGAAAGTGGATTATTTTTGCTGAGAATTTAGGAATTGCTGATTGGAAATCTTGCATTAAACAGTAAATTGAATTTAGGAGAACTTATTAAATTTGAAAACAATTTTACCATTTTAGAAAATGAAATGATCATGAACAGAAAATAGATGAATTTTGTTGACATAAATTAATGCATGAAGATTGAAAATTAATGGCAGAACTTTAACTTCAAATTTTAACTCTATTCTTGAAACGTAGATTTTGAAACTCGAAATTCTCACTTTTCTTCGAAACTGTCAAAAACTGAAAACTATTATTTTAGTTATTTTGAAAAAACCGTCATTTTTCTGAAAATACGATAAACTGAAAATAAAATGTTTAAAATTGAGATTTGATTCATTTTGAAAACATCCAGAATGAAATTGAAACAACATTAATTAACGAGAGTATGAACGAATGAATGTGTACTCTTTTAATTTATGTTTTTATATGTAATTATGTAACATACTGGAGTTACACCTTCATTTAAAAACTTTATTGATTATTTAATACTCAATTTAAAATATTGACTTTATGACTTTTATGAATTTAAACGATGGAAATAAACTCTTTTTAAACTATTTTTCGTTTTAAACAATGTTTCCAGTTGATGTTATAAAAGATTGCAAAAGAATGTTTTTTGACTGTTTAGACCATGCATGAATGATAGATAATTTTGCATGTTATGTTTTTGGGAAAGTTACCTTCCAGGACGGGTGCCGAATATGGGTAAATAGAGAGTGTAGTTTTGCTTTTCCAAAACTGCTTTTATTGTCGTGCATGACATTTTACTTGGCCAAGTAATTTTTGTACCATTGAAACAAATGGATTATTGAACTCTCTACCATATCCTAGTATCGAACTTGCTTCTTTCTTAAATGAATTAGAAAAATGAAAATGCTTGTGGTTTACTAGTAGTACTAGGCATGCACTAGATTCCATCTTGCTCGTAGACTGCTTTTTGCTAAGCAATTTGTGTAGGGTTGGGTATTTCTTGATTGACTAAGAAATTTTGGGGAAGTGTAAGCTTCGAGGTTGGGCGGAAAAAGCGCCTGATTCTTGTTCTCGTCTTCTTGTTGAAGATTTGTATTTGGATGGAAGATCGACGAACTGTATCTTCTTTTATGCTTTATTATACTTGATATATGTAATGACGAGCTTATGGCGACTGAATGCCTAAGTCTTGAGTTGTAACTGATATAATTGTTATTCATTGTATTTATAACTGAAATTGTGTAATTCGACACTTGTAAGATTTAGACTGAATTGTAATGAATTATCTTTCGACTTTTATGTCGTTGTTGTGTAATCGACTAGTTCTTTGATGTCTAAATGAATGGAATGAAGACGTTATTTTGAATATAATGGATCTTATTTAAAGTAATTGTCGATGTTGTTTTAAAGAGATTTTCACTCTTTACATCTGATCTCATATTAACTGTATAATATATCTCTTTTCACCGATCTAGCTTCCGGCAATAAATGTTGTTTTGCAACAACGGTGCAAAAAAAACCAAAGAGAAATCACCACATGTCGCACTGCCATTTGCTCTACTGCTTGGTCGACATCCCTTCACTATCACTAGCCATTCCAACACATTTCAGGGTTGACAAAATCCATTATCGCCAAAACACTGTCTGCTAGCTTTATCGGGTCCCACACGCCACACGTGCACCACTGATGGAGGTTCTAGGGTATCCAGGAGGGAATATCCTAGATTCCCATGAGCCCGCCTAGAACGAGCTTCTGAGGCTGCCACGTGCCCACTGCTCGTGCTCTTCATTTGGCTTACGTGGAAGTCGTTTGAGCTCCTTCAGGGAATCTCTAGCGGCATTCGCTAGATTCCCCAGGGAACTCCTGAGGCGTAGACAAGTGTCCACGGCTGGACAAACCTTCGCATAGAGTAGCTCGGGGCCCACCTTCTCTTCACCGCGCTCACCTCTTGACAAGCCACCATGCATCATGCACACAAGCAATTCTGCTCAGAAAAAAGGTTAACAGCGGTACTTGCCTTCGGATGCCGCGAAAAACAACCAGCACTTTCGGATGAAGCTGATAGCAGTCGTTGATGCAAAACATTGGCACATCGGCAAGGCATAGCATTGCCTCCCGCCGATGGGCGATCGATCCGCCGATAAAGGCGAAGCCAACAAACTTTCCGCCAACTCCACGCCCATCGGCCCATCGCTGTGACAACCCTCAGAGTCTCGCCGATCAAACTAAGTCTCAGCGACTAAAGGGTCAAGTCGACCAAATGAGAACACCATGGTAAAGAAATAAGGGCATAAATTCATCAAGCCTCTCTTAGAGGTCCAAGCCAGTAAATTGAGGCACATTTTCCAACATAGGCCTCCCCACAAATTGGGATTTTCTGATGATGTAAGAAGGTCTTTAAGGCCCCATGAACTCACCCCAAAGAAAAATATTTATCACAACTGGGGTGATTGGTTTTTCTATGCATATGCCATAGTGATAAGGATCTATGAGACCTCAATGGCACCTCATGTGCTCCCCAAGGATGTCCCTAAAATAATTTATTTTTTGGAGATCATGTGGTAGTTGAACGAGTCTGACAAGACTCATTTCAGAAATAACAAGAAGCATTCCATCCTTCCTAGTTTTGTGGCATTCTTAGATTTTATGGCTTTGTATAGGGATGGTATGGAGTTGATCAAAGAAAACTTCCTCCCCTACAAGATGAAGGTTGACAAAGTTAGGAGTTTTGATCCTAGAGGCTTCATCAATAGGGAAAGAGGAATATATAGGTTGCCAGCCTATCTCCATCAACTTGACAACATTGAGGATCTAATCAGTAATTTCTCTTCAGAGATCCAAGCTTCCAAAAGGAGGGAGTTGTGGGTTAAAATTCAGCTTGCAAAAAATAAGAGGATGAAGGTTGGCCCATCCTTTAGAGGGTCATTTCTTCAAATAAGGGACCCCATAGTTGAAATGATGACTATGCTTGACAATGCCAACCTTCATGACTCATTTCTCCAAAACAAAATTACCACCAAGCCCACAACTAGTGACCCCATTGCAAGCAATTGACCCAAATGTTGGATCTCTGGTAGATTATCCAATTGGTTCTGAGGAGATGGATGCATCCATGCTCTCATGGTTCAAAAATAATTCCTCCTCCTATGATGCTAATTGAGAGACCTGTAGATGATAGTTTAGTCATCAATTTTGAATTAGGTGGGCAAGTGGTTGATGACATCTAGGCTAAGGCTAGTGAAGAGTTTTTGAAGGATGAGGATTTCATCATCACTCAAGTGTTCAAGGAATTGATCCTTAAGAACAAAGGAGAGGAGTTAAGATTAACTCTTACTGCAAGAAGCTTCTCTAAGCAGGAGTAGAAGGCCACCATTAAACAATTTTGGCAAAAGGTAAAGGAGGAGATGGAGAACATGAACACAAAGAAGGGGAGGGAATTGGTAAAGAGGGAAAGATGTTTTTTGCTTCCAGGTCAGGATATCTCCTCAGCCATTGCATTTGATGCCATCAAGAGGCATCAAGTTGAGAATTCAATCTTAGGATTGGAGGAACAAGCTGAAGACCTATATTTTAGGTTTGGATTCCACCCTAGACATGAGACCTTGGCTATTTGGTCAATTTTTCCTCAGACCAATAAGCCACAACTAATTAGCAACCCTAATGAGCTCACTAGCCACCTTGTTGTCAGAAGGGTTGGAGATACAAGTGCTACTCAGGTAGCTTCCTTGATAGTTAATGCAACTCTTTTTAGAGAGGTAACTGTTAAGAAGTTGCATGCTGATCTAGACAAGGAAAATGCCCGATCTCATCCTATTCATGCATTCCATTATGAATTTTATATTGCACTCCATTTTTTTAACAATCTTATTGATCTTCTCATTATACCTTTTGATTCTTGTAATATTATATTCTTTCACCTTGTTGTTAGATATTGTAAAAGAGCTAGGATCCATATTGTTTGGCAAACAAAATAAATAATTTTTTTAACGATTATGAACAATAGAGATCAATATTATTCTTGAATTGGACTTGGATTATATGAGACTTTTGTCTCCTTTTAAAACCATACTACATGGCAAGCGATTGTACCCTAAATACACCTACTTTTGACAAGCCTATTTACTTTTATGTATCTAGACATGTAATCACATTATTCCTTGGAAAATATAATTTTCTACTATCAATTTAATGTGAATCTTTGTGTAAGTCTTTATGATTAAGTGGGTTAAATTTGTCTTATGAAACTTAAAACCTAAGTTACACAAATGATACTATATTAATAATCATGAGAAAATATATTGACCATTACTTATTCAATATATTAGTATAACTATACCATTTTAATCTAGTATCTTTTACTTAATATAAGTTTAGTACTATAAGCATTCTAACTATTATATAATATTAAGTAAATCTAACATATAGTATTATAATCTTGTAAAATAAATAGTGTGAAAATAGTTAAGACTTCTTGTAATATATATTCAATAATCAAGATGATATTCAAGTGCTTTTACTAGATGGGTCCATAAAAAGACACCTCTCTACAAAGAGCACATTAGAAGAGTGAATCTATGATCTTGAAGCTCAAGATTTGTAAATCTCAAATAAATTTTTAGATGGTGAAAATAGTTGATGCAAGATAAATAATAATGGTTACCCAAGTATATGATGACTTAACTTGGGTTATCCATATGTGGGTTTTGTATGAATACAAATATGAATTTGGAGATTCCCCTTCTTATTAATCCCTCTTCCAAGTTTGATAGTTGGCCTCAATCACTTGAATTCAAAAGGAAAAACCTTTTATTTCCTTTAATTCTCATAGAGTAGGTCATTATGTGAAGAACTATTATAAGAAGATGGATAAAGTGATTGCTTGAAACAAAAGGAGACAGTCGAAGAACTAGTTGAAAAAAAATTGATGGTGAAGGTGGCCTCCCTAATGGTGAAGGTGGCCTCCCTAATAAATCAGGCACAAGAAAAGTACCAAAGAAATTTTAGATGATTCTCAATTAACAAAATGCAATATCCAAGTTGTTAAGATAAAGGAAGGTAGGGTCTATTAAAAAGAAGTTAATGTAAGGTCAAAAGAGGTTTTTGTTTTTTGTTTTTGTTTTTTAATGAGGATGAGATTAACTTGGCTTCAAGGCACGGCTTCTTTAGATTTGACCTTTTTGGAGGTGGCTTGTGGGAAGAAGGGAATTTGTTCATCTTTTTCAATCAAGAACAAAAGAAAAATGAAATATTTGTTTCCTATTAATTCAGCTTGCTTGGGCGACTGGGTAGGAGGTAAATGGCACCTTATACAGTGAATCTAGTACGTTTTTAAAAAAGATCATTTGAATCAGTTTTGCCCTTTGAAAACATTCTCATATTTTTATTCACTTTATTTCTGCTTTCTCAAAGCTTCTTTTGTTTTGTGGTTCAACTTTTGACTGACTGTTTTATATTCTGTCTTTCCAACGCAGGAATATATGGGCCATGTTTACAGTAGATTTCTCCTCTTGGTCCATCATTTTCTTCATGTAAGCGATGCTGTCCTTATCAGTGATGGGTATCGGAGTTCGTCATCGTTCAAATTTGGCATGGTACGGCTAGTGCAGTCAAACGTGGCTCTGACTAATTGTTTAGGAAGTTTAGCCGTAGCAAAAACTTCAAATTGACTCATGGCAGCCATATCTACAGGATACGATTAACAAGCATTTTCAAACGGGTATATAAGTAAAGCTGGTTGTGCGGAGACAAGATAAGGCCCTTTGAAAATTCAATGTTTTATTTCAAGTTTTCAAAGTTTTTTTAGTTGATAGGTTATATATAGTGTGAGATTTGAGCTTGAAACAAGTTTTACGTCGTAAGTTAACTGTTGAGTTATCCAAAAACAAGTTTTAGCTACTTTTAATGGTAAATCAGCTGTCATTTGATAACAACTTTCTTTTTTCATTTGCATTGCTTTATGTTTTAAATCTGTATGCAAATATTTGATAATCAAATAATACTTAGGAAAAATCTAAATTTGTCTAAATTTATTTCATTTCATTATTTAGCATTTATTATTAATTGTTTAATCCACCCACATTCAATTAGAATCTGCATGCACAAACACATACTCTCTAACATATTAACATACACAGTTTTCTATTGATGTAATCCTTGAACCTCCTTTAAATACAAAGTACTAATTATATATAAATCTTTAGTGACCATATCTTTTAGTCTAATGCCCAGCTCTAGTTGTCCAATTCTCAATTTACATATGATCATTCTTTTTTTAAATGTGCTTATATATGCCTTCTTATTTACATTTACCTTTCTTAAAAATGTATTTTTTATCATTTAATTTATAATTCTTAACTTATATATGCCTTGTTTATGCTTCCACATTTTCCCTACATGCCCACCAAAGCATTCCCTACAATATCTGACAATATCCCCCTTCTATTACGCTTTCATGGATGTCCATACCTTTTCGGCACAGGCGGGGAGAATGCTTGCTTTAGAATTGCCAATTTCATTTGATTGAAGGTTTCTAAAGCCTTGTCAACAAAACCATTTTGTGCATATCCTGCAATCATGGCATTCCACAGAGACCATATTTCTTTGAGGCATTTTGTCGAACAGTTCGCGTTTCTTGTCTATGCTTTCAGGTTTTGCACACATCTCTCGCAGAGCAGTAGCAACTACAACATCTGACGAAATTCCTCTATCCTTCATGCTTTGATGGATGTCTATATCCTGTTCCAAAGCTATCATTTGACACAGATTGGGAGGATGCTAGCAAAGTTTGCAGTGTCTGGCTTTACACCTGTCAATTGCATTTGCTTGAAAGTTTCTAAAGCCTTTCAGCACATCCATTTTGAGAATATCCTGCAATCATGGCATTCCATGAGGCGACATCTCTTTGAGGCATTCTGTCAAACAGTTCACATCCCTTGTATATACTTCGACATTTTACCTACATTTCAACCAAGACAGTTGCAACTACAAACGAATTCCTCAATCCTCTATCCTTTGATGTATGTCCATACCCTGTTTCAAACCTCCAATTTTAGCCCAGGCGGTGAGGATGCTAGCGAAGGTTGCAGAGACTGGCTTTACACCTGCCAATCGCATTTGCTTGAACGTTTCTAAAGCCATTTCAACAAATCCGCTATGTGCATATCCTGCAATCGTGGGATTCCATGAAACTACATTTCTTTGAGGCATTCGATCAAACAGCTCACATGACTTGTCTGTGCTTCCACATTTTGGAACCATGTCTATTAGACCATTTCCAACTACATTTGACAAAATTCCCCTATCCTTATGTTTGATGGATACTTAAACTTTGTTACAGAGCTCTCATTTCGGCATAGATTGGGGATACGCTGGCAAATGTAAATTGATCGAGTTGGAGACCTGTTTGTTGCATATGGTGAGACTGCGCCACTACCTCCTAAGGACAACCATGTCTTTTGTATGCTGCAATAACCATATTCCATGAGAGGCTATCTCCTTTTATGTAACCTAACACTTTACGACGTCTACCAAAATTCTGCAGCAGCTCGGGAACAGTGATTTGAGTTTAAGTTTTTGTTTTATTTATGTATGGGAACTACAGACCACTGATCCTTGTCCTGCAAATCTATGTAAAATGTAGAATGTAGTGAATAGTACAAGAAGTGTATGATTAAATATCAATTAATTTTTTTAATTAGATATTCTAAGTATTTCTAATAATATTTCAAATTTATTAAAAAAATTAAGCAATGTCAAAATTGAAATATGTATAATAAATTTTATTTTTATATAAAAATAAATGTATATTTTATAAATATTATTTTATATAAATTAGAATGGATATAACAATTTACACTTGATAGCAAGTTCTAATTATAAATGGTCTAATCCTCATTTGACTATAGTTTATTGCAGAGGCTCAAAGAAAAAGTCAAATGATGCAAACACTAGTACAAAACCTCTACAATTGTGAACAAATGTATTCTAGCATGGCTTGCATATTAACTATATTCTCATTATATAGCAACAAAATAGTTACCATCATGGGAAAACTCTAAATATGTTATCTTAGAGTATTATGTGTCACTATGCAATGTCCTTCATTGATACACTTCAAAATTGTAAGTTCTTCAGTTCTACTATAAGCGATGAAGGAATAAAAAATGTAAGAACACACCAAAACAATAATAATACACTGAAACTAATCATGGAACAAAATTTGTGGCTTGATAAAGAGAAAGATTAATCAAGATGTATACCAAAACATAGTTTCCCTGGTCAATTTTCAACACAACATAGTTGCTAACAACAGAATCAATCATTGTAGAAAGAACATCACAAATAATGTAGTTACAAACAAAAACATGGTTGACCTCACAAGGGAATTTATTTCATTGAATAAGTGGTGAACTTTGCATCTTAGGTATAGTTTGCATTGTGCAGTCCCATAGAAACCAAACCCCTAAATTCATCCTTGACCATTGGAAAATTCTCCTATGGGGTTGTTGATCCATCAAATTGAAGTTTGAATTATTGTCCAACAAATACTTTTCCCATCAATATCATTACCACCATGGCTTGAGAAATCCATAGGAAATATGAAGCTACCTTAGAATTTGTAACAAAACTCCTAATATGAAGTTCTAGGCAATCTAAATGTGAATGACTTCCTTAATGGTGTTGGAGTAATTAGGAAATCCCCTAATAATTAATTAATCATTAATTAATTATTAGGTCCCTTATTACTTTAATTACTTAAGCTAAACTTAGAAGTATTTTATTATTATTAGATTAGGGTATTTATAGGTCAAGTTGCTTCATTGCATGATATTGGGACACTTGTCACAATCTAATCAAATCCTCATCTTGGGTTTGCACTTTTTATTTTATAAGAATCTATTATTGTACTTTGTAACATTCACGTGTATTCACATACATTACTCAATACATAAAGCATATTGAATGCTTGTTTGATTCAATCATTCTCTCTTCGTTTCATAGAAAATTAGTTGCTTTGATTTCTCATTTTTTATAGGTGTTTTGATTGTAGGTGATTTTGAGAGCTTTGGGGTTCACTATCAACTCCAACATGGTATCAGAGCACCAAATATGTGTTTTCCTATCCAAATTCTGAGAGATTCAGTCTTGAGGGAAAATCATCTCTTCCTAGAGCAAAACAAGCATTGCTATTAGATCCAAAACAATAAAACCCTATGATCGCATGTCGTTTCGTCAAAATATGAGAATTTTAAAAAATAAAAATGAAAAATTAGCTACTAGGAATCCATACAAAGCAATCTATATAGTCACATAGTCCGACATGAAAACCTAGGAACCACTATTGCTTGTGTAGGTGAGTGTACATGTTTGCAAAAAAATAATTTTTATTGTTATTTTTTTCTCAAAAAATACAAAATTTCAAAAAAGAAAAAAAAATCAAAAGGTAGTCTATACTGCATATGGTACTACACACATACTATGGCAGTCCTATAGTCTCATGCTATTTTTTGATCAACATTAAAAACATGCAACAACTTAAAATCTTGCCGACACCTTAAAAAACCAACATATCAAAAAATTCAATGGATCCTACACCCACCACCACCAAAAACCTCTAGTGCACTCACCTCCAACAAATAGAATATTCCACCACTATATACGGTAAAGTACAACAAATATTTCATCGAATATTTTTTACAAGTCACCAACATTTTTCTAGTAATATGGAATATTCCAAGAATATTTATTGAAATCAACATTGTATGGACGATCTCAAGCCCCCCTAGCCCCCTTTTTCCCTAAAAGAGTTATCTTTTTTATTTTTGGCATAACTTGGGCATATGATGTCGAAATTGGGTAAATAAGATATTGTCGAAATTTTGGTTTTGAGAACTTTCTAGTGGAATAGGTCTCATTATTGAGATTTTTTGTTAGTTCATTTTAATCTCATTCAAACTTTGATCTTCATTTTCTACTTCCAAGCTCATAAATTTTTTCTTGTATTTCTAATTTTCACGACTCGAGTAGCGTTGGAAAGGTATTTAAGAGTTCCTCAAATCCATATATATACTTTTTCAAGAATCTTCCCTGGGTACACTATATTCATTTTTTAGTGATTTCACATTTTTTCCAGTTAATTGGTGTCTTGGCATTTGGAAAGGATTTATTTGCGTGAGATGACTTCATTTGATCTACTTTACATGCGTTAAAGTTTTCAGTCTCTAATTTTTTTATTTGAGGAAGTATCATGGGTTTTTTTGTTTATCCTTTTGTGGTCATCTTGGAAAAGGATAACTATGAGTCTTGGCAACATGACACCCTTACAGAGTTTCAACTTTCTCACTTCTCTCTCCTTTGTCTGCATTTGAACAACCTGCGCACATGGTGGATTTTTCTTTGGGGGTACCTCACGGTCCCCCTTTGTCCCCTCCTGACCCGAGCTTCGCCATGTCACTTGCGGTCTTGTGTCCCTCAAGAGCTACTCCTCGCTTATTCAAGTCCAAGGTCCCCGTGATCCCAAGTCAATCACCCATGATTTCAGTCCAATTTGGTGTGGAAGTGCCAATGTTCGTGTTTCATCTGGAGGTTCATGGTTGGAAGGATGTACTAACTAATGGTAGTCAGGGTACTAAGGTCACTACTCCTTGCTTAGAAGAGGAGGTCATTGTCTTGAACATGGATTTTTCTATCTCTGATTTAGCCAGTAATAGGGTTATTTCCTCAATGGAAAATGCGGTGGTCGGTCGCTTTCTCTCCTTTCGACCTTCTATTGATATGGTTAGGAAATGGGGTGCTACTAAATGACATCTGAAGGGAAGTGTGGACATTTGTGCTATAATGGGAGGGATGTTTCTATTCAAGTTCACAGCTTCTGATGACTTGGTCACAATCCTCTCTTCGAGGCCTTGGGTGTATGGGAAGCACACTCTGGCCTTATGTCGCTGGAAGCTAGGGTTTGACCCTACTGTGGATCTTAATAAGGCGACACTGATAGGGGTTCATCTTCTTGGTTTTCCCCTTAAGTATTGGGATGAATCCATCTTCAAAAGCATTGGGGATTCATTGGGACAGTTTATTACGTCAGACTCCATTACCCATTCCAAATCCAGGTTAGTTTTTTCCCGCTTTTATGTCAATATTAGTGTGCACAAGATGCTTCTTACCTTGGTGAAGCTATGCTCTAAGTTGGGTTCTTGGGTTCAACCAATCTGTTATGAAAATGGGGTGGTCTACTATTAGAAGTGTGCTAAACCCAGACACCTAATTACTGACTAAAAATCCTCTTTTAATCAGGTACCCAACCCTGGTGATATTGTTGTTGTTGATGAGCACTATCCTTTCGAAAATGATATCCTGAAGATAGTGGACTCTCTAGTTAAGTTGGATTCTCCTGTCTTCCTCCGATCCTTGAGGCCTAGTCTTTTGATGGGGATGCGGCTTGTTCTAGTCTGGATTTGGTCCCTACTAACCCTATTTTGACTATGAGTGTGGTTGTTGGTGCGGACCTAGTGGTTGGTAATGTTGCTACTATGTTGGTTGCGAGTTTGTCTATCATGAAGGACCCGGTGGTTGGGGTTGTCTCCCTAGACCAAACCTTTTGGGGGGCCATGGGTCTTGGTGCCTCTCTGAATATTGGCGGGTCTAGGAACTAGTTGGATCAAAGGAGAATAAGGAGAAATATTGGAGGAAATGGCTGCCAAAGTAAAAACTAAGAAAGGTGTCCTGGATTCAGTAGATTTAAACCAGGAGAATTTCGTGGAAGAGGAGTTTTGAACAAGCCCAAAGAAAAAAGGAAAAAAGAAGAAGATGGATATGGGTGGTGATTCTAAACTAGGAATACCCAACCAACAACAAACTAGGAAAAGGGAGACAACACATGAGATAACAATTGGTAAACAAAGGACATTGGAGGTTTCCTCAAAGAAGAGTCTAAAATGAAGGTGTTGTCTTGGAATGTGTGAAGACTAAATAGTTCTCATAAATAACTTGCGTTGAAAAACTATGTTTTAGAACATAGGATAGAAGTTTTACAATTATAGAAAACTAAAATGAAAAAAATAAAATTGATAGTATTGTTAAGTATATATGGTCGGGTGCTCTTTAATTTTGCAGTGATTTAGAGGGAGTGTCTAGTGGGCTTGCAGTGTTATGGAACCCTTCCAGGATCAAGGGTACTGAACTATTTTATTGTCGAAGTAGTGTGGGTGTCCTTTTTTCTTACCTAGGTGGCTCTTGGTCACTGATTAATATTTATGCTCCTAACTAGAGGAATGCTAGAAATGGGCATGTGCAGGATCATGATGGGCCAAAAAGTGGTGATATGAAAAAAGTGGTGTTTTGCACTTGTGAAAAAATGTGAAAATATTGAGTTGACTTTTTTTTGGGTTGGGTGTCAATACATTGCTCCATAGCAATGCCCAAGCCAAAGTTTTACAAATCGGATATCTGATTTGAGTCAGGTAGTATAAAAGCTAAAAAAGGTCATTTGAAAGTCATTGAAATTCATTTCAAACCTCCAGCGATTGCAATAGCGACTACAATAGCAACGCGAGTGCAATCCGATATCGGATTTAAGCTGATATTTGATTTTGAAGGTATGTATTTGGTTTTTTTTTATTTTAATTGATTTTTGTTTTAGTTTTGTATAATTTTAACTAGGTTTTTTACATATTTTGATTTAAAACTAGGTTTTTTTAACAATAATTTCATTTATATTATCGAATTTCAATTAGATTAATTAGTTTTTAACTTCAATCAGGTATTATGGCTAGGAATCAAAACCCACAAATGCCAAACCCTCCACCAGATCCATGCCCACCAATTGAAGAGTTAGTTAGTGAAAAATTGGAGCAATTGAGGGGCATTTGTGATGTTTATAAGACAATCCCTCGATTAAGAAAGATGAAAAACACATTGAAAGAAATAATTAAAAATATAGAAACCCTATCCACCCAACATAATGCCTTTCTTTCATGGCAACAAAGCATGAGGGAATATTACTCATGTGGATTGTCTTACGAAGATATGAAAGATCTCAGAATAATAAAAGCCCAAATAGCCTCTTTATTTATTAACCCCTGCACTGGTCTGCCAGTTAATGTTAATAAACCAAAACATAAATCTATAAAATGGTGCATGAATAAGGACATTGTAGATAAATTTTAGGGTCATTGGTGCATGGTTTTTGATAAACCACCCAACAACAATAGTGATGTACCATTTTAATTTATTAAAAAATTATACGCTGAGTTTGTGTTAGGGAATCATGTCAATTACTTTGACATTAAACCCTTCCAGGGCGTAGGTGGAGGTATGCCCTAAGATAAACTAGGGGAAGTTAGAGTAGTGCACGGCCCATATGTTCCCCCTACTCCCCTTCCTCAGCCACCTCTAGTATGTCATCCAGATATTATCGAGGATGCAACCACATAGACTATTCAGGCTATTTACTCTTTGAGTGATCTTTTTGTTTCCCATACTGCTACAGTAGCTCAGCCACATGCTGGTGATGTTGGTGATGGATCGAGTGTTGCTACATCCTCCTCCTCAAGTCCACATATATGTGTGCCACATACTTGCACTATGTGCCACTAGATATGCTTGGGTCCTCTTGTACAACTTGTTGAGCATCCTTTGGACACATCTAATTATGACCTCCATGATGTGGACGTTATAGGAGATCAAATGCAGGATATTGAAGCAGACCTTGTAGAGTCCTCTCCTGCTAGAGAGGAGGACGTTGGAATAGTTACACAAGTAAGATTTAAGTTGTAAATTCATAACTTGCATTTATTTTTAAATGAATATTAATAAGAGATAGTATCAAGTACTAATATAATTTATTTACATGGTCTATTTAATAGTTGATGTCTGAGGAGGAGCTTACACAAGTTACTGATAGCACCCTCAGGGCCATTTCATTTGGCCTCGACATGCACGTGGTATATATTTTTGCACTCACTCGTTTACTTTTTTACTATATACTTGCTTGTCATTTGAATTGCCATCAATGAAATTATATATTAACTTATATGTTTATCTTATTTTCCTCATGTAGGAAACACCTAGAGCGAGTGAGGTGCAGCGTTGTCTAGAATTTGGAGGCACATTATTAGATAAGGGAAAGGTAATTGAACTCAAATTCAATTGAATTAATTTTTTTAAGATCTTATAGTGATTATACATACATTGACATAGATTGGTAGTTTCATATACTTGTCATTTTTATGTATAGGCGGTTATGAGCTACACATCATTGTTGACAAGTGTCACGACGCCTGAAGGAGTAGCTATTGGAACACTTGAAGGAGTAGGTGTTGAAACACCTCAAGGAGGAGTTGTTGAAACACTTGAAGGAGATAAAGAAAAAAATATGCCTAAAGAGGTATGTGTTTATTTTATTTTGTGTTTGGTCAATATGTTCCTATTACCTACAATTGTATGCTCACTAGTATCAATTTTATGTTTTTGTTCACATATATAGATTGGCATTGCAAAAGTTGATATGATTGGTTCTTTGAGAGGGGTATATTCTAGGACCTCTGAGGGTTTGAAGAGATGTATATATGAGGTAATCAAGATTTAAATTTTAGAGTTCAATTATAATTCAATGTATATTGATTTTGATGTTAATTATTCAATTTTAAATTATATAATCTAACTAATCTCAATTATGGTTTGAATTTTTCTTGTGCAGTTTCTTTCAGAGCCAAAGAGTGCTTCAAAGAGGCTCCATTTTGATGATCCACCAATAGTTTAGGATGAGATAGACATTGTGGCATGTATATTTTGAATAGATATCAGGATGCTCCATATTGATGATCCACTAGTAGTTTAGGATGAGTAGACATTTTGGCATGTATATTTTGAATAGATATCAGGATGCTCCATATTGATGATCCACTAGTAGTTTAGGATGAGATAGACATTTTGGCATGTATATTTTGAATAGATATTGGGATGGCATATGCCACATTTTGTAAAAAAAAGTTTGGGTTGGTGTTGATGAAAATGTTGTATATGGACATACACTTGATTATTAGATAATTTGATATATAGAAGTTGAGAATCAAAATAGTGTGTTCCTCATGTGCATGTTTAAACTGTTTAAAAATTTAATCTTGAGCAATGGTTAAATATCAATGTACAATAGCATAGAAAATAATGGTTATATTATATAGTTCACAATAAAAACTAATGAATAATGGTTAAATCATATCATATATTTCTTAGTTATATTATGGTTATATTATATAGTTTAAACAGCTTTGAAGACAAGAACAATGGTAAAGTTTAACATTTTAACTTTAAAGTTTAAATAAAAAAAATTCATTGTCTCGCACTACATGATGTTTTAGGGTCATTAGGGAGTCATTGGTGTCATTTTGTGCATTACAACGAGGAAGTTGCAAAATATTGCAAATTATGAAAAGTTGTCATTAAGAATGCCAAAAGGTTGTAAAGAGGAAGCCCAACGATCATTTGGGTTTGAAAAGTAGTTGTAACTATTGAATTTGGTGGGAAAACCTTTAAATAGGCTTGTGAACTTGAAGGGATGGTTAGATAAGTTGTTCATTGAGAAGAAGTAATAAAATTTCATTGTTTCCTTGTAATTTCTTGAGTTTTTCCAGAATTTTTGAAGTTTCTTTGTGTTGTACGGTTTTGTACAAGGTAATATTGCACTCCAATGGATTGAATTCTATGAGTAGAAGGATTAACTTGAGCACAATTTTTTTTTGAAGCATTTTCATTTGTTTTTGTGCATTTAAGAGGCAATTTACTAAGGGTCGATCTATATAACTTGTTTAAGGGTTTCGAGTGCATCTAAAATGGCATATTAATCCTTCCACCCAATGTATGCATTTTTAATTCAGTGGATAGGATTAGTTAGGGTTAATGAACATGTTTGCATAATTTCATGTGCAGGGGAGGTCAGGATCATGATTTTGATGGTGTCCTAGATGACATTTTGGGTGTTTTTGCATGAAAAGGAGAGGTTAGAGGGAGTAAATGTGAGAAATATTTGAGGGCACACTTTTAATGTCCTTTTAAGTTTGTGTAGGGTTTTTCGAAGGTGATAGATGCACTAGGATGGTCTGGTGAAGTCTACAAGTAGGTCTTTCAATAAACCCTTGCCTAAATTGAGCAATTTGGGGGTTTTATTGAATAGGGTCTTAGAGGGCGAGTTCCTGAAGATAAGTTCAATTTTTTTTGGTTATGTCAATTGGTGAGTGCTGCCCCATTAAGATTTTGGGTTTGTGAAGTGATTCAAGGGTGGTTGCTTTGGCAATTAGGCCTATTTGGCTAAGTTGAGCAGCATAGTTTGAATGATTTGTGGAAGTTGTTCCAAAAGAGTCATATGTGGGGTTGATGTATGTTGTAGAAGGATTTAATGAGTGCCTAGAATGATGGTCACTTGCAGAGGTTATTAAGGAAAACTAAGTTTTAAGTTGGGAAAATTGGGTTTGCAGACCTACAAGGGTGTCTAGGTGAGAAAGGGAAAATAAGCCAAGACTGAGTTTGTAAGTAGAAAGGTGATTTGTAACCTTATGAGTTGATACAGTGAGTGGTTTTTCAACCTATTTTTCTATCAAAAACACTCATGAACACTTAAAAACTCAAAATACCTAGTCTACAAAGGTAGGGTAGGTAATTTGGATGTTTGGGCTTGAAGCCCTAGTTGAACAAAGAGTGAAAAAGGGTGAAATTGAGAGGTTTTAAGAAGGAAATGTGCAAGAAATTTGGGGGAAAAATAATTTGAAGGTGAATAAAGTTTGTGCAAGGTGAAATAAGAATGTTTGAAAATATTTTGAGGTTGAATGAGGTCCGGAGATGGGTTTTTCAATAAACCCCTGCTTATTTGGTGAAAAATGAGGGTTTCATGAAAGAGGGTCTTAGCAAGTGATTTTTGACTCAATGGCTGAAGAATTTGTGGTTTTAGAGGTATTTTGAGGACTATATAATGGTATTTTGAGTGGGAAGAAAGATTGAAGGAGATTTCCTTTGTTAAAGTGGGCTAATTGGAGCCCCTTTTCCAGCATTTAAGATCAGTTTGATGGTATGGTTCCAAACTAGGTACATGTGATTCTATTATTTCTTTTTTGAGTGTAATAAGGTCATCCATGACCATTTGGAGTCATTTAGAGTCATTTTCAAGTGATTTGGGGTCATTTGTCAGAAAATGTAAAAAGTTGTCAAGTTGCTAAAGTGTTGTTAAGCAACTTTTGCAAGAAAGTGCAAAAATGAAGTTTTATTAAGAAAATATTTAAAAAGTGGTTGTAAATGGTTGGGACGCATCTAGGTGGGTATATTTACACTAGGAATGGTCCTCTTATGAACTGAAACACGTGGAATCGCTCCAAGCTACATTCAACCAGCATAATCCCTTAAGAGTCCAAAGTGCGAAATGGCAACAAACTTTGGCAAGCTCGTATCCAAACACCATGACCCTTAGAAATTTCTCATTTGACCCTATGGGATTGAGTTGGGCCCCTCTACAACAACCTCTCTCAATTTTTTCTATCTCGGAGGCCTTTTTCTGTGGTGGTGAATTCTCGTTTAGGGAAAAAGTTGTCAAATGCAAGTAGTTGAAAGTTGCAAAGTGGTGCAACTTTCATTCTACAACTCGTGTGACCAAACAAACTATTCTGGCACATTTGAGTGGGTACATTTATGCTAGGCATGGTCCTCTTTCACATCAAAACACACTGAATCACTTTGAGCTACATTCAACCAGTAGAATCCCTTAAGAGTCCAAAGTGCAAAATGGTTGCAAACTTCAGTATGCTCGTATTCGGGCATTGTGACATGTAGAAACTTCTTGTATAACCCTATAGGATCACGTTGGGCCCCTCTACAATAACCTCTCTCGGTTTTTTCTATCTCGAAGGCCTTTTCCTGTGGTGGTGAATTCTCGCTTGGGGAAAATGTAATCAAATACAAGTAGTTGAAAGTTGCAAAGTGGTGCAACTTTCATTCTGCAACTCATGTGACCAAACGGACCGTCCCGACGCATCCGTGTGGGTATATTTACACTAGGCATGGTCCTCTTTCACACCGAAACACATAGAATCGCTCTGAGCTACATTCAATTGACAAAATCTCTTAAGAGTCCAAAGTGAAAAATGGATGCAAACTTTAGCATGCTCGTATTTGGACACCGTGACACTTAGAAACTTCTCGTCTGACCCTATGGGATCATGTTGGGTCCCTCTACAATAAAATATCTTTATTTTTTCTATCTTGAAGGATTTTTTCCCATGGTGGTGAGTTCTCGCTTGGCGAAAAAGTTATCAAATGCAAGTAGCTGAAAGTTGCAAAGTGGTGCAACTTTCATTTTGCAATTCGTGTGACCAAACGGACTATTCTAAAATGTTTGGGTGGGTAATTTTACACTAGGAATGGTCCTCTTATGCACCCAAACACACAAAATCACTTTGAGCTACATTCAATCGGTAGAATCCCTTAAGAGTCCAAAGTACAAAATGGCTGCAAACTTTAGCATGCTCGTATTTGGACACCGTGACACTTAGAAACTTATCATCTAACCATATGGGATAGCGTAGGGCTCCTCTACAATAACCTCTCTCGGTTTTTTCTATCTCAGACGATTTTTTTTGGTGGTGGAAAATTCTCGCTTGGGGAAAAAGTTGTCAAATGCAAGTCATGTGACCAAATAGATTGTTCTGACGCATCTGGGTGAGTATTTTTATGTTAGGAATGGTCCTCTTACGCACCAAAACAAGCGCAATCACTCCAAGCTACATTCAACCGGCATAATCCCTTAAGAGTCGAAAGTGCAAAATGGTTGCAAACTTCAGCATGCTTGTATTCAGACATTGTGACACTTAAAAAATTCTTGTCTAACCCTATGGGATTATGTTGGACCCCTCTACAATAACCTCTCTCAATTTTTTCTATCTTAGAGGCTTTTTCTCGTGGTGGCGAATTCTTTCTTAGGGAAAAAATTGTCAAATGCAAGTAGTTGAGTGTGTAAAAATGACTTTCTAGCCATTCCACCCATTGTATCCTATTGCAACTCGATGGAATGGCATAATTAGGGGTAGGGAACATATGTGAAAGAAAAGGTGAAGAAGTTGGGTCTGTAGACCTATAAGACAAATAGTGAAGTTTGAGGGGAATCACCCTTGATAGGGTTTGAAGGAACAAAGGCTTGGTGTATTAGTTGGATTTGTGTTTAGTTAATTAAAGGCCTCCCTGCTCTACATCATGCTATTTATTATTAGTACACTTTCATATATTTTTTCCAAGCATCCATAGCTTTTTCGAAAGCACCTGTTTTAGAATTTTACCCATAGCAGCAAGGCAGTGAATTGATTGATAAAATGATTTGGTAGACATGTATGAAAAATGTCGTAGCATAGACAAGGCAATGAACTGTTTGAAATAAATACCTCAAAGAAATGTGGTCCCATGGTGATGGATTCCATGACAAGCACATTGAAATCACATTTCTTTGAGGCATTTTTTCAAACAGTTCATTGCCTTGTCTATGCTATTGCTTATTATTATGCTTTGATAGATTTTTCCAAGCATCCATAGCTTGTTTGGAAGAACCTGTTTTAGGATTTTAGCCATAGCAGTAAGGTAGTGAATTGTTTGATAAAATTCTTTGGTAAACATGTACGAAAAATGTGGTAGCATAGACAAGGCCGTGAATTGTTTGAAACAATGTCTCACATAAATGTGGTCTGATGGTGATGGAATGGCATGAAAATCCATAGCAGCAAGGCAATTAGTTGTTTGATATAATGCTTTGATAGACATGTATGAAAAATGTGGTAGCATAGAAACTCCAATGAACTCTTTGAAAAAATGCCTCAAAAAAATGAGGTCCCATGGTGATGGAATGCCATGACAATCAAAAGCAATTTGATTGTCATGGCATTCCATCACCACATTTATTTGATGCATTTTTTCAAACAATTAACTACCTTGTCTATGCTATTGCTTACTATTATGCTTTTGATATATTTTTTCCAAGCATCCATAGCTTTTTTGAAAGCACTTGTTTTAGGATTTTAGCCATAGCAACAAGGAAGTGAACTCTTTAAAAAATACCTCAAAGAAATTTGGTCTCATAGAATGCCATGATAATAAAATCCAATTGGCAGTTGCTCCTAGTTATTAGTTATGCAATGTGGGTTAATTGCATAACTGCTTAGGTTGACTTTGTAGAGTTATCATGCCAAAATTGTTGAATTACCTGCTTTACATTATCTGTTAGCTTCTTATCAACACGTGGAAGCCTCCTGGAAAAATCCCATGTATCATTTTGAAGAGGATCATCTATTTTTTATCTTCTTGCAAGTGCTCTATCCAAAGTTTTATGATTTATGTCAAAATCAATACAAGTTTGTCTCATAAAGCGAGCCTTTTTCAATTGATGGATTACTAGGGTGGTTTTAATGACTCTTCGAGTAGCTCTCTTATATTCTTCCTTGTTATTCTTTCCAATAGATTTGAGAGCATTAAAAATATTTTTGACGATAATAGAAAAAATTTCAGTCTTCTTGTTCACACGAATCTTCAATTTGGCTAGCAAAGGTCTCATGTTTTGTATCTTTAGCAAATGTACAAAAATTTGGCATTGCTCGGTCAATGTCTTATTGCTAAAATATTGGTTGAGAATTTTTGTAGCCCACAACCGAATGGTTTGTGTTGTTCTCTTGCCTTCAAAATTTTGTATAACGTTCTCATCAATTTCAAGTAACCATTTAGGGGTTCTTGAAGGTCTTGAATTTGGAATATGTCTTTCTTCATTTCTCATGTAATTTGGTGAAACATAATTTACACTTTGTTCAATATTATGTTCAACATCTTCAATTCCAACATTTTTAGCTTGAACATTTTCAATAATTTCATTCCCAATTTCAATATTATGTTCAACATCTTCAATTACAACATTTTCAGCTTGCACATTTTCAATATCAATTTCAATAATTTCATTCCCAATTTCAATATCATGGTCAACATCTTCAATTCCAACATTTTCAATATCAATTTCAACATTAGGATTCCCAATTTCAATATCATGTTCAACATTTTCACCTTGAACATATTCAATTTCCTCTTCACTTGAAAGACCAAAGGGCTTAGATTCACCAATATTTGACATACCTTCTCTTCTCTTCCTATGAATTTCTCCATCTCTTTGTCTATATGCTTCAATTTGTTCTTTTGTAAGCTTTCTCTTACGTTTTTGCTTTCGACAATTGCTAATCCCCGTTATACCTCCAAAAAGATGCGAAAAATATGATTGCTTATGATAAATTTGAGTAGAAGATTCTCCAAAAAGTTTATCTTTGTCTCTTCCTGTCTGAAATCGTGTTTTTGTAACTTGCAAAGCCTACAAAAAGAATGTAGGGTCTGTTGGGATGCCCAAAATGGCCCACAAATCCAATATTTGATTTGAAAAAAAATTCAGAATGTTTAGCAACTATAAGATTTTGGTGCTAAAAATTGGATATCCAATATGAATTAGATATTCAATTTTGCACACATAGACCAAAGAGTAATTAGGAGGTGGAGGGTGGACAAGAGAGAGAGGGGGGGAAGAGGGGAAGAAGGGGAGAGAGAGGGAGAGATAATTAGGAGGGGGAAGGGAGAGGAGAAGAGGGGAAGAGAGAGAATTAGGAGGGGGAAGGGAGAGGTGGAGAGGGGAAGAAGGGGGAGAGAGAGGAAAAAGAGAGGAAAGGGAGAGAGAGAGAGAGAGAGATCTGGAAGATAGAGGGAAAAG